>JAWNPR010000061.1:7662500-7750000 GCA_035047405.1 Drosophila stalkeri | reverse complement strand
ATCTATGTATATCTATACATATAATACGCACAATTAGTTAAAAGTCGTCAATAAATTCATTAGTGAAATAAGACAAATAAAAATGAAGCGTATGGCAGGCGGGCTTAACTGACTGCATAATGCTCGTTCGCATAGCAAAGAAAAGAGTGAAATATATTAACAATATTTATTTATATATAATTCACATATAATTCATAGAGCAACAAGAGACAAATATTGCGAGTCCTCTAATATTCTTGTACGCGATGTTTTTGGAATAATGTCTTCCAAATAGCGTTTATTCTAGAAACCGATCCCGATTTCGTCGACATTATTGAAAAGGCAATTTGTATAATCATAATACGATTATTGAAAATAATGAAAGTTTTATGTGAACACATAAACTTTAATATTAAATATCTACAAATATAATTCTAATCAAAACTTACTTGGTACTTGGAAACTTTTTTCAATTTCTTTCCAGTTTTTCTCAATTAATTAAGTCCACAAAGTCCTTAAGTCTTTCTCGCATCTCGTTTTACTTTTCGCTTTAACTCTCTTCTCTGTATTAAGCGATTACATGTAAATTAGCCCATAAAGTATATATATTCTTGATAAGCACAAAAAAATAAGTTGATATAGGACCAGCTAAACTACAAAAGATACAGAGCAGGAATTTTACATGAATATGCGTATGTTAGTTACGCAGTACAACTTTATTTTTATTTATTTTTTCTCGGTTTCGATAACTCATACCAGTTCATTATTATCGATAAAAAATCGAAAATTCGTTCATTCTGTTTTTTTTTAAGTTTTTTGAGCACAACTTTTACACCGTTCGAACTTGATATATATTTAGATAGATATTATGGATGCGAAGATTCTGTAATTTTCATATTTTATCTGCCACGCCTCCTTCGCCTCCAATTTGAAAAATAAAATGAAATAGTAGACTCTTGCAATATGGCAAACAGACTCATTTGGGTGCTATCAATATATTCTGAAAGTATCATGAAGTTCGTTCTTTTAGAAATTGAGTTATAAGTTTCCAAAATTCAGCCCAAGCTACGGCAGCTTATACGTGCGTAAAGAAGAAGAATATTATTATTTTATTTATTTATTTTTTTTTTTTTTTGCAGGGTTCAGGGTATCTTGTAGTCGAGCAGTCAGCGACAAGAGCTTTCGCACTTGTTATTTATTATTCTATAAATATATTTATAAATAATTGGCATTGCACTTATTCCCAGTCGCCGTTACAATTAAATTATATATCATTTCTGGATTATTTTATACATATATTTAACTTGTTCCCACCACATATAATAGAAGTTTATTCGTGGCAACTTAAAAGTTTTGTTAGATCCAATATTTGTTGTTGGTATTTGGAGACCGTCTTTATATGCCCAATCGCGGCATAGTAGGATCTCAATAAAAAGTCATATCTGACTCAGTCTGAGTAATTATCACAAGAGTCTGGTCGTAGAGCTTAAATTAATAACAATCCAAAATACGTTCAAATAAAAAAGTTGTGAAAATTGAATCGTATATAATTAGTGAGCAACTTAGCCTATAAAAATGCGTACAAATTATAAATTTTTATTATTACTATGCTAAAAAGTCATGTCAATAAAAAAAATATATATATATATATATTAAAAATAAAATGAAAATCAGAAAAATACATTTATTATAGGGTATATATATATATATATATATATATATAGATATCTAGTTGCAATAGCAGACAATATCAAACAGCAATGCGATAGACGAGATATATATGAAAATCATAGCAGATATCTCTTGACTGTTCTTCAATGCATGCAAAGAAAGTGTCTTTCACTCAGACATTGGACAGAAACTCTTCTTTTCTCTCTTTTTTTTTGCTGTGGACATTCGATTGAGTTTTACGAAGCATAAATAAATAAATATAATAAATTTGCTTGGTGAGTTAACGAGGATGAGCAGAAAAAAAGTGTGCGCGATGACGAGAAGATAAGCAGTTCTAAGAATATGCAATTATGAAGTAGCATAAGATAACGAATATTCAAATGGGGTTAATGAGTGACAATTACAAAAAGACTACATTAACATGTGTACTACAACAGTGTAGAAAAATAAATTGTATTATTATTATTTTTTTTTTTAATTTACTATATTACAATTTTGTATCTATTTTTTTTTTTAGTAAAAATGCCTGACATATTTTCACGCCAATTCGATCTGGCAGAAATGACTTATGTAATATGTTAAACGGTCGCCATGTAATGTGCCAAATTGATTGTTAATGAAATAAAAAGTCGGGAGCGTGTGCTCCGTTTGTGTAGCTTTCATATAATGATTTTTTTTTTCGAAACCCAAAGAAGCTCTAACCTACAGTACATATGTATATTTCTTATGATATATCTAAGCCGAAGAAGAAGTATATACATATATATACATGATGTACAGATGGTACATACCCAAGAAGTGCTTGTGCTTGTCCGCATAAGTGACGGATCATATATATATTTATGATTGTATAAACTTAACAATAAATTGTCGTTATGTTATGAGTTGTTACTCTTACTTTATGTTGGTTATATGGCCACTTGATATATTGTATACTCTACAATACTTGTTTGGCATACAACATACTACACTTAAGATATCAGTTAATCAGTTTTTGTTGTTGTAATTTATACTAGAGACGGATGTGAGCGTCATATGCCATGGCCAATTAAGTATGATGTGCTAATAACGTTTATATTATATCGATATCATGATATGTAAATCTAGAAATCTAGAACTTGATTCACTAGCATCAGCTTATCTATATCAGCTAAAATGACTTTAATAGAATATACTTTTATATTTAGTATACCCTGAACCCATTGAAAATGGGAAATCAGGTTATAAGTTGATATAGCCGTGTCCGTCTGTCCGTACGTCCGTCCGTCGGTCTGTCCGAATGAACTTTGAGATTTCGGAAACTACAAAAGCTAGAGAGCTGAAATTTCACATGAATACTCGTATCTTAGTTACGCAGTACAAGTTTATTTTGTTTTTTCGATAACTCATCCCATTTCTTAATTATCGATAAAAAATCGAAAATTCGTTAGCGTTTTTTTTAACGTTTTTCGATTGAAAATAAAAAAACAGAATATTATGGTTTTGTTATATGTAAGTAACAGGCAGGTAGAGGAGCCTATAAAGTATATATATTCCTGATCCGGTCGACGAGCTGAGCCGATATATGTAAGTAACAGGCAGAATAGGGCGTGGATGTCACTATAAAGTATATATATTCCTGATCAGCAAACAAAAAGTTGATATAGATCTGTCTGTTTGCCCGTTTGTCTGTCACTCTGTCTGTCCGTTTCTCTGTCTCTATAACTGTATGTCTGTCTGTCTGTCTGTCTCTCTGTGTGTTTGTCACTCTGCCCGTTTGTCTGCCACTATAACTGTATGTCTGTCTGTCTCTTCGTGTGTCAGCCTGTCTGTCTGATTTTAAAAATGAAAATTGCCGAAAATGTCCATTCGACTGACACTTGAGTTGCCGGTGTACCCAAAACAACTTGTGCAAGCGCAATCAAAGAGGGAAATTTCAGCTGCACATTGTTATTAAATATTGTTGACAAACGCACACATCAAATTAGAAATCGTAATTGACCTGCTCCGCGAAAACAAACCTCGCATACACAACAATGCAGCAGAAACACATAGAGAAAACAATTTTTGTTTTTTTTTTTTTGTGCAAAGCAAAAACATACCACACTGACGACTGCGGAAAAAACCCAAACACAGATCGTTGTTCACTGAGTAGGAGGAGTACTCCTTAAGCACATTTCGAAAGTGTTAATTTTATTTTTTAAAGTCCATGAGAGTGACTTTTTTTTGGAATTTGTGAAATCCTCAAGAGTTATATATATATATATATATATATATCATCTATAAATGCTATATAATAAAAAAAATGAATTTACCGATTTTTAACAAATTTTTTCTTAAGAGTTTCAAAGAAGTAACGGTATTTCAAAACGGCTGACTTAGATGAGGAGAGAATATGTGAATAAAGTTTAGCCAAGACACGCACCAAAAAGCTTCTTCACTGATATTTAAGCGCTGCCTAAAAGCATGCAACAAAATAGTCTCTTTAGAAAAAACAAAAAAAAACCTCGCCGTGAAATATATAGAAAATAATAAGAAAAATAATTATATAATATATAACAGATTATATAATCTGAAAAACGAGTTTAATTTGTCTATTCGAATATAATCTATTTGCGCTTAGCATAGTTGCATAGCATAGCACGAGTCGGCTGTTATAAGAGCTAGAATCTTGTTTGTAATTATATATGTAAATATATATGTAAATTTATTGATTTTATTTTATTTTATTTTTTTGTGATAATTTTTTGTTTAATAATTAATAATTAATTATATAAATAAATTTATTATTACATGTTAATCATCATTATATAATTTACTATATATAATTATAAATTATATAATTAACTATTCAAGTCATAAGTTGTTCCAGCCATGAACTATATATACTATAGACTCTGCTAGTCTAAATAGTTGAATAATAATATTTTTAGTAATATTTTTCTCCCTGAAATTGAACTCAATTTGATGTATCTAATTGAGTTATATTAAATAGAGAATTAAACGTTTTCTAGTACTTCAATCTATACATCATTTCATTTCATAAAAATCTACAATATTACGAGCAACTGTATTTACAGGGTATCCAATGGTCGACAATGCAGTTTAGCTCAACCTTTCTATTTATATAGATTTTGTAAACAGCCAATGTAGGCAAAATATTTGTAGTATTATAAAGTATGAATGAATCTGAAGCCGCAATTATAGTTGAACTAACTGAATTAACAGTTGTATTAAAAGCTAATGCCTTTAGCTAATTGACTAATTCAATATTTAACTATTTGTTTCTCATTTCCAGAACTGAACGTCGCCTGAAACGTTTGGACTGTCCGCTCTGAGGGTAAGTTGACTTGCATTTTGTTTTATTCTTATACCCTGAACCCATTGAAAATGGGAAATCAGGGTATAATGGTTTTGCTTAAAGTATGTAATGGGCAGAAGGAGGAATGGCAGACCCCATCAAGCATATATATTCTTGATCAGGGTGACTAGGGTGACGACGTTGATATAGCCATGTCCGTCTGTCCGTATGTTTGAATGCATCGATTTCCGAAGTTATTAGAGCTAGAGACTTCATTCTTTTAGTGTTAGGTCCGTATATTGCACGCGCAGTACGAATTTGTTTCAGATAATCGATAACTTGTATCGTCTCGGAGTTATCGATAAAACATTGATCGAGAATCACTTATAAAATTATATCTCGTTCATCTTTAGAGTTAGAGTCTGCAAGTCTTCTGCATATATATAGATACTTATTTAATATAATTTCGGTTTTTGTCTGATTTTGGATTCCGGTTCCCAATTCATCGCCACATCCCCAAATGTGTAAGAAATGTATTTCAAATACTAGAGACATGCAGTTAGGTTTGGCATATAGATATGAATGTGATGATCGAATTCGAAGAAGGACTTAGGGGATCTCTTAGTCGGGCAGTCTCGACTAGAGTTTTCTTACTTGCTTTTCATTTTTTTTTTTTTTATACAGCATGGCGTATGCGTAATGTGCCATAATAAGTTAGTATTACATAGCTGAATAATTGCTTGAATTTGCAAATGCGTCACGACTAAAGTCGAAAAACATTCAAAATTGAAATTTGAAATGCGAAAAGAAAAAAAGATAAATAAAAAAATCAAAAGCGGCCAAGCAATTGGCGTTAAATACTCTCCCCCTCTCACTCGCACACTCTATTTGTTTCTCTCTCGTTCGCTCTCTCCCTTACCATCTGACTCGTTTTCTGTTTGCAATGTAAACAATTCGGATTCCCCATGGACCGATCACTTCGTATGTAGTTCCAAAAATAAAAGCTGTCTTCATACAGCCAAAGATGGGCTCGACTATGCCACTCGACTTAATTCCGATTTTGGCAACGTCACATGGGGCAGAGCATGTACTTCCCAAGACCCCGTTCCTAATGCCATTGGCAAACAATTGAGTGTGTCAGTCGGATGGTAGTCCACAAATCTCTACATATGGATATCAATATATATATATGCATATATATATATATATATATATATATATATATATGATGATGACGAAGAGTCAGTCGGCCGATCGAGCCCGGACATAAACTAACAGTGCCCACACTCTAGAATACCCATTGTAATGCCCATTATGTACGCTATTAGCATGAAGTTCATCAAATCAAATATTTTTCACATCGCATTTGAAGCTCGGCTCGTTTCAGGGATGGGCACAGCCGTTATATACCCATTGTATTGGACCATTATTTTAGTTCTAGATACTGCGCCTACACTATGACTCATGACGTCTGATTCACTAGTTGTTGGCTTTAGCTAGACCAGAGTACACCCCAATCGAGCCGATTGTCTATATGTATAAGTACATATAAATCACATCACAATATAATTGCCTTATAAGCCGAAGGCCATAGTAGTCAGTGCTTAACCCTAGATTAAATCTAATCTCTAACTAAATAAAAAGAAATAAATAAATAATTGCCTTATGTTCTCGTTCCGATTTGTCATGCAAAGCTGAGGGTGAAAATCTCGCTTGCTGCGATTGATGATTAAGAACCTTCAAGCATTTAAATTGAGTTCGAGAGTTATTTCAATAGCTAAACAACCCTGCTCAGCTCTCATCTATGCACATTGCACGTCCAGGGTATAACAACTAAACACGAAAGTAAATATTGAATTTTGCGCTTGTCGAACGGACGGTATTTCACCTGCTGCTCACCTGTTGATCGACAGCTATCAGCTGCCAGTCAGCAGAGTTTGCCGCTCGGCTTGTCTGTGGTCAGTTCGTCGCTTTGGGCGAGCTTAGAGGGCGTGCGGCGCTATTTCCGTTCCAACTGAGCTTAACGCTCTGGGGTATTTCCATCTGCCGGCAAAATGAAATTGACGTATTTTTTCCATTGTTATTATTTTGGTGTCATGATGATACAACAACTGTTTTAGCATCCTCCAGCTGCTTAGGTTTAGGAATGTGTTAAAACTTAACTAAGCGTTTAGCGAAAACTTTCCTCACCCCCAGCACAGCGCCGCACTCTGCCCCACGCTGCTGGCAGTCAAGAATTGCCAATGGATCGTCATCGTTCAGAAGGCCGTATCCGCCATTGATTAGCTGTAGCTCTAATATAAGACACACACACACACACACATAATACACACACAATAGCTTAATCGCTCGTCAATCCGGTGACAACATACATATGTATTTGTTATCTGTTGCCATTGAAAATATAATGAAAATATGAAAATGACTGCTCGACTAAGAGATCCCCTAAGCCCTTCTTCGAACGAATAATATTTCAAGAATTATTCGATTCGTTTCTGCATGCGTAACAAACTATACACACACACACACATACACACACATACGCTGATCTACGCTTGTATGCACGTATGTGTGTATGCATTGCAGGCGTATTGCTGTCTTGCTGTCTCGCTTGCTCTGCCACGTGTGTTAAGCTGCGAGAACTTAATTGATAAATAATTCTGTTTCTAGATGGACAATCGTAATCAAACTTTCAGATTATGATCATGACAGTCATATCTATATGCCAAACCTAACTGCATGTCTCTAGTATTTGAAATACATTTCTTATACATTTGGGTGTGTGGGGCTGAATTGGGGACCGGAATTCAAAATCTAACAAAAACCGAAATTGTATTAAATTAGTATCTATATATACGCAGAAGACTTGCAGACTCTAACTCTAAAGATGAACGTGATATAATTTTATAAGTGATTCTCGATCAATGTTTTTATCGATAACTCCGGTACGATACAAGTTATCGAATATCTGAAACAAATTCGTACTGCGCGTGCAATATACGGATTTAACACCAAAAGAATGAAGTCTCTAGCTCTTATAACTTCGGAAATCGAGGCTATATCTAAAACTATTAAACCCTGATTTCCCATTTACAATGGGTTTAGGGTATAAAAATACAAAAACAATAAAAAGGAAATGCATACAATGTTTATCTTGTTGGCTATTCATTTCTTAATGCTGTCACTGGAGGTCTTGAATTTTTAATTATAAACATTTTTGGGCAGATAATATATAACTAAATGTATAAATGTATATATAGGTGTGTCAGTTTGGTCAAGACTATTAGGGAAATAGATTTGTAAAATGATGTAACTACTGATTTGCATTGGAGCTATTCTAATTGGCTCCTGGTATTTTCTAGTCGAGCGCTCTCTTACTAAGTGTCTCAATTAATTGCTTTACAGGTTGCATACACTTAGTAATAACTACAAATTAGATGAGGTCGGGTAAATACAATTGCAAATGAACTGGAAGTATTAGAAAAGTGGAATGCATACGATCGCTGTCGTCTTTACTGTGTCTTTATAGCACTTAATTGATTCCAATGAATAGAAATCTTAATAAAATATTGTATTAAATGTTTGTTGCATTTCTACTCAATAATTAATCATATGTATTTGCTACTGATGCGTCTGTCATTCATAGAGTTTTCCGATTAAATATAAACATTTCGATCGGTGTATAGAACGGGGAAATCTTATACTGGGTAAAAAAAAGTAATTCAAACTACATTGATATTAATGAAATTCTTATAAACAATTATATCAACATAAATAAAAAAATACCAAATTGACAAATAATCTAAAAATAAAAATTAAAAAAAAAAAAAACACATTAATAATAAAGAACAGAGCAACGACAAATATAAAGCAACATTTATTAAAATAGGTTAATAACCAAAACAAATAAATAAAAATAATAAATAAACTATAATATAAATAAATATGTATATAAATCAAAGTAAATAAAACTAAAATAAATACATACATTGAATCAACTACAAATAAAATAGAATGGAATAGAATAAATTGGAATATATATATAATATATATAATACTTACAACTTAAATTTAAACAAAACTAAAAAATAAATAAATTTAATGAAGAAAATAAATGGAATAAAAATATAGTAGCTGAAAATAATAAAAATTAAAAGAAATTAGTTTTAATATATGGCAACTTAAATTTAAAAAAAAAAGGAATAGAACAAAAAATAAAAATATGAAAAAAAATTCATTTAAAATATTATATATAAAATTAATAGCAAGACATCTAAATTTATATAATAAAACACAGAATTAAATTAAATATAAATAATAAGTATAAATAAATATGTAAAAATAAAAATAATATAAACATATAATAAAATATTAATAAATATATTATGGCACATATAAAATATATAATTAAATAAATAATAATAATAAAAATACATAAATAAATAATAAAAAAATAAATGAAATATATATACAAAATGTAAATATATAGAGGCATACAAAAAAAAAAATAAATATAAAATAAAAAATAAAAATAATACAAATACATAATAAAATATTAATAAATATATTATAGCACAAATCAAACATATAATAAGAATCCAATCAAACAATAGGAAAAATGTTATGCAAAATAAATATACAAAAATCAAAATAAATTTAAAATAAATAAAATACACAACAGCATAAAAATAAAAAAAAATTAATAATGTAAAAAAAAATATATATATATATTATAATAAATAGTATAAAGTAAAAATTCCAATAAATAAAATATTTATACAAATAATTACCAATTACCCACACAGATAGGCAGATTGAATTGAAAGAACAGGATAGGATAGAAACTGAGCTAGTCCAGTCCTGATCTTGTGTGCGTCAATAGTCAATGCAAGTCAACTTAGCATAATCATTAAATTGATTACAATATCAACGTGATAGGCAAACAAAATATGTGATAACATTAAACTCGACATGTATATATACAATACTTCGATGTTGGATTTCGTAACGGCAATCAGTCACTGTGCAAATGTTTGATCTTCAGTTGTAGCACCTGAGACGTACAAGATGGTACCAAAAATTTCATTATCTGTTGAACTTCCGTTGTGCAAGTACAAATGCAAGTGCTTAATCAATAACAAACATTCATTTTCAATTTCGAGACATAATGCCGACAGTTATGAGTAATTGAGATGATTTATATACTAATTCACGATTCGTTCAGATTTAGTAGTACGTCAATAGATTCATATCAGTTCAATTCAGATATGAGTGTACAGCCTTTACTATCGATTCACAATGCTGTGGTTGCGGATGTGGATGTGGAAGCGAATGTCATTTGTATAGTAAATCAACAGACCTAATAAGCTATGGATGTCATTTGACGATTTCTAGCTGGACATTTATGTCTAAATATATATACGATAAAACTATAGAGTGAGAGACAGAGAGATAGATTGCTATATTCGCTGTTCTATTCGCTTCACAAGTGCGAAAATTAGCATCCCCACATTTTAAGCGCTCTCATGTGAAAGGGGCAGGTGTGTAGATGGATAGCAATAGATATAGGTAAATAGCATAATAGCATGCTCGTCATATCCGCAATAAAATAAAACGAAGAAAGTTCTGAACTTTCCGACTACGCCAAATCATCCAAAATTTTGTATTTTCCATTCACTTTTTTGACTCAGCCAAAGTTGACAAATAATTAGATAAGTCCATAAGTTCGTGAATATTATATTATATTTAAGTTGAATCCCAGGCTACTCTCTATGGATGTTATATTATATTAGCTTAATGCATGAAATGCGTCCATGAGTTTGAATCCCTGTTCAGTTCATGTTTGATTCTATTGTAGACTGTTTATTCATCTCTTCCTATATTCGTGCGCTCACACAACGAACATTTGTATACTCTTTCGCTCAGTAAAGAGAGTATATTGGTTTTGTGTCCTTCAGACTGCTGAAGTTTAAGAAATGTGAGATTTGAAATAGATTTTGCTAGATTTAATAGATCTTATCTTATCTTATAAGTGTGATAGGCTTATGGAACTCATATATTCTTTAATTTTATATGCCAAAGCTAGGCTCTCTCACTCTCTCTCTCTCTCTCTCTATATATATATATATATATATATATATACAATTCACCCATTACCCTATTTTAATTAGGCGCTGAACATTGATCAGACGATTGGATCTCGTAATGAAATTATTTAATAACCAGTTTTACATAGCAAAGCTCAGAATGCAGCCCTTGAATGTCACAGATATATTCAATATTAAATAATATATAAAAAAAAAAACAATTTTAATAAAAATCTTAACAAATTTGAAGCTGTGTTTATTTATTAATTATGATTTGGATCATTAAATCTGAATTGTATAAATTACCGAAATTAAAATCTGTTTTATATTTATTAAATAATACTGAAATAGTTTTTATAATCATTTTTAATTAATTCATTTATTTCTTACTTAATTTAATCACTAAGTATTTTTCAATAAAAAAATTAATAAAAAATAAATATAATTAAAAAAAAAAAGATTTTCAAATTTATAATATATAATGTAACAAAAATATATTTTTTTTAAATACAAAAAATTATAAAATTATTTCAAAATTATTTAGTAATAATATTTATTAATAAAATATAAATAAATATTGCTGAGATTAAATATTGATAACGAAAGAAATATATTCTTAAATATATAATGTATATACATTCAGATGCATACTATTTATAGGAAAATCATAATTAAGATAATATTTATCATAGGTCCCGAATAACAGTTATCTCATTTATTTCTGAGAGATACAGCCAAAAAGTACACACTCACACTCTTACACTGAGTAGGAGGATTCTTTTGTTATTTTTTCCCTCCTAGTCAGAGAGTTTGGCGTGGAGGAATTCCCGCAATCTCTTTTTCAAGGCAGCTATTTTGCGACTAATACAGAAAAAACTTTCACATAGTGACCTTTTTTTTTACACCTATTATCTAAAAGATTCATTTACAAAAGTCCAAACATGTATTTGCTTTGTGAAGAAAAAAAATTTGATTTTTTTATTATACCCTGATTGAAAATAAAATAGCAGAATATTATGGTTTTGTTATATGTAAGTAACAGGCAGGTAGAGGAGCCTATAAAGTATATATATTCCTGATCCAGTCGACGAGCTGAGCCGATATATGTAAGTAACAGGCAGAATAGGGCGTGGATGTCACTATAGAGTATACTACTATATATATTCCTGATCAGCAAACAAAAAGTTGATATAGACCTGTCTGTTTGCCCGTTTGTCTGTCACTCTGTCCGTCCATATGTCTGTCTGTCCGTTTGTCTGTCTCTATAACTGTATGTCTGTCTGTCTGTCTGTCTCTCTGTGTGTTTGTCACTCTGTCCTTTTGCCTTCCACTATAACTGTATGTCTGTCTGTCTCTTCGTGTGTCAGCCTATCTGTGTGATTTTAAAAATGAAAATTGCCGAAAATGTCCATTCGACTGACACTTGAGTTGCCGGTGTACCCAAAACAATCTGTGCAAGCGCAATCAAAGAAGGAAATTTCAGCTGCACATTGTTATTAAATATTGTTGACAAACGCACACATCAAATTAGAAATCGTAATTGACCTGCTCCGCAAAAACAAACCTCGCATACACAACAATGCAGCAGCAACACATAGAGAAAACAATTTTTGTTTTTTTTTTTTTTGTGCAAAGCAAAAACATACCACACTGACGACTGCGGAAAAAACCCAAACACAGATCGTTGTTCACTGAGTAGGAGGAGTACTCCTTAAGCACATTTCGAAAGTGTTATTTTGGACTTTTATTTTTAAAAGTCCATGTGAGTGACTTATAACTGGACTTTGAGAAATCCTCAAGAGTTATCCTGGAGCTCTGATATTTATATATGACTGTATAACTTCTATATATATACATATCTTATCTTAACAACATTAGCAGATCAAACAATTAAACCGTCAGCTATATATTTGCATGAGATAAGATGTATACAGACATTATACATCAGATATGGATATATCTATATATACACTCAGATATGCTCACGTCACAAATGACACACTTTAGCAAGTTGTTTGATTTTATACCAGTTGCACTTCTGATATAATCTATGTATGTATGTAAATGCATATACATATGGATGAATGTATATATCTTGGAGCAGATAATGTTGCTGCGTTAGAGCAATAGTTGCTACTCCGTCCGTGCGTATGAGTAATATGAAGTTGCATTTCATAGAAGAGTTGATTTAAGTGAAATGTAAATGAGTCAGGTCGTCAGCGAGCACTATTATGTTGGCCGATACTCTCACTCTCTCTCTCTCTCTCTCTCTCTCTCTCTCTCTGTGTGTGTGTGTGTGTGTGTGTCCCTCTATCTCTCGTACTCTCTTACTTTCGCTCTCTCCTTCATTGATTTCATTCCTTTATTTATTCCTCCTCTGCATACATTGTTTATTATGCCCACTTTACTTGCCTCATTATTTACGTTTGCCAATATGCTGATTATTGTTTGGTGTGCGAGCTGCACACACCGTAAGGCCACGCGGATCGGAAATGCCATAATATAAGCAGCAACAGCAACAGCAGCAACAGCAACAGCAGCAACAGCAGCAACAGCAACAGCAACAGCAGCAACAGCAAGGCCAGTAGTCGGCAATGTATTGGAAGCCAGTAGCAACACATCTTGGCTATGCTAAGAACGAGTGTATTCAAAATCAAATTCAACAATAAATGTTTGAATTCAAAATGAAAATTTGTGTAATTCGATTACCGTGTATATCGCTCAGTATGTATATACGTTAAGCCTAAGCAAATCATATCTGCGTGTGTGTAACAATAACTCCAATACAATACATATGTATATATACAATATATATGCATCAGTCTAAATGCTATATAGGCAACTATATGTATGTATATATTGCATATAAAGATCAAATTTTTAGGTCGAAATTAAGTATTTTTACTTGGTATTTACTGTTGTTATGTGCAAAGAGTGAAACAGCGGGAGCATGTGTGCTAGTGCGAGAGAGAGAGAGAGAGAGAGAGAGAGAGAGACATGGAGAGAGGGCGAGAGGCTAACACAGAGACATAGCAACAAAAGTTAGACAAAGCATTAAACGGAAGTGCGGAAGTGCAGCAAAGTGGCTGCAATGCTAAACCGCAAAACAACAAGCAACAAGCAACAACAAGCAACAACAACAACAACAACAACAACAACAACAAGCAACAACAAGCAACAACAACATTCAGCAGACGGAGGCAGCAAAAGTATTTTTACTTCCGTTTTTGGGCATGAATATTGTGTGCATAAATTAAGACGCTCTCAAAGTAAAAGGAAGAAACTAAGCAACAATCATAATATGATGAACAAGCAACAGCAAAAGAACATCAGCAACAGCTAACTACAAACAACAACAACAACAACATTAGCTAAACGAACGTAATGCGCTTCTGTTGTCGTTGAGTCACGATGCCGCAATTCTACATACGTCGACATCGGCTTGTTTTAATTTGAACTTTACGCTGTGAGAAGCTTTTGCTGTCGCGTGCCATAAATAGAGCTGGCGGCGTTTGGGGTGAGGTTGGTCGGGTTGCGAGTGTTTAGCGTTGCCAGATGGTCAACAAAGTCATGCACAGAGTCAATCACTTGCTCACTGGAATGCGCGAGGATGACTGGCAACAATTTGCAAGCGCGTCTCATAGTCTGCGACGACGCGGCGCACTTTCGTGCTCAGTTGGCGAGCATTTACACACACACACACACACGCGCGCGCGCGCGCACACACACACATACAACTCTCACAGAATGATGCTCTCACACTCACACTCTCGCTCTGGCTGCGCCACAGCGTATGCCTCTGTGTGGGAGTGTGTGTGTGTGAGTGCCGACACACGAGTAACGGCCTCTCGGCAGCACAAGTTGGCGTCGTGACTGAAGCTGTCGAACATCTAGCGAGTGTGTGTGTGTGCGTGTGTGTTTGCGTATGTGTGCAAGTGTGGTCGCTGTGCTAACATATGATTGGCTGATAATTGAAGTTCGCCCAAATTGTCGTCATCAATTACCGTTCCATGGCTCTGGAGACGCTCGTGCTCGTGCTTCGCTTAAGCGCGTTCGGGCTTTCGCATGTTATTTATATGCTTCGCGTTGGACGAGAGATTAAATAAGTTAGAGATTTTGAAGTGTTAACTTGTGTTCCGGGACCGTTCAATCCAACGGCAATTGTAACAGTAACAGCCTTAGCAGCCAAATAGAATACAACTTGTTTGTGCGTGTTTTTTTTTTTTGTTTTATTGCCAAGCCAAAATTACGCGAATTTCGCAATAAACACAGTGCGATCACAACAACAATGCCTTCAACAATGCTAAGCAAGTGCGGTGGCTTTGTAATGCGCCGTAATAATCAAATGTTGGCCAAAACTGAGCAAAGCTCACTGCAGTCCTCTTGCGCAGAGTCCCTAAGCGCACGCTTACTGGAGACAAGTGAACAGGCCACACCAACGCCAACAACACCAACAACACCAACAACACCTACAACAACAACAACAACTACTACATTTGTTTGTCAACGTCTATGCGCCCAACACTCAAACAGTCTCATCTGTAAGTTCGTGCACCACGACTCCTATTGCCCTTTGTGTTGCATCTCTCAATGATTCATCGTTTAATCTGACTTATATTCAATTCGCTCTGTGTGTGTTTCTTTGCCTGTGGTATAACAGTTAATGTTTGTACATTGTAAAAATTAATAAAGAAATTTGCAAACGTCACAGTAACCGTATATAATGGCTAACACTGTGCCGCGTTTCTGGCCAACGTAGAATGCACACTGACTGCCAAGTTTACGGCCAAGTACGCATGTTTGAATGCAGTGAATACTCTGAATCCTGCTGAATATCCATTTGAATACCATTTATAAATGAATTATAGTTCTTCTCTTACACAACTTTTGAGGGATCTGATGCATGAAATATAAGAAAATAAACGAGTTGTTTAGCAATTCAAAAATAAATAAATAAATAATAAAATATATAAATAATCAAATTAAAAACTAAAATAAATAAAAAAAATATATATATAAATAAAAATATATAAATAAATATATACATATAAAATTTTTAAAAATTAACAGTAATTTTTTAAATTTTATTTCAATATGTAATTTATAAATTGAATTTATTAAATAAATAAATTATATTTAATATTTAAAAATATATATGAACATATTCTAATTTTTTATTTATATTTATTTGAATATATATGAACATATTCTAATAATTCTTTTAGTTTATTTATTTTTATTTTTTTAAATATATATTTCATATATATATTGTTTTCCCAATTCTGTTTCACTTGCCAATTCAATGCCTAATTTGAAATGTTTCCTTCTGTCCCTTGCAGCTAGTGGTAGTTGTTTTGGCGTTCTGCTGCTATTGATATTGAGTGCCAGTTATTTCTCAAGCTCTAACGCACTGCCGCGTCGCGCGCTTGGCCGCCACCTGATACTGCCACACCGCCATCACGTGCACCTGCGATCCGCTGGACAAGAGCACAAGCATCGGGCCCACGTTCTGGTCTCTACGAAGAAGTTCAACTGCACAATGAACATGTCCAACTACAGTGCGGCCAATTTGAAGCATGCCCTCGATGTGGTCATTGGCACACGGGCCTCAACCATTGATCTGTTGACAACCTATGTGAGTAGCTGAGGCTGTGCGATCTGATTAGCTTGCTAATCGATGTTAATTGCATTTAATTTTGTTCTGCTTTCGATTTTAGTTAAATGAGAGCGAGGAGGAGCTGGCGCAACGCTATCGCCTGCACAACTTGACCCTGGAGTATCCGCTCAAGAACGCGGTGAATAGCAGCAATTATGATGGCCAGAGCAATAAGACATTGGAGGAGGATGTGCTGGACATATACTATTCGCTGGCCAAGATTGGCAAGGTTCTGTCCGAAGTGTATGACAATATCCCTTCCACTAAGCGCAAAAATGACTTTCAATATTTTGTGGAGAAGGTCGAGCATAACAAGGCCAACGTTCTGGGCTTGCTCAACTGCACGGCCGAAGTCGAAGATAACATTCCCGATCCCTTCCATCGGCATCCATGCCGCGAGTATGGCATTGTCATTGAGTTTGTCAAGCTGCTGAATGTGCTGGAGAAGAGATATGGTGTTATGCTGAAGCAGCAGGAGGCTTCGGAGGAGGCTTCGGAGGAGGCGGAAAACTAAGAGACAGTCAATCCAGTACCTCGTGCCGCCTGCAACGTGCCATATGCCACTAGCCAACACGCACACACACACACACACACACACACACACACACACACACACACACACACACACAAGAAACTGTACAAGAAAATGCCAAAAACAAAGAGAAAGAATGAAGAACAGAAAAGAAATGAAAAACTAACTTCAACTCAACATCGAATCAGCTCTATTGAAAGCAACTTCTATATGCCACAGATCGGGCATATATATGTATATATAATATATAATATATCCCATCTATTTGTCTGTTATATATTATATGATAATTGAGCTTTTTCATCAGATGTTAAATGCCATCTATGTTTACTAATAGCGTGTAGTAGCTAATATATTTATCTTCCTCTTATTTATTATTTAATTTAATATACAAATAAAAAATTCGGCCATTTATTTTGATTATTTATATTATTTATGTTCCCATTTATATATTTATATCTTCTGCTGAACATTTTTGATTTTTTTTTTTATTTACCTATATTTGTTCTATTCATTTTGTATACACTGAGTTTTTTTTTATACGTTCTCCCTTTTGAATTGGAAGCCAAAAAAAAAAAAAAGTATTAAGAACTAATAAAAGCTATTTGCGATTTTACTGAAAAGAACATAAGAGAAAATTCGATTTTTGGTTGAAAATGGGCAAAGGGAAAGCGAATCGGCATCGTGGAAAATATCTTATAAATATCTTTTACAGAAATTTCAGATCAATGAATGACAGTAAAAAATCCTATATTATTATATGTATATATAAAACAATTGTAATAAATTATATAAATATTATATTATATATCGAGATACTTAAGCTTTACATTCAAGAGTTTAATAAAAAACAGGTAAGAAGGCTCTAGTCGACACGGCTCGACTACGAGATACCCTGAACTCTGGAAAAAAATAATATTCTTCTTCTTTACTCACTCCACTTCTAGATGAACTATCTTCATGAAACTTTCAGAATATATTAATAGCATTCAAATCTGTCCATTTGCCAAATTACAAGTCTCTAGTAGTTGAAATCTAAAACCTGAAAATTACAAAATTTGCGTATCCATAATATCTGTCTAAATATACAAATTTGAAGTCTCTAGCTAAAACGGTGTAGAACTTATGCTTAGAAAACGTAAAAAAGGTCAAACGAATTTTCGATATTTTATCGATAATTAAGGAATGGGATGAGTTATCGAAAAAAAACAAAATAAACTTGTACTGCGTAACTAAGATACGAGTGTTCGTGTAAAATTTCAGCCTCTAACTTTTGTAGTTTCCGAAATCTCGACGTTCATACGGACGGACGGACGGACGGACAGACGGACAGGGCTATATCAACTTATATTTTTGTGCTGATCAAGAATATATATACTTTATGGGGTCTGCGACGTCTCCTTCTGCCTGTTACATACACTTTCAGAAAAACATTATACCCTGAATTGCCATTTTCAATGGGTTCAGGGTATAATAATCTAGATAGATAATAATCTAGATTCTTTAGCTTTAGATTTAAGAGTTGATAAATGAGAAAAGCGTATCAATTGGATATCGAGGCAAATATAATATAATATATATATATATATATATATATAACTCGCTCCTTAAGCAATACTTTGAAAACCGTAAACTTTCTCTTTATCGTACGATATTCGCTTGGTATTTCCGTTTACGCCATTTGGCCATTTGTTCATTTCATTTCTATTTTTTTGTATGTGCAACGCACGCAGTTGGCATTAAGTATATCAAGTGTATGATCTTTTGCTTTGATTTCAGCATTGAGCATGAAGCAGTTTTCAGTTCAGATTATAAACAGTTACAATTTATGAATAATCAATGATCATGTTCCATAAATAGAATAGAAAATACATATATAAATATATATATATATATATATATATATATATATATATATATATATATATATATATTATATAATATGTATGTATATAATATATAACAATATTCTTCTTCTTTACGCACGTATAAGCGCGCTGTTGCTGCCCTGGCTTGGGGGTGGTTTGGGCGATACTTTTACCGCTTATAACTCCACTTCTAGATGGACTATCTTTACGAATATATTAAAAGAATTCAAATTTGTCTACTTGCCAAATTACAAGTCTCTAGTATATGATATATATTCTGCAGGGTGCAGAGTATCTCGTCGTCGAGCCGTCTCGACTAGAGCCTTCTTAATTGTTTCTGTATGTGTTTCTCCTGCATCGATCAGTGACGCAGTTTTTTTTTTCACCGGCAACTCAAGTGTCAGTCGAACGGACTTGTTATTAATAAAAAAAAAAATATTTAAGTAAAATACAAATATATGCTTCTTTTATTAATTTGGTCAAATAATCCATGATACAAATTGAAATATTATTGAACAATTAAGAAAAGTCTCGACTCTCGATCATGCGATCCCCCCACCCTTCGCTTATTGCTTATTACAAGAACTCTTCGCTTCGTTTCTATGTATATGCAAAACAAAAACTATATGCATATACACGATCACGCATGCGCACACATACAGACACGTTCAGACATACAGACAGGCAGACAGAGCTACATAGAGTCGACAAACAGACAGACAGAGGGATGGACAAACATATATACATATAAAGGGTCATACAGAGGACATACGGACAGACGTCCAGAGTGACAGACGGACGGGCAAACAAACAGATCTATATCAACTTTTTGTTTGCTGATCAGGAATATATATATACTCTATAGTGACATCCACGCCCTATTCTGCCTGTTACTTACATATATCGGCTCAGCTCGTCGACCTGATCAAGAATATATAAATTTTATAGGCTCCTCTACCTGCCTGTTACTTAGATATAACAAATACATGTTTGGACTTTTGTAAATGAACCATTTAAATAATAGTCGCAAAGAAAGTAAGTGTGTGAAAGTTTTTTCCGTATAAGTCGCAAAATAGATTAAAAAGAGATTGTGGGAATTCCTCCACGCCAAACTCTCTGACTAGGAGTGAAAAAATTAAAAAATAATCGTCCTACTCAGTGTAAGAGTGTGAGTGTGCGCTTTTTAGCTATTTCTCTCAGAAATGAATGTGATAAGTGAGTCGGATAACTGTTATACGGGACCTATGGTTCAGGTTCTTTATTATGATACAGATAATGATTTTTTATTTTTTTTTTTATTTGCGTTAGGTTGTATGATTTCCCCCATAAATAAAGTATTTTGATTGGTAAACAGAATTGAGTAATATATTTAAATAAAATACAATAAACAAATAATAATAAATGCACCATAATTATGCTTTGCTATTATTATATTTATATATTGGCACTAAGAGCATATCATGCTTATTAAAGTAAATCTATGCAATTTACAGAGCATTTTCTAGTCAATCATGCTCACTGTGTGATTTGCCTGCCGACATTTGGCGCTAAAATCCAACGATTTTTGCCTTGACCCACACATCCCAAGCACGTTCCACTAATAAATACATATATATGTATGTATGTACACATATGTATCTATGTATTTGTTGAGTTACAGCTATTCTCATGTGTTTGCATAAAAAAAAACCCCAAATTGTGTTGGCAGGTGAGTCAGTGATCTATAAAAAAAAAAAGATTAATAACAGCACTGGGAACTAAGGTGTGAGCGCAAGTGCGAGTATGCCCCATAAGTGCTCTCTCACACACACACACGCACATACATATACATATGTTGAGTTGTCTTAGCGCCGGCGCCATTGGCGCAGACTGTCATTGATTTACCGTTGTGCTGGTCACACTTCGCTGGCTTCGCACTGGACTGGCTTGGAGTGGTCAAGCCTGGGCTGGTGTGGACTCTGGACTGTGAGCATCCTGTATCGCGTTAATCGGTAATCGGATCGATGTGCGGTTGGACGCTGCGCGTCGCCATTGCCAACACGAATATACGTCAGCGTCGACGTCACCGTTGCCCAGCCCCACCTCAATACCCCTTCTTATCTCGCGCACAGCCCACACACTGACAACGGGTCTCTAAGCTAATTAGAGCTA
Source organism: Drosophila stalkeri (assembly GCA_035047405.1). Lineage (NCBI taxonomy): Eukaryota > Metazoa > Arthropoda > Insecta > Diptera > Drosophilidae > Drosophila > Drosophila stalkeri. The sequence continues at coordinate 7,728,777 of JAWNPR010000061.1, read as the reverse complement.
ACTGTTTACCCAAGCGCGTGCCCATTGAGTCAGCAACGACAGCAGCGCAGCTAACGCTGGCAGCAGCGTTTTGTGAATGAATTGAACGCGTCGCGACACCCGCATTAACAGCGACAGCGACGCCAGCCGCAGCAGCAACGACAGCGACAGCGACAGCAACGAAGCAACGAAGCAACGACAGCAACAGGTGAGCAAAGCGTGAGCAAAATCAGGTTCTTTGCGCTCTTCCACTCACTCACACGACTAATCGTGGTCGCTCTCTCAGCACTAACGAAGAGAGCGGCCGTCTGAGCGCATTGCCTGCGCTGCCATTGGTCCGTTGTCTGCCGTTCGCAGAGCAATTGAGCGCAACGTGTGAGCCAATCAGCGCAGCGACTCGCACTAATACAGCTATGCGAGCACCAACACATGCACACAGAGAGACAGAGCCGAGTGTGGAGAGGCCAGTGAATTAATGTTAGTGCCCTTTCGCTTTCTCTCGCTCTCACTCTCTCTCTCTCGTTCTGTCTGTCTGCCACTCACACACACACACACACACACACATAGCTCTTTTGCCGCCCCAAATGCAACGAGCGCGTGATCTGAGTCAAATTTAATAAATAGAATTCAACTGGGAATTTTATTGTGGCCAATTTTAACATTAGCTGATAGTTTTATCGCTTATCCGAGTGCAATGGATTTTCCAATTTTTTAATTACAGCACCGCAACGGTACCCACGAAAATTCCCACTTTGATTTTCGGAATTTGTTGGAATTACCCAATAACGGTAACTACAATTTATATATTTTTATTTGTATATTAATAATCTATAGTTTTTGCATAAAATTATGAAATCTTAATTTGTGTTAATTAACTGACTTGATTAATGGGCATGGAAAAACATAGAGTAATTATAGCTCGCCGATAACAGTTATCCGCATCACTTCACGCATTCTACTCAATAAAAAGTAGCAAGAACGTATACCCACACGATCTAATTCTTATTCCATTTCTATCTTCGTCTGACAGTTTTGCATTGAGCAATTCGCGTTAGACTCTTTTAAGGAGACTTATTTCGCGAGTAATACAATAGACGCTCGCACACTGTGACTTATTCGGAGATGGAGATCTCAAAAGCGGAATGTGCAGCGACTTAAAATTTTTTAAACTATTTTAATTAACATAATCAATTTTAAATAATGCAAATATATTTTATAAAGACATACATATACGTTTTATATATAGATAAATTTTTAGTTTTTTGTAAAATAATTATATGAAATAATTTTAGTCTTAATTTAATTGTTAAAATTTTTAATTAAATTACTTTATTACTATTTTATTTTATGTATTTTTAAAACTATTATACAACTATTATTAAAAAATAATATATTAAATAAATATTCCTTTTAAATAAAAATGATATAAAGTTAATTATAATAAATAATTATACAAAATAATTTTAAAGTCCTAATATAATTGTTTAAACTTATTTATTAAATTTCTATATTACTATTTTATTTTATGTATTTTTAAAACTATTATACAAAGCATAATTTATTAAAAAATAATATATAAAATGAATATTCCTTTAAAAAAAAATAAATACATAATAAATGAATGCTTAATTTCTCCACAAAAAAAAAAAAAATAAATAAAAAAAAAAATATATATATTAATCTAATTTATTTATTTATCAAACATATTCACCTCGAAAAAGAGTTTGTTAATCTTTGCAGTCCAATTGCTTATCTCCTCAATGATGTTGCACAATGTGCACTGCAATTCGAGAGTCATTCAAATCTTTGTAATCATTTGAAATGTGGCCAAAGCCAATGCCAATTGCAACGCTAATTTGGCAAAACAAACGGTGTAAAGTGAGCAAACAAACAAATTAACTAAGCAACCGTTGCGATCCATTGCCGCCTGTACAGTAGGACACCTGAGACATGGCCTCTCAATGTGAGAATTGGCAGAAAAAATCATGATAAAGTGAAACGATTTTACGCATAATCAAAACAGCACTAGCCTCTAAAAACTCACACCTCGGCATACAAGTTGCACACCCACAAAACAACGCACACACACACACACACAAGTTAGGATGAGAGCGAAGGAGAGGGAGAGAGCGAGAGAGACAGACACAGGCTCAGGGGTTGTGTTCGGGTTCGGTTTTGGTTACGGTTGCCGATTTGGCCAGGTCTCTGTGTGGGACAGGAGCTAAGCGGCGTGTAATGATTATACCCTAGCATCAAGCCAAGCAGTGGGTATATGCATGCACAAGTGTGCCAAGTGCAACAGGTAAGACTTAGACTCTTGGCATGATTATCGCTTGAAATAATTTTAGATAAAGTTTTGATATTATTTTTTGGTTTTATATGAATAATAATTATAAAAATAAAATTAAAATCAAATATATTAAAAATATATGTAAAAATATATATATTTATACTTATTTCTTATTTCTAAAAAAATGAAAATAATGTAAATTTATTTTATACTATCTAAACATATAATTTTCTAAAAAAAATTATTATTTTATTATTTAATAATATAATAAAAACAAAATGCTCGAACAATTTTGATTTATTAAATGCGACAATTATTTATTATTATTATTTTCAAGTATATTTTGTATATAAGTTTATAAATAAAATGTTAAACATGTCAGGAAAAATGTTTATAATTTATACAGAAATACAGAAATTATTTATTAAATTTTATTTATTTAATATAAGTAAATCTATTTCCATTTTATATATTATTTTCTATTTTTTGACTTTATAAAATGTAATATAAAATAATATTTTGCAGTATTTTAATGTAATGAAATATTTTCATTTTTATTTATATAGAAAAATATATTTAATAAATAATTAAAAAATATATATAATTATTATGATGTGAAATAAATTTAAAATTAATAAACAAATAATATATACTATTAAATACAGTAAACAAAAATCATGTTGATATACTTAAGCTTACAGTTTATATTGAAGTCGGATAAATCTTTAAATTGATCTAAATATATTTATATATAGTTTTTATATATCTAAATACTTTACTAATATTTAACAAACAAATTGTCTTAATTGAATTTCTAGGGTATATGCAAGTCGATCAATTAGGGATCAATTCTGCCGCTCGGCTGACCACTCAGTGTGGTGTGCGAGGTCGGCGAAGGTGTTCGGCCGCCTTTGGCGTTGTCTGCGGCAATTTAAGCGTATCCTTTCGATTTGATACGGCCGGTAAAAAAAATTACAGCATGACAGCGGATCCGGGGACCGCACAGAACAACTCAATTTTGTAGCAAAATATTTTGTTGTCCAGAACGAATCGCAACTAAAACACAGTGTGAGCGAGGTCAGCACTGGAATGGGAATGGGAATGGGAATGGGAATGGGACATGGACTATGTGTCGGTGGCTGCTGCTGCAGCCGTTGGTCGGATCCTTTCGACTAGGCGTCCTGCCGCGTCTGCGCACTCTGTGTATGCAGACAGCAGCAGCAGGAGCTCATCAATGCAATAATCGTGTTTGTTGTCCATGTAGATGAAGTTGTTTGGTGCGAATTGGTCAGATACAGAAACAAGATACAAGCGCAAGATATCGATAGAGATATATGTATGTATGTATATGTACGTAGGTGTAGGTGTATGTGGATGCGCATCCCAAGGGATGGCATACAAAGGATGCTGTGTCTGTGCGTGTCGAGTCCTGTGCCGTGTCGTTCGTTGTGGCGCGCGGCGAAAATCAAGGCGAGTGACCCTGCTGCGAGACACGGCTGCTTCCTGCTGCTGCTGCTGCTGCGCGGCCCAGTCAACAATTGCACTTACGGTTAGACGCAGGACTCTCTATGCCGACTGCCGGCCCGGCGGTACAGCTGTTCGCCCGCTCGCCCGCTCGACCGCTCGACCGCTCGATGGCTCGGCCAAACAATGTGGCCATAATTTTGTAACAAAGTCAAAGAAACAATACAATGCAGCAACTAAATTTAATTAGCTCGTCAATTGTCCCACTTCGCAGACAGGCAAACAAACACAACTGTGAGTATGAGGCAGAGTAAGACTCGCATAGGTAGCTCTGTTTAGATGGAGTATGGAGGATATATCATACCCTCGAGTCGAGGTCAGGTCAGTTTTGATTAGGCGACCGCCCAGCAATTGAGGCCAGGTAACGCCCGTCCTTTATGCTATGGAGCAGTCGTGCATTAGGTAACAAATAACAAATGGATTGCATTTGCCCAATCGATACGACGATTGCGACCTGCCGCCAACTGCAGCTGAGCATTGGCCCAACCAGCTGCCTCGATCCTCATTCCATAGTCTATATAAATATGCAAATCAATATTTCGTTGTCATCAGTGAGCGAAAAACTGTTGATTCGAGAGAATGAGGCCAAGGTGAATTGTGTTGACAGTGCGAGAGTGTTTCGCATATCTAAGCAAACTAATTTCGTTTATATTGCAGCCAAACAAGTGTCTTCAATCCTAACTTGATGGAAATTAGCGCAGGAAAACTTACTTGGACTTGATATTATATATCTTTTATAATATGCTCTTCAAATGGTATAGTATATCTGGGAGGTATAGAGGTAAATGTATAGAGAAATATAGCATATACTTATAGTAGTGTAGATGGTTAGATAGATAGTAGATATAAGTAGATGATATATAAAGGCAGAGATATATAGATAGACAGATAAATAGATAGATAGTATTCAGAGATAAAAATACAACATGTGTGGAGTTGTTATATAAAGTTATATATCTGAATACAGACAGATTGTAGATATTTATATAGATAGATTGTAGATGATATAAATATAAACATAGTATAATATAATATAATATAATATAGTATTAAATGTTCAGTACAGATTTATAGATAGGTAATACACATAGCAGTAAAGATAGATATTTTGCATATTAAGTATAGATATATTGATAGATAGTATCGATAGATAGATGGAGAGTATATATAGAGAGAATATTGTGCAGACATATAAGGTAAGTGAAAAGAGGTAAGTATAGATTGTTCAAATTATATTTAATATGCACAGAAAATACCGTAATAATGTTTTTTAAAATTTGATATTGTTATTGTTATAATTAGCAAATATAAAATATTAGAATATACAATATAATATATTATATTATTATATTATATATATATATATAATATAATATAATATAAAATAATATGATATATACATAACACAATATTTGTATATGCATTTACAAATTATTTTAAATATGTTTAAGTATTTTTATATTAAACTAAAAAGTTTAAAAATATATTTTAATATTTTTATAACAACTCTGTAATAATTGAATATATTTGTTTACTAATCCTACAAAAATTATAAATGTTTGCATATTAATTTAAAATAATGGTAAAATAAAAAAAAGCTTGGCTGCCACTGAGCTCATTAATAAAATAGAAAAACTAAAATAATAAAAACATAAATAAATATATTTAAACCACATAAATTCATAAGATTCATTAAAAAAAAAAAAAACAAAATTATAATAATAATAATCATAACAATAAAATAAATAAAAAACGAAATATTTGTAATAATAAAAAATATATATGTTTAAATAGATCGTCGTATTTATTTAATATGTATAGCATATAAAATTAAATTCATATTGAATTTATTATTAAATTCATTGAAATGATGAAATATTTAAAAATAGTATATAAATATAAAGTATAGTATATTTAAGTATGAATATGATTTTTTAGACATTAATATTTTATTTTAATAATGATTTTATAAATTATAGATCATTTTTAAATTAAGTTAATTTTTTATTATTATTATTTTTTTTTTTTCAAGATATGAATATTTTGTGTTTCAAATTATGGCCAAAAATGCAAATATAGAAATTTGTGGATAAATCTTTATATATTTATTCAATATCCTTGAGCTCTCTTACATAAATATAAAAACTATTATGTATTTAGTTTTATTAAATAAATTTCATAAAAATTTATAGTTATTCTTGAAATTCTTTAATAATATTTAGCCAAATATAGTTTATTCCTTAATTAATGAATTTCAAGGATACATATCTATATGAAGAATCAAATAATCTAGGCATGTAATTTTTGAAGATTTCTCTTGCAGATCTTCCATGGCAAAAGTTTTCTATATACTTCATTGATGATCACAGGAAATCACAGGAAATCCTTACGCATAGCAGCAATTATATTATGCTTAAACTGAGCAATCTGAGCATACTTTGCGGCGTTGTGGCTTCAGCTGTTACTCAACAACTGGCCTATAGACAGATAAATTAGCTTTTAGCCCTGTCAGAGCTTAACTAACTTGGCAAGCCAAGGTCATTCAAAGACAGTGCCATGTCTTCTAGAAAGAGAGAGAGTGAGAAAGTTCCAGATAGTGAATAAACTGAATAAGTAGAGAGAGAGAGAGAGAGAGAGAGAAATGTAGAGAGTAAGTGAGAGGCAGCTGTTGCCTTGGGGCAGGCGTGTATGGCCAGGTAAATGGATTTCTATGAGTGCGCTTTGAGTGAAATCTTCTCATTGGATAAGCTGCATGTGAGCCTGTTACCTATCGACACAGCGATGGCGACACACACACACACACACACACACACATACACAGATACAGGAACACACAGATAGTGAGCTGAGCGAACAGGGACCGGCTTAAAAACTACTCGACTAGCTGGTTGGTCTGCCTCTTCTCAAGAGACACACACACACACACACACACTCACACACACACACATACGTGTGTGTAGGATGTATATCAGGTATGTGCACAGGCACAGTCATTGGTAAAGAGCGGGGCAGGTCCAGACAACACTCGATCAGGCCTGACAGGCAGGCAGACAAATGGAAATGGACTGGCAGGCAGCGCAGCTCACACACACACACACACACACACATACACATCGACACACACACACACAGCTACCTTTTTATATGTGCAGAGAGTCGCCGAGTCAGAGGCCCGACCCGACTCTCGACCCGGCCTGGCCCGGGTCTTCAGTCTTCAGTTTTCTTTTACGTACCGTTCGTTTTTCACATGGTCTTTTGGCTCTGTCTCTGACTGACGTCGCGTCGGTCGCTTCGGTTTCGGTTATCGGGTCTCTGGTCTCTGGTCTCTGGTCGCCGTTGCTGCTCAACAAAGAAAGCTGGTCGAATTTAGCGCAACTTTTGGTTCAGTTCGGTTTTGTGCCTGGACGTGAACAGTAGTGTCCGCGAGAAGTGTTCTTCAGTCTCACCCAACTATTAACAATATTTTTCTTCAAGTGCATTTCGTGTGTATTAACAAAAAAAAAAACAACAATTGGATTTAACTGCAAATTGTTATTAACAATTTCGCCAGACGAACTGCGTGTGTGTGTGTTTTTTTTTCGACTATAATGCGGTGTGTGTATTAGTTTTGTTTTATTATTTTTATTAATATAATATATATTTATATATAATTAATGTATTATTTAAATATTTGAAATATTCATAAATATTTAAAGTGCTCAGCACACATTACACAAATATTTATCAATATTTATTATTTGTATTTCAATATTGATTTCTCGCTATAATTTTCCGTTTTTCAATGAAAACCCCATGAAAGAAAACTGCGCATGCGCGACAGTTTTTCTAGAGTTTGTTCGATTGCTGCGCATGTCAAAACAGCTGAAATCAGTTCGAGCTCATGCTGTCTGCCATACATAATAATAATATTGTTCAAATTGAGAGAATTGAGTTAACTGTTATATCTATAAATTCAAAGTTTTTTTTTTTTTTTTTTTTTGTAAAATCTAAAAATCGAAAAAGCGGAACATTTTGAAACGCACAAAAAAAAACCCAAAAAAATGTTACAAATTCTGACAAAATTGTTGAGATACAAGCAAGTTGCATTGCTGTTGCATCTGCATCGTTGAAGGAAAAGCCATCCCAAGCAACACGCCCTCAAAAAAAAAAAAAAAAAATAAATAAATAAAAAAAAAAAATAATAATAAAATAAAAAATAAATAGGAAAAGTTGTTCAACACCGAAAAAAAAAAAAAACTCATAAGAACATTTTGAAAATTGAAGCGTACTGTTTCGATATATTTTGACCCAGCGACGAACAATTCTTGCCATGTTAAACACTTGATATTCATTGTGTGTGTGTTTACTTTTTTTTTTTTTTCCTCTTTCTCGTTCTCTTTGGCATTTGCCAAACATCCACACATACATACATTTATATATATATATATATATATAGATATATATAGTCCTTTTTTTTTTTGCTTTCTGGAATTTACTGTTACAAATTCATCTCCTTCAACGTTTTGGCCCATTGAACACACACCATCAAAAGTCCCCCAACAAAATCGGCAAATCTTCAAATTCTCAAATATATACATATATATATATAAATCGCTAATAAAAAAGATACGAAAAATATAAGAGAAATTCAATACTATATAAATATATATCGATATATATATATATTTATATATATATAAATATATATATCTATGCATATGTATATGTATATATATATATTGGTATATATGTTTATATCAATAAATCATAAATAAATAAATATATATATATAAAAAAAACAACTAATTTATAACATATATATATATATATATATATATTGTTATCTATCATTAGTTGGTTGCCATTGCGCTGCAACCAAAGTTAAAGGCACCAAGACGGCATCGCCAACGGCAACCACAAGGACAACGCCACGCATCAGGCAACGGCTTCAGCGCATTGGGCGGCAGGACAATGCGGATATGTGGTCCAATCTGTTGTTGCCACTGCTGCTGCTTCACTTTGTTCATATGCATGCCACACTGGCCATGGCCACGGTCAGCGGCGGTTTGACGGTCATTGAAGGCGCCAGCACCACCACCAGCAGCAGCACAACCACCACAGGCAGCAGCAGCACCACCAGCAGCACCAGCAGCAGCAGCAGCAGCAGTAATCGCAGTGCTAGCAGTGACGGCAGCAGCAACAACAACAGCAACAATAACAATAGTGGCAGTGGCAGCACCACCCACACCAGCAGCAGCACCAGCAGCAGCAACACCAGCTCCCATATGCCTCTATCCACAGCGCCCGTTGCGGCCGCTTCCAGTCAACGGAAACGGCATCGCAAGCGGAACAGCAGCTGGTACGATTATCGCAACTACAATGAGAATACCACGGCGCCCGAGTGGATCAATCCCTGCGGTGGCTCCTACTACACACCCTCAGCCACAGAGCGACGACGCGCCCAGCGCCCTAAGCAGGTAATTAGCTAAAGAATTATTAGTAAAATAATTTAATGTTAGGCGCAGCTTTTATACTAAACTAAACACACACTCTCTCTCTCTCTCTCTCTCTCTCTCTCTCTCTTTATTTAGATCTACAATCAATTGAAGCGCGCTGCTGGCACAGAGTATCATGAGCTGAACAGCACAGAGAATCACAGCGGCATCGATATTAGAGACATGCATATCTGGTCACTGCACAAATACAATTATAAATTTCTGCCCAAGCTGAAGCCAAACTCAACGGTAAGTATATTGAGCAATGCCAACTCTCTCCCTCTCTCTCTCTCTCTCTCTCTCTCTCTCTCTCTCTCTGTATATATATAAAGTTCATATCCTAACTCTCTCTGTCTCTCTCTCTGTGCGTGTTGCTTTCTCTCGCTGCAGATCGCCTTGAAGCGCTGGTACCGCAACATGCAAACGTATGTGGCTAGCTTTGCCTATTTGCGTCGCGTCCAGATCAACTGGGATCGTCAGTATCTGAAGCGTGAGTCGAATGTGGCCAGGGAGCTGAAGAAGCTGTTGCTCAGCTCGCGCAGCATGTTGTGTGAGCTGGAGACGGCCGTGAATCGCACGTATCCGGCACTGGGTACGGGCCGTGCTGCTGCCAAGCAGCGACGCCAAAAGCACGTCTCGCGCAATGATATGAACAAGCGGCTCAAGTTGCGCAGCAAAAGTCGGCCCAGTGCTTGGGCGCTGGCAGCGACAGCAGCAGCAGCGGCGGCGGCAGAGACAACCACCGAAACGGCAGCAGCAGCAGCAGCAGCAGCGGCAGCCATTGGTGAGGCCGATGCCATTGATATGCGTTTTGTGAAACATCATTACTATGAGTTTCTGCGCACCATGTGGCAGCTGATGCGGCGCCATAGCAAACGGGAGCGACAGCAGCAACAGAAGCCATTGCAGCAGCACCACCCGCAGCAGCAGCAGCAGCAGCAGCATCATCATCATCATCAGCAGCAGCAGCAGCAGCAACATTTGCAGCAGCAGCGACAGCGGCAGCGCCAGTGGCATCAAGTGCAGCAACAGCGACAGCATCTAGCGCCGGCCATGTCTGGCAATCGTCGGGAATTCAATGAGGTGTCCAAGCCACTAATCGATGCGGTTAGAGGCATGAGGGGGCGACGCGGTAAGCGGCAACAGCCGCATGCAGCGTCTGCAACTGCAACAGCAACAGCAACAGCAACAGCATCCGCATCATCAGCGTCAACGTCAACGTCAGCGTCAACGTCAGCGTCAGCGTCAACGTCAGCGTCAACGTCAACGTCTACGTCCGCGTCAACGTCAGCAGCAAACGCTGCTACACAGCAGCAGCGACATCTGCGCCGCGTGCTGCGCACGTGAAAACTCCATAATACTATTATTATGTATATTATTCCGTAATGCAACCCTTAGCTCGCCTAGTTTAAGTAAATTATTTGATGGAGTTTGCAAACAAATTTGTTTAGCTCTGCGCGCTCTCTCTCGCTCTCTCTATCTCTCTCTCTCTCTCTCTCTCTCGCTCCATCTCACTCTTAAGTATTATTATTTATTGAAGCAGCAAGCACATATTGTCGCATTAATTGTAAAGTTCGTATATACGTAAGTCGCCAACTCCCCTCCAACATCCCCCTCCTTTCCTCCCACCCCTTCACCTAAGCCGTTGCCGTTCTAGTCACATATGCGCAACTGCAGCCCCAGTCCCAGCCCCAGCCCCCTGCCACGCCCCCTATCTACACCACTTTGACATCCAACACCAGCTCGAAAGTATTATTATAAACAGTTTGCTCTCTCGCTCTCTCTACATATTTTTTTGTAGTTCAATAAGTTAAATTATATAATTTTTAAATAGATTTTACGCATCGGACCCAATATATATATATATATATTTTTTTTTTGTCTAGCTATAGGTCTTGTTTAACTGTGATATAGTCGCATAATGCTTAGTTATTTTGTAAGCCATCATTTTTTTTTCTTAATCTAAGTATTTAAAGTTGTAAATAGATAAGTTTAAAAATCCATACACACGCACAATTTTTTATTCATATGAATACATGTTACGATAAGCTGCGACAGAAAGCAAATAATAAATGCAAATATTAAAAAAAAAAAAAAAATACTAAATTATTTTTTATTTAAAATTCAAGTCAGCTCGAACTAAATATATATATGTATGTGAAACATATACATATTTATATGTGAACATACAATATAATTAATAAAATTTGATCGAGTTTAAAAATTTACTAATATTCATTTTAGAAAAATAAAATATAAACTTTGCACTATTTTTTCTTTTAGCTAATTTAGTATTTCTATATGCAAAATTGTGCAAAAATAAAATATTACAAAATTACAAGTTTTTTTTTTTTTTTTTAATAAAAGTGGAACTCAAGTGAATTTTCTTATTATTTTTATTTTGTTTTCAGAGATTGATGAAAATGTAGAAGAAAATATTTTTTTTTTTTAATTTTGTATATATAATTATATATTGTATATAATAAAAATCAGATTTTCTACACATTCTTCAAGTCTTGATTTTCAATTAAAATCGTTTTATTTTAAAAATCTATCCTGAGCGATATTAAGATAGCGCATGCTTCACGTTCTCCGTTAATGTTGAATATATTTTATATCATTCGAGTTATTGCACACTTCTGAACTTATTCTTAGAATATAAAAAAAAATATATTTATTTTAATTTGAATTAAAATGAAAATTCAATTTATAAATTTTTTTTTTTTTTAATCTGAATATATTATTTATACACACAGTTTTTCTTTTATTTTCTTCAAATTATGCTATTCACATTTCACATTCACATTTCAAATTGATCAACTTTATCACATCAAAAACTATTTTGGTATGACCGCCTTATATAGATACATATGTATGTATGTAGATAATATCTGAAAGATATATTATTATATACATGCATAATGCAACAAAATATCTAGTATGTATTTATATACTTAATATGATTGCTTTTATTAAAATTTTAATAAAGTGTATAAATTTTAATTGCGCTTCAGTTTACTATCGCTAAAAAAAGTCAAATGAAAAATTTAATAATGAATTTATTTATTTTAATAATTTATTTTTGAATTTAATAATGAATATATTTATTATTTTAATAATTTATTTATTTAAATGTATTGACAAAACTAAAATTAATATAAAACTATTAAAGCTACAATATATATATACAAAAAAAAAAAATATATATATATAAATTTAAATACATTTTTTATGTAATATAAATTCATATACAAATTGATTTATTTATTATATATACATATGTATGTCTTAACGCCAATAAACGTTGAGCAGTATTTAAAGTCATTGCAAAATATAATTTAACTTTAATTTGATTTTTGTATATATTAAAATATTCATAGATGTTAAAATTTATTTATAAATATTTTTGTTGTTCTACTTCAAGATAAAATTCGAAATACAAAATAAATAGCAAGAAAATTCGACATTGCTCAAGGCTTTCAGTTGAGCTGGCTTTTGAGGCAGTTTGCATATAGGAAAAGTATCGAAGTATCTGCTGAAAATGTTGAACTCTCCAGTTGCTTATGGAAACTAGTCAAAGTTGCTCGAAATATATGCATATAGATTCGCAGCTATATATAGGATATTCCATATTCGTATGACCCATTTGAAAGTCTTGTAGGATTTGGAGGCAGTTCCCCGAGAGAGATATTATACTCAAAAAGTAATGTCAATAAATTTACTTTTTTTTTTATTTTTTCTCTTTTTTTTTGCAATTTGTTTTATAATAAATATGGAGCAGTCGAATATGGATAAACCTGTATAATATATACACTGCTGGTTTTAGGTTAGACACACTGCTATTTTCCTTAATATTTGCTTTATAACTTTCACTTGGTTAATAATTTATTCGATGACTCTTCAAGTAGACAATACAAAAAACAATGTAATTTTGCAAAATATCTATTATTTTATTCACTTTATGAAAACTTGTCAAAATAAGGCACATTTTTCTTGGTCACTAGAATAGATGCACTTTAACAAATTAATTTGTTTTAAGAAAGAAACTTTACTCAAAGTATAACTTTTAGTTTTTCTAAATAATTAAATAATAAGTAAAAATAAAAAAAAATAATTTCAGTAATGAGTACTGCCTCCTTTAATCGAAACAGCCCCATAGATATATTCTTCTATATATTCTTATTATTGAATGCAATTTGTTAAACAATTTAAGAGCTGACGCATTGTGCAGCATCGACTCAATATTTGAAGTTTTTTTTTTCCTGCGCTCTGCTTGCTTTACGATCGATCGATTCGTCTATGTAGCGCCCTTTTGTGTATTTATGTGGGGTCCGAGTCTTTATGGCGAACGCCCCTGCCAATTGTGTGCAGAGAGAAGGTTTATTTTTTTTTTATGATCCTTTGGCAGCGGCGTCAAACTATTAGCACTTCTCGCCCAGCACGCGCAAACGGCGGGAGAGGCAGCTGCATGGAGTTGAAGTTGCATTTGAGAATTCAGTTGCTGTCCAATGCCTCCACCTGCCTACCTGCGATATGTTCAGGGCAGGTGATTGCTAGCCTTGAGCGGAGATCAGTTAGCCAGCAGCAGAGGCAGCAGCAGCGGCAGCAGCATCGGCATCAATGGGCATTTGCTGTAGTTAGCTTAGTTGATCTGAGCCAACTAACTCAATGAACTTTTGGCCAATGTATGCTGCTGAGCCGTCGTTTAGCCGGGCTAAGTAGCTCACAAAGTAAGTGCTCAGTCAGTCACTTGGCCTGCACTTGTCGCTGCTCAACCACTGAGCCAGTGAGCCACTGAGCCACTGAGCCACTCAGCCACTCATTGTGGCTAAATGTATGTGAAGCGTAATCCTTGCTTTGTTGCAAGCGGCTTTACGCAAATTTACTTTTTAATGCCGTTGGCTTGTTGAGCCTCGTATTAAGCCAAGCTTCGTTTAGGGCGCTTAGTGGCACCTTTAAGGATCCGAGGATTAGTGCAGCCAAAAACGGAAGCTGCCAAACGTAGCCAAGTTTTAGCAATTGTTGCTGCTGCTGCTGTTGCTGCTGCTGCTGCTGCTGCTCATGTTCTGCTGACCAGGGCCAAGTGTTGACATACAAATGGATTATAGACCGGACCTGAAACAAAAATATTTGAATATTATGCTGCTGCCGCTATGGCTAAGCCGTTTATTGATTGCAATCGAAGCAGGCAGCCAAACGGGCAGGCAGGCACATAGGCAGACAGGCAGTTGGCCAGGCTAAGGGCTTCCTGGCCGTGTATTAGTTAAGCCAGTAGCAGGACCAGGCCTAAGCCGGGCAGCGTTGCTCAGTGTCAAGTGTCCCCGTTGGCTGGGCCAAAAGGGTCTATTGGACCTAAAGTAGGTGTTGTTATGTTTTTAGCTGTCATAAATATTGTAAAAACTTCGTAAATATTTAAACAGCGTGCACAATAAAGGCAAATGACAGAGGCTTGTTCGGGTTGGGTCTGGCACGGAGTCGGAGTCGGAGTCGGAGTCGGACTGGGTTGGATTCGGGTTCGGGTTCGGGTTCGGATTCGAGTCTCTCTCTCTCTCTCTCTCTCTCTGTCTCTCTCGTTGCGCTATTGTCCTCCAGGCCAGGCCATAACGGTGGTTGCTTTGTGGCCAACAAACAGCAAGTGTGCAAGACAGAGAGAGAGAGAGTGAGAGAGAGAGAGTGAGAGAGAGAGCCTACACAGGTAGGCCTGTGTGCGAGAGACGAGTGTGTGTTTGTTTTACTTACTATTGAAATTTGAATATGTCGAGAATCGGGGCCGGGGCAAAAGATTAACAACATTTAATAACCCATCATTTCTCGGCCCGTACCATTCGGTGCCTTTGTGGCAAGCATTTTTAGCCATAATGCAGATAACTGCATTTTTGTTTCTTCTGCCCCGAACCATTGTTCCCTGCCCTCTCACTGTCTCTCTGTCTCTCGGTCAATCCTGTCTGGGCCATGTTCTTGGCAACTTTTTGCCATTGTCCTTTTTTATTTTACAATTTTATTATTATATTCTTTTCTTCTTCTTCTTCTTCCTTTTCTTTTTCCTTTTCTTCTTCTTCATTTTTTTATTGCCATCCAGCAGTTCCTAGTTCCGAGAATCCGGTGAGCACTGCAAAATTAAGATCGTTGCACCGAGATGCGACTGCGTGTGTGACATTTTCAGCTTGGCTCAGTCTCTGGTGGCAAATCAATTAGAGTTTAGATTTGAAATCGAACTTAACTTGCGAATTGAATGAGGCACGATCACAGCCATGTAAACATGAGACGTGGCACGAGCAGAAAATTTAATGCATTTTTATCGAATTTATTTTGATGGCAAATTGAATTAAAAGCCAAAACAATTTACATTTTTATTATTATTATATTTTTTAATTCTCGCTGAACATTTGATTTTGACTCTGGTTCCATCAACAACTCGAGCTTAATTGATTCGCTCTTGAGGCATTATGGCACGTGTTGACATAATCTCCAAGAACAATAAATAAACAATATATTTCATCAGCCAGTCTAAGTGCCATTTGCATTTGTTTGTAAACAACTTGAATACGCACACAGGCAATATATATATATATATATATATATATATAATAAATAAGTGCAGCAGATATAAACAAATAGTTTAGAAGGCAAGCCAAATCGAATCGTGTCAGTCAGATACCCTAGAGTCTAGCTTAGCTGAACTGAATTGATTGACATGAGAAGAAGCTGTTTAATAGAGTTTTCTTATTATTTAAAAAATTTTTATTTTTATTTATTATATATTTTTATTTTGTATTTATTTATTTTGTATTTATTTATTTTATATTTATTTATTTTATATTTATTTTCTTATGTTTATTTTTGCATTTTAATCTTGAAGCTGTTTAATAGAATTTAAAATTTAAAATTTTATTTTTAAAATTTTGATTTTTATTTATTATATATTTTTATTTGGTATTTATTTTTTATATATTTATTTATTTATTTTTTTATATTTATTTTTGCATTGGGCAAAGATTAATCTTGAAGCTGTTTAATAGCGTTTTCATTTTATTTTTAAAATTTTAATTTTTATTTATTATATATTTTAATTTTGTATTTATTTATTTTATATTTTTTATATATTAATTTTTGCATTGCGCAAAGATTAAACTAGAAGCAGATTAATATAGTTTTCATTTTATTTTTAAAATTTTTATTTTATTTGATTTATATTTTTTATATTTATTTTTGCTTTGGGCAAATATTAATCTAGAAGCAGCTTAATAAAGATTTCTTTATTTTTTAATTTTAATTTTTATTTATTATATTTTTTATATTTTACTTATATATTTTATTTTATTTTTAGTTTTTTTTATATTTATTTTTGCTTTGGGCAAAGATTAATCTCAAAGCATATTAATAGAGTTTACTTCATTTTTAAATTATAATTTTTATTTATTTTTTTTATATATATATTTTTTTAGCTTTGTTCAAAGCTCGATCTGTCTAACATTTCATTGAAGCTAGATTTAATTCCTACGCTCATTTGATTTGCTCAACATACTTATGCTGAACAGTGTATATAACAATATGAAAAAATCGATTTAAATCGATTTAAATCTAAAAATCGATATCATTTTATTCGACTTCTTTTTTATTACAGGGTATTGTCAGCCCTAATACGCTATGCTCGCTTTTGTTTTCTGCTTGCTCAGCTAAAAGAACTCTCAGCGGAATACTCGATGCTACAGCTTATCACAAAAAGACCTTAATTACAATTAGCTCACACGTGTATACGGGTGGGAAGTTGTGGCATTAGCCGGCTGCTGTTCCATGGCTCCACAGCCTCGCAGCTAGTAGAATGTAAATCATGAAGCTTCTTGTCTTGTCTTGTCTTGGCTACACTGTCGCAGCATCTAATTATATAATTTGCTGCTGCTTCGTTTTGGCTTGTTTTTTTTTTTTTTTTTTTTTTTATTAACACACATTTTTATGGTCATTTATGTAATTTCATAGAGTGCGGCAACATAAATCCCAAAGCGAGTTCTCATTTAACAGTCGCAGCTCTGAGATTGGGCTGCTTTACCTGTGAGAGGGGGGATAATGTTGTCACTCTCTCTCTCTCTCTCTCTCTCTCTCTCTCTCTCTCTCTCTGTGTGTGTGTGCGTCTGTGGCAGGCCTAACAAATTTTTGCGTATGGGGCTTAATAAACATGTCGTTGAACTGTCGCCAACAGCACTTTTGTGAAGTTTATGGCGCAGACGCGCCTGCCTAGTAGCCAGTTATTGTTGCTGTTGCCATAGTGGGCTTTTAAGCACCTCAAAACACTTTTTAATTGTTCAAAATAGTTTTTTTTTTTTTTGCTGCTGCTCTTTTTTTTTTTTTTTGGTTTTTTTTTTTTTTTTTGGTCTTTTGTCGTGCACATTGAACTTGAGCCAGCAGCGAAAATAAAAGCAAAACACAGCGCAGCACAAAAATTGTAATTACCATGAGTAATATTTTATTACACTTTGACACTGAAGGAAAAACTTCACAAGAACACAACGGCTGAAGAAAAAAAACAACAACAACAAAAACCAAGTCAAGAAAAAAAAAAAAATACAGTCAAAAGCAAACGAAGAACCGACGTGCAAAGAAAAAACTAGCCAAGAGCTGGCCCAAACAACGACTTGGCCATGCTCTCGCCAGTTAACGTGGCCAACATTGAGGCAAATAGATCTAATGTGAACTTAGCTTACATTTAATTGTAATGCAATCATTATCAGGCAGCCTCATGCAACTGTGCTCTGTGCAAATCACTCAATCACAATCGCTAAAGTGCAAACAAATTCATAAATCTCTCTGCACTGGGCATGCGCGACTAGCACATACCCAGCAGCCAGTTGAAGTCACACGCTGGCATATCACTACATTTGGCTAACGATACTGTGCTAGGCTACCCATCCTCTCTGCTGCGCCGCATAGGGTATCTGAGCGCAGGCAGGCAACTAACTTAAGTAGCGGTAGCAACAGGCTACTAACATGTTTATGCTACTTTTATGAGGTGGCAATAAAATCGAACCAAGTACGAAAATAAAAATGAGAAAAGGCAAAGGCGACCAGGCAATCGGGTGAGATGTGTGCGCTCGCTCGCACTGCCAGGCGTACGCCTTAGCACATGTTTACGTCTCACTCGCACCACTGGCAGGATAGCCGCCGCCGCCGCTGCCGCTGCCTCACACAATGACTTCATCGATTTATAGCGGTCACGAGTGACGACGAGCTGAGCCCAAAGCTAGCCCGGGCACCAATATACCAATATATATATATATATATATATATATATAGAGTTATATATATTGGCATCGGCTCTGGCATTTGGCTTAGTTTTTGGTTTTCGGTTCGCTTTCGGTTATGGGCGACTTGCGCTGCATTTTTATGATGATATTGTTTTGCATTTTGCACATAGGACTTTTTGTTTTCGCACTCGGTTTTACGCTGAGTGCGTGCGCTGCGTGGATTAAGCCACGTCTAGGACCGTATACTGTGGCCGCGGGCGTCTCTGCTCGAAATGCGTATTCCTGGAAGCCACGCCGCGTCGCGTCGCATCGCGTCGCGTCGCATCGCGTCGCGTCGCATCGCGTCGCGTCGCCAGCAGCGAGCGCTCACTCTGCGGTCTCATCCTCGGCTGCATTTTATGGCCTGTCGTCATAATCACTGGCGCAGCATCTCCATTCCTCTCTAGCTGAATGACACACTCAATGGCATACCTTGATTTATTTGGCAAGACCTGAAGAACTCTTGCCCAATGCCGCCCTCTCGATGATTGGCTTATCACATGCGATGTATTTCATATTTGTTCAGCAACAAAATGCATTCAATTAATTAATCAATTAACAATTATTATAAATTTATGAGAGTTTCTATCAATAATTATTTTATGGCCGACAAAAGTTTTATACTATGTTATCAATGGCTATTGTGCTTTGATAAGACTACAAACTTATTTTTGTTCTCTAAGTGATGAGGAATTTAAAAAAAAAAACTTTAAAGAGAAAAATCTACTATTTCCAGAAACGCGCGTTTTTCTCTATTTCAAATATTTAAAAATAAATTGCATTACATTTAATTGAATTTTTAAATAATTTTTGTTATTGTTTTTGATTTTGTTTGAATTTGAATATATATAAATAAAAATTGATTAAATATTTTTGTTGCATAATAAAATAATGTCTTATTTTAAATAAATTGTTAAAATAAAAAAGAATTTTTTTATATATAAATATTTATTTTCTAAATGAAATGGCTTAATATTTTATTTATAATAATAATAAATATAATATAATAAAGAATTAAAAAATTAAAGAAAAATAAAATAAAATAAATTAGAAATTGTGTTGCCCGATTTTTTTTTTATTATTTTTTAAGCTTTTGCTTCATTTAAAATGGAAAATCAGGATATAATGCTTTTGTTAAATATATATTTTCTTCTTTATATTTAATTTTTATTGATAAAATACTTTTATAATTTAAATCAAAAAGTTATTATTAATATTATGATTTTTAAAATTATTATTATTATGATTATTACTAAGTTTTTTATTTTTTTTTTTTTATAAATATACTAACATTTAAAAACATTTTTAAATTTAAATGAAATGTTTGTAGTCTACATGCTTTTTTTTTTTTTTTTTTTTGTAATGCCTAAAGCATTTTTTACTATAATTCAACATTTAATTTTTGACTAATGTTATTTTTCAAAGTAATTTAGAAGTTTTTATTATTTATATATTATTTTATATATGCATTTTTTTAATTCTTATTTTTATGTTATTATAATATTTTATTGTAATATTAATATTAAAATTGTATTTATTAAATTCATATGAATATTAAAATTATTGTAAGAAACATATTTTTACAATTATTTTATTTATATTATATTAAAAGCACTTCGTTTATAATTTTTTTTTTTATTATTTATTCTTTTTAATTATTAAATTTCTTTACTATTTTTATTGATTTTATTTAAAAATAATAAGAATTATTTATTTATTTTTTTTTAATGAAATTTTTTTATGATTGTTCTTTTTAATATAATTTTATTTTTTATTTTATTTTAATTTAATTTCCTTTTTGTCATTATTTTTACTTAATTTTTTGTGTCTTAATAAATACATTAAATTTAATAAGACATAA
This sequence comes from Drosophila stalkeri, assembly GCA_035047405.1. Classification (NCBI taxonomy): domain Eukaryota; kingdom Metazoa; phylum Arthropoda; class Insecta; order Diptera; family Drosophilidae; genus Drosophila; species Drosophila stalkeri. Next base: position 7,708,371 of record JAWNPR010000061.1, on the reverse strand, counting down.
TATGCAAAAAATAAAACCATAAATAAATAGATATAACAAAAATTAAATAAACTGAAAACATTATTATATATTATATTATTTTCACATAATTATTTGGCATTTGAATTAATTGTAATTGTATTTTGAAAAACATTCACACAAAGTAGGCTGAATAGTTGCTCAACTATTATTTAGCTGGCTTTTGGAATGTTCGAGCAAAAAGCAAGCACCGTTAAGACTTCCGTTATGTTGTTTTGCCTAGGGCCAGCATGTGTATATATATATATATATATATATGTGTGTGTGTGTGTAGTCTGTGGTCCTTTGTTGCTGATACTGATGTCAATTGAGCAAAACAAATATCAGGAAATGTCATCATTTTGTAAGGCAGGAGAGCTAAGAATGGAAAAGGACATGCCAAGGGAAATTGAATTGAACAAATTGAATGCCAGAGATAAAGAGCAGAGTGAATGCGAGAGAGTGTGGGAGAGAGACAACAGTCGCAGGACACCAGGGCGAGCCACACACATGGCGCAAGCTGCCTGCTACGACACTCGACGCAAACGCAAACGCAGCGCACAGAAAATGTCATTGCGCAGCTGCGCCGCAGTCGACATCGAGACGTGCCGTGCTGTGCCGTGTGGTATCGTATCCGCCACAGCATCTTTCCCTCAATTTCCCCCCCTCAATGTGTTTGTTGTTGTTGTTGTTGTTGTTGTTGCTTTTGACTCGTTTGTTGTATCAGCGTCTTTTCTACTCTTGTCTTGTTTGCATTGTTCTCGCTCAACAGATTTGATCAGTTTTTAATGAACTTCATTCATGTTTGAATGACTTTGATCAGTTCCGCTTTGGCCTCGCCTTGCCCTTGCTGTTGCAGCTCTGTCTCTGCCTCTCTGCCTTTACCTTTGCCTATACCTTTCTCTCTCTCTCTCTCTCTCTCTCTCTCTCTCTGTGTGTCTTTGCCCTCCATCTGCTCTTTGGCTGTGGCAAACAATAGCAAATACACAAACCTTTTAAACGCGTGCGCCGATTGTCGCTTACGTCTGCTTCTTCCACGGCTGACTGGTTGCTGTTGTGACAGTGACAAGAAGATGTGCTGCTGCTGCTGCTGCTGCTGCTGCTTCTCTTTCCTCTGCCACTGTGTGTGTGTGTGTGTGTGTGGGTGTGCCTGGAAAAGTTAGAAAGTCGCAATGGCGCACGCGGCGTATGTGCAATGAATGCCAACAACAACATTCCGCTCAGTCCAGGCTAATCGCGCATTGCGTCTAAGCCGCTTTTGCTCAGCAACAACAACAGCAACAAGATCAACCCAAAAACTCGAAAACGTCAACCTCCAAGCGCATCAGGCATCAGGCATCAGGCATCAGGCATCAGGCATCATCATCATCATGCGTCAAGTTCAACGAGGCGTACAAAATACTTCTACCAAGTGCCGACGTCGAGGCCCAAAAGAACAACCAACAACAGCCGCAACAACAACAACAACAACAACAACAACAACAACAACAATGAGCGGCAAACAGTGCCACTTTTAGTTTCGATTGTGCCACAGCCAGAAAGAGACAGCAACAAAGCGCGCCGGCAGCAACCGAGCGTGAGAATGCCCTGCGCCAGAGCGAGAGCGAGAGCGAGAGAGAGAGCGAGAGCGAGAGAGAGAGCGGCAGGTGGTGGCACCTCATTGATTGAGGGTCCTTGAAAGGGTACAAATAATCAGAAAATTGTATTAAATGTCCCACATAATGAAATGAGAATAAAAAAATATTAAAAATAAAAAATAAAATGAAATAAAAATATGCTGCCCGATCTATGCTGCATGATCCGTGATATAGCAATTGTTATTGTTGCATGTCAGAATCCGCAGCTGAGTTCTGTGCGGAGCGTGATGATGATGATTATCATTATTGAGGCACTCTTGCTTTGATCTCTGCCAACACACACACACACACACACACACACGCACACTCATGGAGGCACTTGGGCCAGCCTAGGCTAGGCTAGGCTAGCTATGGAACGATCCATGGGCGCAGCAAGTGCAATCGAAGTTGCCGCCGCCAAAGTTGATGCATTGTGTCATTGTCAAGTGTTGCGCCGTATGTATATATGTGTTTGTGTGTGTGAGTGTGTGTGTGTGTGTGTGTGTGTGTGTGTGTGTGCGTAATCTGCCTCTGCTCTATTTGTATATATTTGATTTGTTTGTGATTAATGCGCTGGAGTGCATGGCAGACTGTGAGACTGTGAGACCTTAGATGAATGCAACAATAAACTCTCTTACAGGGTATCTATATATATATATATATATATATATATATATATTGATAAGAGTTGCTAAAAATAGTTAAAGTCGAGCAAGGGCAAATAATGATATCCCATTGCGTATACGCCGCATGACTCGACCAAGGCAACATTCTAATTTGCTCAATTCGCAGATCTAAAGAGAGAGGGACGGAGAGAGAGAGAAAAGGAAAAGATAAGAAAAAAACACACCTGGCACAGTAGGAGTTAATTGACAAAACCTGAGCGATATAACAAATCGACCTGCGTCTGTCTGGCTGACTCGATGCGACTTGACTCGACTCGACTCGACTTGACTTGGCTTGGCTTGGCTTGGCTTGGCTGGGTGGTCCTAGACATGACACTTTAGACATTTTGTCGTTGCCTTGCAAATTGAGCTGAGAGCTGAGAGCGCGCTGAGACACAGGGGCGGCGGGGGCGTGCCGTGCACAGCTGGTGCGCTACGTCGTCGTCGTCGTCGTCGTTGTTGTTGTTGTTGCTTGTGTAAATATTTCCTCATTTTATTTGTGGCACACAAAAGAAGGAAAGCAAATGTGCAGGCGGCCTGGTCATATTGTTTTAACACATTAGCAGCGCAATGCAACAAATAATTTCCATAAAATGCTGCCACGCTACGATGCGACGTTGTTGAGCCAGTAAATGGAGCGACGATGGCAACGGCAACGGCAACGGCAACGGCAACGGCGACGCTAACTGCGCTGCCAATAGACTTCAAGTCAATTTCAATGCATGAAAGAGATATGTCACAGGAAGAAAATATTAGTCTTTGTCATTAGGCAAAACAAAACAACACAAAACAAAACAAAACAAAACGCCAACAAGCCTAAAAAAAAAAAAAAAAAAACAAAAAAAAATCCAATCCATGTGGCTGGGCCGCAACTTTGGCTGCGGATGCCGCGCATCGGGGCGGCCACAGGGCTCAGCTAGAGCCTGTCACTGTGTGCGTGTGCGTGTGTGTGTGTGTGTGTGTGTGTTTGCCTGATGTTTGCCCACCAACAAAGTTAACACTGGAAATGTCCAAGTGCTGTTGTTGCCACATTCACATGATTTAAGCAGCAACAACAACAAGAACAACAACAACTCGAGACAAAATGTTTCCCATCATAAAAATGAAAGAAGAAGAAAAAAAAAAGAGAAGAAGAAGAAGAAGAGAAGAAAAAAAAAATAACTTCTTCGTCTTCATCTTCATAAAGAGTCCAAAAGTCCAAAACGAAGAAAAAAAAAAAAGAAAAAAAGCAACAAAAAACGAACAAAAAAAAAAAAAAAAAACTAAACCGACTTTAGACAAAGCAAACGAAATTAAAAACGGTTCAAATGCTTTGCTTGTGTAAGCAATTGGCTTGTACACGACACCCCCCCGCCCATCCCCCACTCCCATCCCCTACCACACCAACCACTGACTGGCTCCATATGTGTGTGTGTGTGTGTGTGTGTGTGGAGCGCTGCGGAAATGCCAACGCTCCACGTTGAAGCGAGTCTTTCGGCAACAATTTTTTTTTTTTTTTTTTTTTTTTTTTTAATAGAGCTGCCCGGATCAGCAGCTGTTTAGGATTTTCTATTTAAGACATGAACTCAACTCCTCTAATAAAACAATTGGGAAAATATTGGGATTTTTCTTTCTCTTGGGTTTGGCTAGGCAAATGCTGTGCGTCAAGCTATGCTAATTGATATTGTTTGAGATCGCTCGCTGCATGAAAATTGTCTCATTAGCAAAAAAAAAAAAAAAAAACTGCTGTAGTAGGCGTGGCAGCGTGGGAATCACAGGAATCGTTGTTATTGCTGCTCGCAAATAAATGCAATTGTTTTATATTTATTTTATTTTTTTACTAATACATTTCGGAATCACTATTTATTTTTTGGGACTTACCCGAATGGATAAGTTTAATTTGTGTGTAGCTAGCATATGTGCTTGGAATAACTTATGAAAGGCAATTGCAATAACATATTGCAATATACTATATAAGATACACAATAGATAGTAGAACTAAACAGAATATAAAAAAAAAAAAAAAAAATAGATACAAAATTAACTAACAATAAAAATAAGATACAAAATAATAATAATGAATAAAGTAAAAAAGCAATTATATTAAATATGTAAAATGGTAAATGAATCAAATAAAATACTAATGAAATAAAATAAAAAACTTAAATAAATATATAAAATAATGAAAAAATAAAAAACATATACAAATGAAATAACACAAACAACAGAATATATATATATATATATGAATAATAATACTAAAGAAATAAAATAAAAAACCAAAATAAATTTATCATATAAAATATAAATATAATACAAATGATAAAAAAATAATTATATAGAATAATATATAAATCAAATAAAATATAAATGAAATAAAACAAAAACACGAAATAAATATATAATATAAGAAATTAAATACAAATGATATAGATTAAATAAAACAATAAAATAAAATAAATATACAATGCAATAAATAAAAAACAAATTAAATAGTTAAATTAATTATGGAATAATATATAAATAAAATAAAATACAAATGCAATACAAAAAAATAAATATAAATAAATATAAATTAAATAAAAAAAAAAACAAAGAACTCAAATAAATAAATAATATAAAATAACTAAAATACATTATATACATATGTATATGTATTTAATATATAAATGAAATCGTTTTTATTTAATTTTCAAAGAAAAAAAAAATTAATACAATAATCAAATAAAATTACTAAATATATACATTTTCTTCTATTTTTTTTTAAGATTCTACAAATAAAATAAAAACTAAATATATAATAAGTTCATTAAATATAATTATTAAAAATATGCATTATAGTATATGTATTTTATTAAAGGATTATAACTTTTTTTTTAAAGGATTTACAAATAAATTTAGGGTTTTGATTTCATTAAGAAACTTCAAACGATTTTGAAGACTACAATGGCATTGTTATACAAAATGTATGTGTTCTTGTTATTTGAATCTAGAATAATGAATCTGGAACACTAAATATCGGTTTCTTTAGATATTATAATAGAATCAATAAATATAAAAATATGAACGAGGCTTTTTTTTTTTTGTTAGAATTTTGAAATGTATATATCTAACTTAATACAAAATTTTAAACGATATATCGTAATATTAATTGACTTTATTTTAGAGCTGTAATATCATAAAATAAATATTTCAAAAATCAAATTCAAAATTTGTGAGCAGGCTGTCAAAAAGTGTCAAATTGAGTTATCTAGAAATTAAATTTTTTATTATTTAGTTTTTTTTTTTTTTCTTGCAAGCTTACCAAATGCTGATAAGATGCAGTCTGACCGGTGGATTTAGTCTGACTCTTTTGCAATCCCATTTTTTTTATGTTGTTGAAAATTGTGAAAAGAATTAATGGAATTTCCGGAATAGAAGCCCACATAAATTCCCGGAAACACGTTGAATGTTATCAAACACACAACTTAACTGCCAGTAAATCAAAACACTGCCCGATATAATATATGATTATATATATATATATGAAGGCTTACGAACTTTAAACTAAAGAAAAAAATAAATAAATAAATAAAAAAGAAATAATAAATATTTTATTTTTTGTTATTTATTTTATTTTTTTGTTTGACGCAGGCACAAGAAATTTGTTTCTTGTCACCCCGTTTGCATTTGGGTGTTAAACGGAAATGCTTGAAATGCTTTGAATCGTCATCGTGAGGGCTTTTAAAATCGCGTGGCATTTCAACACTTACTTAGCAGAGCTTAATTCCTCTGTTTGTCTGCAATATTTACCTTGTTTTTTAATTAATTCACTCATTTATTTAATTATCTTTTCTTTTTTTTTTTTTTGATCAAAGTTCAATGTTTTTAGCAGAAATTTGTAATAACAAGAAATGTCTGCTATTTGTATCTGATTTTTAGTAGATTTAAATTGAATAGTTATGAGTAATTATATAAGATTATTAAATGATGAAATTATAGTATTAATTTTTTAATTAAACATTAATGCAAAGACAATAATTTGGAGTTTCTTATGCAATCCATTTCATAAGAAAATCAATTTCATGAATATTCTCCTACTCAAAATTGTTGTCTTTATAACAAAAGATAACTTTAAGCAAATATTTATAATTTATACTTCTAAGTCGTTCGATCTCTAGATGATTTTTTTTTTTATAATCTTTATATTCTGAAAAATGTATTCAGATAAATATCTTGCTAGAAAAATCCTGTCTTGAAATATTTCTCATAATATCAAATCAAATCACAAATGCATTCGAGCATTTGAAATGAAAGCGATTTCGATTTATTGCATTAAAGAATTAGAATCGCAACAAATATTTTAAATTTTCTGTAATTCATTGTGTAATGCATTGCGTTTGCTAGCTCATTTATGACATTCTCAGTTAATTATTATGATAATTTTAGTTGTTTTGGCCAGAACTGCTTGCCGTTTCGGCTGCGACCTGAAGGCCAACGTTGCTTGTTTTTTGTGAGACATTTATTTGCTTTATTTTTACATTTTTATTTTATTTTTGTTTCTTCTGTCACAAATATCTTGGGCACGTTTTTGAAGTGCCTGCGAGGCGCCCTTAACCAGCATAAGCAACAACATCATCATCAACAACAACAACACCAACAACAACAACAACAACAACTTTAAGCTTACTGCCAGTTAATTTTTCGGAGAAAAACGCCAGAGTTTCTCGCAATTTTATGATCAATTCATTGAATTTTTCGTTGGTTTTTGTTGTTTTGTTGTTTTTGCGCTGCAAAAAGAAGGAGAGAAATCATCAGCACACACGACGACGGCAACAACAACAGCTAACATATTGTTGCTGTTTATTAGCTGTGCGAGCAGCAATAACAAACAAACAAGTAAGAGTGCTCTAGTCGGAAGTGTTTTTTAAACGCTTTTGCACAGGGTACTTATACTTATACTTATACTTATACTTATACTTATACTTATACTTATACTTATACTTATACTTATACTTATACTTATACTTATACTTATACTTATACTTATACTTATACTTATACTTATACTTATACTTATACTTATACTTATACTTATACTTATACTTATACTTATACTTATACTTATACTTATACTTATACTTATACTTATACTTATACTTATACTTATACTTATACTTATACTTATACTCAGAATTTAGTCATTTATATTCGGGTATAACGACGTCACCGACACAACGTTGCTTATCAGTTATCAGCTGGAGCTTGTGGGTGTGGATTACAACATTGTTCGGCTAATGGATATTTTGATAAGTGCCTACGTCACGGTTTGAGAACGAATATACGCACACGCCGGGCTTATCGCTGACGTAATAAACAGTTTGGTTTGCTCAGTGGGTGAATATCAGTCGAAGCTGTTGTGCCTGCACCACCTCTGCTGCGCCACAGAGCAAATACATAAATAAAATAAAGCTATAAATAAATAAAAATTAATGTTAGTGAAAGATGCTTAACATTTTCATTGAGTCAGCAGCAGCAGCAACAGCAACTGAGACCAGGCGACGATCTTCAGACCGCAACTGGGACGGGACTTGGAGCTTGTGACTTGGGCTTGGGCTTGGCAACCGCCAAGAGACGAGAACAACGGCCGCAGTCATGCGCCTGCGGCGAGTTTTTATGTACAGTGTTACGAGAATCATGTTTTTCGTACAAAAAACTTGCTGATAAAATTGAATTTCATTAGATTGCATAAGCACAGAATTTGCGTGAATTCTGAGAGCTGTGAATGACTCTTTAACACGACCACAAATCGAATTCAGATATTTGGATATTGAATTATTATTTTGAAGATAACTTTGAAATGAACTCAAATTTCATTCATTTGATTGCAAGCGCCTGTCTCGATTGTCCCCAATCAGATCAGATCGAATCGATCTATCGATTGCTGCAACCACTGTACGTGGAGTCAGAGCTGCAAGAGACGCGGCCTGGTGTCAGCTCCGTCATCCTGTTGATTTGTGTTAAGGAAGCAAGTGCTTATGTCCATGGCAGTGTGAGTGTTGCTGTGTGTTATGAATGACGGCGGACCTACTTAGCCAGGGCGCTGCTGATGCTACAGATGCTGCTGCTGCTGCTGCTGATGATGATCGGAGGCTTCTTGATGATCATGATGGTGCCGCAGCGCTTAGATGGATGGCCACGAAAATTTATCATCATGCGAGCCAGAAGACAAAGTAGCAGCCAAGCGACCCAAACGAATAACCAACCAAAAAAAAAAAAAAAAAAAAAAAAAAAAAAAGGAGAGAGAAAGAAAAAGCGTTCATGGCGCATGCGCAAGGATCTAAAAGAGCTGAGCCAAGCCTCAGTCGTGGTCCATAATTAAAATGTGTGTGCTGAGCAGATTGCGGATGCTTCACTATTTGGGCTCTGCGGCTCAGTTGCCGTTGCCGTCGCCGTCGCCGTTGCCGTCGTCGTTGCCGTTGCTGTTGCGGCTCGTTTCGAGTGTTGAAAAGTAAGGAAGCTTTAACAAATTACCGCCCAGTTACTGGCACAACGAGATGTTTATAAAAGTTGTAAAAATTTGCCAAGCCAACACCAACAGCGGCCAGCCAGGCAGCCAGGCAGCCAGTCATGGCCCAAAACTACAGACATACATCTCCATGTCGGCTGCTGTGCCCAGCGGCACAACTGGGGCGTCAGTTGGAGAGCGCGAGCTGTGAGCGGAGACGACAGAGACGGACGGCGGCTGGCATTAAAGGAGTTTGCAGGCTCTGCACTTGGCGCAGGCGCATCGCAGTGCCAGACAATGCCAGCCACTGGCCACTGGCCAAGACTTTGAGCTGATGCTGAGGCTCAGCACGGCCTGGACCGGGGCAGCATCGCGCTTCGCTTGCCTTATAAAGTGAGCGCTGAGCGTCGAGCAAAGTTACTCATGTCATGACAGCAAACGAGCAAGCAGCAAACTTATGACTGAGTAATTGCTGGTGATATTTATGCGACGAAGCGTCCGAGGATGTGACGGTGCTGCACCACCACCACCACCACCACCAGCGACAGCAGCAGCAGCAGCGACAGCAGCAGCAGCAGCAGCAGCAGCAGTGGCAGCGGCAGCGGCAGCGGCAGCATTGACGGAAACTGTTGCTGCAGTATATTTTGCAGTGCTTTCTGCTTATTATCGCTTGCCCCACACTGCATTCGGTGTGGCATATTGATTGGGCTTCAGTTGGAATAACTATAAGATTTCACAATATTATTTTCAGATTTCATTTAAGTAATAATAATGAATATAACTAATAGATACTGTTGCTCATTTAAATGAAAAGTTTTGAAAGATCTACTCAATATATTTAATATATATTTAATATAAAATATATTTAATAATATTTGAATATTTTATGTTTATTTTATGTTTATGTTTCGGTATGAAATTAATTAATTATTATTTATTACACATATACTCTTCTTTTAAGAATATTTTTTGGGAATATTTCCTTATCAAACGAAACATAAAGGAGCTTTAATTTAATAATGAGATCTGTTAGGCAGGTTTGAAGTGGAAGTAAAAGGTTAAAAGAGTGACAGAGAGAGAGAGAGAGAGAGAGAGAGAGAGAGAGAGGGGAAAGAGAGAGAGAGAGGGAAAGAGAGAGAGGCAAAGAGAGAGAGAGAGAGTGAGTGAGAGAGAGAGAGAGAGAGAGAAAGACAAAGTTATAGAAACATAATTTATCAAATTTATAATTATTTGTTATTTATATGCTTCTATATAATATATTGACGGATTGAATCGAAGTGATTTAGTTACAAGTATCGAACTAGGACTTCAAATATTTGTTTTACGTTAATATTTTTTTTATTTTTTTTTAAATATATATAATTAATATAATTAAAAAGATTTTTTTTAATATTAAATAATATTGCATTTATTATTAATATACATATATAATTTATGCTTCTTTTTATAATAGCATAACATTCGTCAATATAGTAGAGCATATAGAAGAATAATATATTATATTATTATAACAATATATAGCAATATATAAAAGTATATAACAGAATATAGCGATATATAACAATATATAACATATAACAATATGATAAAGCCAGGTCTTGATTTCTTATTTCTTATGAATTCGATTTATATAAAAATAACTGAATTCTAGTTTATGTTGATAATCATAATATATAATCATAATATCATAATATCTAATCAAATATAATCTATATATATCTAATCATAATATATAATCAAATATAATCATATAATAATCAATGTGACCAAAAAATGGATTCCTTTAACTGTCCTAATAAAGTTGCTAATAATAATTAATATAGATATTTACTTCATTTTTCTCTAAGAAATATTTATATTTTTTATAAATTTAATACTAATTTGATTAAATTATTCAAATTAAATTAAGCAAATATATATAATATAAATAATATATATTATTTAAAAGTCCTAAGACTCTATATTTTTATATATATATAATTTTTTTTTAATTTAATTTTTTACTTTTCTTATAAGTAATTTAAAGATATATGAGTTTAATTTGAAGATATATAAGAGCTACAGATAAATTAAAAAAAAAAAAAAAAAAAAAAAAAAATATATATATATATATATATATATATATATATATATATATATATATATATATATATATATATATATTTTTTTTTTTTTTTTTTTTTTTATTTTTTATTTATTTTTTTTTTTAATTTTTCTTATAGGTAATTTGAAGATTCATAATTTTATATTTGTTATCTGTAGATATTATTATTATATTTTGTTTACTATATTTTGTTTTTTTTTTTTGGTTTTATTGTATATATTTATAAATATCTATATCGAATATACATATTTATATTTACATACATATTTACAAATATATATATCTCAATATATATTCTATTTAAACATATATGTCTTATTATTTAACAAAAGATTTCTTTTTTTTTTTTAAGCTGATTTAAATATTCATTGATAAATATATAAATGTAGATCTTTGCTTTCTTTTATGGTTTTCTTGTAGGTGATTTAGAGATTCGTTTTGGGCATGTAATATGCTTAACTCAATATATGCGCTTGCAGCGTTGTGGAACACACACACACACACACACACGCACAACAGCTTTTACACAAATGCGTGTGCGTGTGCGTGTTGTTCGTTTGTTTTAGTGATAGTTGTTGTTGTTGCTGCTGCTGCTGCTGCTGCTGCTGCTGCTGCTGCTCGCATAACATCACATACTACAAAACAGTGTGTTTGCTGTCTTTTGGAATGTAAATCATTCGCTAAGTACGCTTGATTTAGGCGACCATCACACTACATTCTTCGACCGAGTCATGCACCGAGCTGAGTTTCGCATGGAGATGGAGTTGGAGTTGGAGTTGGAGATGGAGATGGAGATGGAGTTGGAGATGGAGTCGAAGCTGTAGAGTTGTGGAGTTACAGTTGGAGTTGGAGTTGTGGAGTTGTGGAGTCTTGGCCAGTAACTGGCATACTGACAGATGGCTACGCTCGTACGTCTGGCTGGCCGTCTGAATATGTTTGGATGTTACAATGCAGATACATGAGTACTTTCGAGGCAAGCGACGGTGACGGCAATGATGACGATGTTGACGAGACTCTGGCCTGACGACGAAAGCAATACGCCATACATAACTCATCGCACATAATGAGACTGCAATAATTCACTTGCTCTGCATGCTCGTGATCCTCGCGGCGGCCAGTGCATATAAAGACACAAGCCAGCCGAGGCACTGTTATAACAACAACAGCAACAACAGCAACGAGAGCTAAAACCAGACCAAGACATTGGCCAAGACCAAGAGCGAAACCACAGCACTTGGATTCTCCACGATCGTCCGCAGTTGGAAATCTTCATGCACTCCTAGTTTTCTGTAATTAAGTGTAATGAGCGTAATTGCTAATGTGTGTGGAGCGCACGCTGCCACAGAGATCTTCAGTTTTGCTGGCTGCCTACTGGATGCTGTCTACTGGTTGCTCTCTCTCTATATATATATATATATGTGTGTGTGTGTGTGTGTGTGTGTGTGTGTGCGATTGTGTTAGCGATTTAGTTATAGCCTCGTTCACTTTGCGGTCTGCGTCTGCGAGTTGGTCTTGATCTTGGCTTGGCTTGGCTTGGCTTGGTCTGGACTGGCTTTGGCTGTGGCTTTGGCTTTCGGTATTGGTATTGGTATTGGTATTGGTATTGGTATTGGTATTGGTATTGCCATTGCTATCGGCTCGACTTCGTTTAATTTCGCTTGGTCTGGCTCGGCCCGGTCTTGACTTGACTTCACTGCGACTGGGGCTTGGCCTGGCTTCGTGTGCATAACAAGTGAAATTAAAATGTATGACAAAGTGCGTGCAATAATTCGTGCAAGTTTAATGAGTCTCCGCAATGTGGACATTTGTCGTCGTCTAATTGTACTAGATATGGATATTTTAATTGAATGAGAACGATGTCTTATTAGATGCGGGCAATTAGTCTATTTGTGCCTTCTCCGCAGACAGCGTCCACAGACAGCGGACACACACTCGCCACACTTGGTCTTGGCCTCTTCACGTGGCTGCCCATAATATTTGTTTACCAAATTGCAGCCAAAGTGGCCGAGCATATGGCCAATTCGAGCAGTTAACAACACTAAGTAGTGCCTATATATAATGCGTGTCTACTATTAAAGCAAAAAAAAATGTAATAATATAAATTTAATAATACAAATTCAATTTAATACATTTTGTTTTACTTGATTAAGTTATTCATATAATTTAATTGTGAGAAGACGTTAAAGATACTAATTTATATATATTTTGCATGTTAATATAAAATTAAATATATTTACTTGAAATAAAATTCCGTATTATTAAAATATTAAATACAATTAAAAATATATATTATAATATGAGAATTAATATATAATTATTTATAAAATAATATGAGAATAAATTTACTGGAAATATATTTGTAATTAATTATTATGTTCTGTTTAGATTTGTACTATTTTTTTAAAGTAATAAAATACAAAGCAGGAAAAAATATATATATATATATTTTTAAATAAATACTTTAAAATAGTTGACATATATTAAAATATTTAAAACTTAATATTTAAGAATTTAAAATTTAATCACAATCATTTTTAAACTATGTTTTTGGATTATTTAAACAAATTTAATATTAATACTGAATTAATTTTTAAATTTAATAATAATACTTTTAGTATTAATATAAATATCTAAAAATATTAATATACGAAATATTCTAATAATATATTTAACTAACAAATAAAAAAAATAGATTAAAATAAAATGTAAAAAAAAAACTAATTAACAAGTAAAAATAAAATTATGTTAAATAAATAATTCAAATTATTAAAACAACATTGCTTATCATTTCCAATAATCCATATGTATTTGACAATATAAGAAATGTATATATATAAAAATAAAAATATATAAATATAATATACTACTATATTTATATTTTTTAATTTCTTTTTAAAATGATTCTTTATAATTAATATTGTAGTAAAAATAAATATAAACATTTAAATATAATATAAACTTTAAGGTATAATATTAATAAAAATTTTACAAATGTTTACTATATTTTTTTTTTTAAAATAAAATTTCTATTTAAAATGCTGTTTTATAATTAATGATTTAGTAAAAAAAAAAAACTATATATAAATATTTTAATAGAATATGTACCTTATGTATATCAAGAGTATAATAAAAAAATATTTACCCTATTTTTTAAATACAATTTCTTTATAATTAATAATGTAGTAAAAGAAAAAATAAATATAAATATTTAAATAGAATATAAAGAGTATAATATTAATATAAATTTAAAAAATGTTTACCCACTTTTTTTTAAATAAAATTTCTATTTAAAATGCTGCTTTATAATTAATAATGTAGTAAAAGAGAATAAATATAAATTTAAATTAAACGTGATTTCATATTTTTTATAGTCTCATTCAGCACTTCATTTCCACTCCCTTCAATAGGCTATAAGACAAAGATGCGTAGGTGATTGCTGTGTCGACTTGGTCATATAAAATTGTCATCCTTGCACTTGCACTTGCGACTTAATGCCCATTTAGGGGTCGGTCTACTATAGTAGATAGTTTATTGAACTGACAGGACTCGCGTCTGGCTGACAGGCTGCGGGGCAGGTTAACAAGCTAACAAGATCATTGGGATAACAGCACATTCCAGTGTCCACACTGGCTGGCCAGCAACTCGACCGTCGTTCCGATTGACCCAATGCAAATGTGAAATATTTTCAACGTATATTTGTGCATTGCAATTGTTTGTCAAGTTGTTCGCACGTTCCCCGCCGAGCCGAGCCGAGGTGAGGTGCGGCTAGGTCTGGTCAGCAAAAAAAAAAAACGAAAAAAAAGAAAAGGATTGTGTCAATGTTTGTGCAGCCACTTGTGAGGCACGTTCTGTATCGCTAACTCGCCCTCGATCCTCTAAGTCGACCCATTGACTGATCGTCTCAATGGGTTTGTTTGAGCGATTGGCTTGCTGTTTGCTGTTTACTCTGGCTCTGGCTCTGGCTCGATGCAAAGTTGTGATAAGGCGGCTCACGAAAGGATGTCGAGGGCGCACGTTCATCAATTCTCATACACCGATTTCCTGTGCGCATCTTAAATATGACACAAGCACACAAAACATAAATATCAATATATACAAATCCCAGATGCAAAGTTCGGATTTGGTTCACAGGCCAGGCCGTGTCGATCCAGTCGTCGTTGTCCAGACGCTGGCGCCAGCTTGGCCATTAATTATAACAATTCCTTGCATTGTCATACACACACACACACACACACAGAGAGAAAGAGAGAGAGAGAGAGACACTCTCACACTCTCACTCTCTCACACAACACGTACAAACTGAAAATTTATAGATGCTCGGTTCGGGCATTCTTCACCTGGGTGGTGGGCAATTTATTTCACCTTTTGAAGCGCTTGAGCTGCACACGGCAATTGCACAACAACAGCTAACTGACAAAAACAAAGCCAAACAACAACAACAACAACAACAAGAACAAGAAGAGGAAGAAGAATTTGCCGCAAAAGGTCAAGGGTATGTTTCGGTCTGACCCTGTCGCATTCATTGACAATTAAAAACATTTTTCTGGTATTGATCACTTTATTGTCCAGTTGTCGAACAGGACAGCTGTCGCTGGCCCTAGCTCATTGTCTCTCTCTCTCTCTCTCTCTGTCTTGCTCATGCTCAGCTGAATTAAATACAATTGTCGTGTTATGGAATTTGAAGTGGGCGCGTCACCTTTGATCTTCGGCCAGAGTCCACTCGAAATTCTTTCATAATTTTTGTCACTTTATGTTGCTGCCAAAATTACTAGGACAATGCTTAGAGAGTGGCAGTGGCAGTGGCAGGGGTAGGGGTAGGGGCAGGGGCAGCATTTACTATTGTTTTGCAATTGAAGCCACCTTTTACCCTGATTAAGCGGAAAACCTGGACACAATAACCAATACGCCCCGACAGATTCGCATTGTTAACGGCGCATAATTTATATGGGCCACGGCGACAAACTGGCGGCCCAGACACACACACACATACACACACACACACACACATACACACACACACACACACACAGAGACAAAGCCCTTAACATGGCCTAGTACTGATAGTTCTGGTCAAAATGCGTGCAAATTTCACACCAGACCAAAATCAATGCCCTTGTCAATTGATCTAAGCGAGGATATTGAAGGCCAGGTGAAATTGATTGGAAATTGATTGAAAATTTTAAGTTTCCTGTGAATTCATTCAGATTGCGAATTTAGCATTCATCAATATAAAGTCGAGTCTTATGCAAATTTATTTATATCAATTTTTTTTTTTAGATTATCTATTTGTATAACTATATTTATAAAATATTTATATTAAATTTATTTTATATTTTAAACCTGAATAATTGATCTATTTCGAAATATATCAAAAATGATTTGTATAAATGTATCTTAACATATTTGAATCTAGTATAAGAATAATATTTATTGACTGAAGAAATATTTGAAAATATTTAAAAATATTAATAAATGTATATATATATATATATATATATATATATATATATATATATATATATATATATATATATATATATATATATATATAATAACTAATCAATAATTTTGCTTATTTTTTTTTTTTGTGTATATATATTTCATTAAATAAAATTTGTATAAATTAATTAATATATACATTTATTAATATTTTAAAATTTTGCTTTATTCAATTATATATTAAGAAAAATACATGCAAAATTTGTTTGTTAGAAAAAAATTTTATTTAATTTTTTAAAAAATTAATTACAATTATAAAAAATGTATATATTGATTTATGTAAATATAAAAATTTTAATTATAAAAATATATATAATAATAACTAAAATATATATTTAAAACACATGCTAAATCGATCTAACTGTTGACACTGATTTACAAATATCCTGCTACTCTTTGTAGTTAACGATATGTATATGGCAAATCGAAATAACATTTTTCGATTTACTTTATATTTACTTTACTTTATAATTTATTAAGATGAAATGAGAGACTTGAAACTTGAAATATATATGTATTCGGTTTACAAAATAATAGAAAGTATAATTGAATTATTATTACTATTTTTTTGTACCATTATTTTTTTAATTTATTTATTTATTTTATTTATTTTATATTTTTATTTTTATTTAAACAACCTGAATTGATAATAAAATATATTTTATAAAATCAGTGAAATTATTTTAATAATAATTTCAATATATTTTGAAGAGAGCAAGCGTGTTGAAAAAACTATTTATTTGAGGATCTGAAGAGCTATTCTGTATTTTATAAAAAGGTCGAAATGCACCATAATATTTGCAACATTGGCAAACATTATTCTGATGTGAAAAGCACAAAGTCAAATATCAGTCAAAACTCAACAAAAAGCAAATTAATTAAACTATTAACTAATATAATAATCATAATAATAATAATAATAATAATAATAATAATAATAACAATAATAATAATAATAATAACAATAATAATAATAATAATAACAATAATAATAATAATAATAATAATAATAATAATAATAACAATAACAATAATAATAATAATAATAATAATAATAATAATAATAACAATAATAATAATAATAATAACAATAATAATAATAATAATAATAATAATAATAATAATAATAATAATAATAATAATAATAATAATAATAATAATAATAACAATATTAATAATAATAATAATAATAACAATAATAATAATAATAATACTAATAATAATAATAATAATAATAATAATAATAATAATAATGATAATAACAATAATATAAATAATAATAAATAAATATATAAAGAATTATTATTTGCACTAAATTTTAAATTACAAATTCATATAACAGTCATTATAATAATACTAAATAATTATATATATAAAGAATAATGATTTTCTATGAGCTTTTATTTTACCAGCCTCTTTAACAGCTTCAAATTGCTTTTTATTGACTGTGTAGATTAAGATGTAGATAAAACAAGAATAGATTTATATCTGCATCTTTTTATCTACTGCTGTTGCATCGCTGCTGACCTCCTGCTCCGCCAGTTAGCTTCCCATTGACTCTGGTTCCTCAAGCGAACCATCTAGAAGCTGTTAATCAGCTTGCAGCCCTGAAGCTGAACACCTTGTGATAGTTTTAAGACGCTGTCAGCATATTCTGCTGTCGCTCTCACTCAGCTCAATCTCAATTGCATCGCTCTAGATATATACATATATACCAGTATGTATGTATATATATCTATATAGATCGGACAAGTGTGCACGCGAATTGAGTTGTATTTTGAATGCTGAATCTTTGATTTGATTGCTTCACAGCTGCGGAACAAAGTTTAGATTCTGTGAAAGAGGAAACTGCTGAGGCGGCATATAAATCGAGAGATTTCTTCACCTATTCCCATGGCGTTCGAGCAGTGTCAAAAGCTGAGGCAGCGCTTAAATGTCGTGGGATTGTTAGTAATGTTAATAAAAAAAAAAAAAAAAAAACATGAATAAAAATTGCAAACGAAACACAAAATAAAACGTTTTGCAATTCTTCAGAGTTAGGCTAGGAAATAAAATAAAATAAAATAAAAAATCAGAAAAAAAACTCGATGAGATTTTCTTTTCAATGTCTAAGGGGCGTTTGGCCTCTATGCAGTCTGCTGGCTGGGATGCATTTTGGTTTTGTTGTTGTTTGACCTGGGTTTGACTTGGTTTTGGGCCTGTATTACTTTGTTGGCTTAGTCGCGCATTTAAGGCCCATAAATGTAACGCCATTATCTATAAATCTGCAGCGGAAAACATAACTCAAAAATAACAAAACAAGCTAACACACAAAACATAAACGAAATAAGATATTTTTAATTAATTGTCACTGGAAAAAAAAAAATACAAAAAAAAAAAACAAAATACAACTACACAGTTTTATGAGAAGCTGCACGTGACCGACGGCAAAAACAGCAACAGAAAGAAACAAAATAAAAATGAAAAAAAAAAATCAAAAAATATAAACTAAAAAAGAGACCAAATAAACATTTAGATTAAATCTGTTTCAGTCGCTGTGCCAGACCCAGGGCGCAAGTTCATTGAGGAACACACAGAGCCACAAATGTTCGACTCACACACACACACACACACACACACACACACACACACACACACACATGGATCAGAAATGGGCCTAGTACCTAGTCCCTGGTCGAGGGGAGCCAACAATTTAGACATTTCTCATAGAAAGACATAATTTTCAATTTAATAAAGGCCATCGCATAAATACGCTCGTAAAAACCTATCAAAATTTAAGATAGATGAGCACTACGTGCACTTGCTGGAAAGTCCATTAAAACAAAAGAAAAAAGAAAAAACACGGCGCTAAAGGGTTGTTGCTGCGAAAGCGAGACGGCAATAGGCGGGTGCAACTGCAATTGCCTGGGCCGTGCCAAGTGGGAGGGAGACAAAGCAACTCTACATATATAAATATATATATATAAATATGTATATATATAAATATATGTATATAAATGTTTCTGTATTTTTTTTTTTTTTTTTTTTTTTTTGGTGAATGGTGCGCCGACGCATAGTTGCATGTCTCCTCTACACGGCGGCAAGAGGCTGCATCGGGGTCACAATAAAATCAAAAATGATAAGCATCTTTAGTGTCCCAGGGGCACTGAGATGATCGCCCCGTGGTTTGGCATACCATGCACTGGTCTGGCCTGTTCTGGCGGTGGCTGCAGACGCTGCCTCTGCTGCCTCTGCTGCCGCTGCTGCTGCTGCTGCTGCTGCTGCTGCTGCATATTAAATTGTTGAATCAGTCACTGAGAATTCAAGAGAGACAAATCGGAGCACGTACACAGCGTCCGAAATTAATGACAATTGCTGATTGTGTGAGATAAACGGACGAGGCGCAGGGCAATTGGTGGAAACCGCGACAAACTCACACACATTGAGAGACTGAGAGAGAGAGAGAGAGAGAGAAGCTGAAAGACATTAGTAACACACAAAAGGAAGCCCCGAACACATCGAAAACCTCAGATTTTGACCATGGACCCCGAACCGAGACCAAGTCCAGGGTGTGCGTAGATTCCTCTGCTCCGATAAGACCAAAAGAATAAAAAAAATAAAAAAAATCCAAAAATATGCCGAACCAACACCAACAACAAAATTGTCGCTGAGTTGACGTCGTAAAAAGGTTGAGAAGGTACCCAACAACAACAAAAACAATCAGTACAACAACAACAACAACAACAACAAACAGATCAGCGCAATGCGTCTGTGGTATTATTATATGGCTCATAAAATATTTGTACAAGTCTATAAATGCCGCGTAATTTACTTCTGGCTTCAATTAAAAGGAAACTCCAACAATTCGAAATTAAATTGTTGCGGCATTCTACACATACATACATATGAATATGTATTTAAAGATATATGTATTGTATACCCTGTGCATGTGAGCCTAACGGTTGTATTGGTTTATCTGTTGAAACAGAATAGAATAACAATTTGATTTCGTAAATTATTAATTTGTTCATTCTTTATTAATTTTTTATTGAATTAATATTTAAATTTTAAGTTTTATTAAAATAAAAAATGTGTATTATATTTTATTACTGTTTTTTTTTCTTTTTAATTTTGTCATTCCAAATTGTATATATATTTATGTATATACAAATGAGTATTTTCATATTTTATTATTTATTGTTTTATTATAATTTATGCATTCTTAATTTTTTTTCTATTTACTTATCATTAATATTTTAAATTTTATAAATATACAAATTAGTAATTTTATATATTATTATTATTTATAATTTGTCCATTCTTAATTTATTTTCCAAATAATTAATAATATTTATTTACATACATACATACAAATTTGTAATAATGTATTTATTTTAGTTATTTATTTATTTATTTATTTTTTGCAAATATAATATAATTTTTATTATTATTTAATTTAAGATTTACAATTTGCTTATTCTTAAATAATTTTGTTATTTTCTATTTAAATTGCATTTATATTTGCACATAAATTGGCATTATTCTTTTTATTTGAAATCTTTTGTTTTGGACACGTATAGCACAAAATTTTTATTTAATTTATGGTAATAATATAATTTTGCCAATTCATAATTTTTTCTATTTAATTTCTATTCATAATTTATATGCATTTATAAAAATAAATATTACTTTTTTATTATTACTTTTTTTCTAAATAAATTATTTTTGTTTTAAATTATTTTTATTTTAATATTATTTTTAATATTTTTATTTTTGTCGTATTAAAATTTTTATTATTATTTTACTATTATTCATTTTTAATTATAGTGTTTTTTTTACATACTTTGAAAAATTCTATTTGTCATTATTATTTTAAATTAATTTTTCCTTTATTTACTTTTTATTATGACCTATTTTTATATTTGTTTAATATAATTTATTAATGTATATTGTTTATTAATATTTTCCTTTATTTTTTCTACTATTTTACATATTTATTATTATTATTTTAAAAAAAAAATTATATAAATATTTGCAATTTATTTAATTTTAATTGGTTTGTTATTATGTTTATAATTCTATTTTATTATTTGTTTTATCTTTTATTTTAATAAATAATAACTTTATTTGCTACTAAAATGTGAGATATTTATTTTGCTGTTTTCTATTTTATTTAATTAAATATATTATATTTATTTATAATGCTTTTTTTTTAAATTTATTATTCTTCATATATATTTTATTTGTCTTTATATACTTTTGGTTATATTTTTATGTATTTTGTAATTATTATTATTATATTACTATATTATTTTTTTATAATGATTTTTATTTTTCATATATTATTCTTAATATATTTTATTTGTCTTATATATTTGAGTTATATTTTTATATATTTTGTAATTATTTTTATAATAATATTAATTATATTATATAAATCTAGGATATCTTTTAAGCATGCATGTCTGATTTTTCTATGTCAGTCATTCATTTAAGCCGATTGCAATTGGGCTAACGCCGCGTATGCGCCATGCAACTGCTGTGGGAAAGAAACTTGCGGCTCTGCGACTGATCGATAAAGAGCTGAGCGCACAGCACGTATGTATATAAAAATGTAGAATAGAAAATTCTTGTCATTTAATACATGTATAATATATATGTAGTATAAATATTTTAAATTAGTTTTCGGATAAGCTAACAAGGACTCACCAAATCACTTCCAGCCTCATTTGACTCGATTCGCTTCATCTTCTTGAAATTTACAAATCTTATTTACTAATAAAAATAAAAAAACACTCTCAATAATTTAATTTTTACTTCACATTTATTGTACAAAATACTCAAAGAATATTATTTTGGCAAATGGAATCAGTTTTATAGAAACACAAGAGAAAGCAATTTCTAAGTACAAGTTCAAATAAATATATCAATAATAAGGATTATAATTTACAGATGTTGCTTGTGTGTGTGTGTGTGTGTGTGTGTGTGTGTGTGTGTGTGTGTGTATAATCTATTTATGTTTATGTTTGGCGAGATACTTGATTAACCTTATAAGACTACGTATGCAATGTTGGATGGGATGGGATCGGCCAACCCAACTATCAGCTATTATCACAGTATCGTAATACAAGGCAAAAGTCGTGGTAACATTGGGAATACTTTGGACTTAGAACTAAGCGAATGTTTTATTTAGAATATGTGAGGAATGTTTTACAAATAAATAATACGGTGAACTCTTATGCTAAACGAACAAAAAAAAAAAAAAAAAAAAAAAAATTACTATTGTGTGGATATATATATATATATATATATATATATATATATATATATATATATATATATATATATATATATATATATATATATATGTATTTATATATATAATAATGATAGATAATAAATACTTAGGCTAGTTAGGATTCGGGGTCGGATTCGGATTCGGATTCGGATACGAATGTCATAGCCGTCATTGAGAATGAGTTTCAGTTCATGAAATCAACTGTGTGGTTGGAGTCAGATGCTTGTCGAATGGATGGCTCAGTACATTTGGAATTCGAAATGGAACTATCTATCTATAACTGTTTAACTATAACCTAAGAAGAGAGACCGTTATGCGGCCAGTGGCCGATAGCTGTTGATCTTCGCTTTGCAGTTCGTTTTGAGCTGCTTGGCCATCAGCTTTGCTATGTGCTTCAGGTACTTTATGTACTCGTACTTGACGAACCGCAGATCGAGGCTATCCGGCTGTCTGGGCTTCTCGGCGAGCCGACCGTGCGCGGCCTGCACCGCCTCTCGATGCAGCTCCACCACCGGCGTCTTCAGCTTCTGCAATTTCCTCTCCATCTCCTCGCGTGGCACCGTCCTCAGCGGACCCTTCTTGTGCCGCGGCGCATACAGTTGACTGCTATTGAAGGCCTCCTCGAAGTTGCAGAGCATGAGGCGGGCGCTATTGCGCAACCGCGTCAGCTCGGCCGACAGCACGCTCTGCCGCTGCAGATTGTCATTGTCCCAGTGGAGCTGGGCGTGCCGCAGATAGCTGAATGCGGCCACGTAGAACTGCAGATCGTGATGTGCGTGCCGCAGTGATATCTGGAAGAAAACGAACGGAAAGCGCAGAGATTTGTTGAGAGTTGTTTGATTAGTGCTACGAAAACGTAGTGAAGCCGGTTTGAAAGCGTATTCGCACTGTTGACTTCAAATGGATCGCTTTGCTTGGCATAGATCGATACGATATCCGTTTTGATAACACACAACGGGGCGGTGTAATCACAAGTCACAACAAGCGGACAAGCGGGCAAGCGGGCAAGCGGGCAGGCGGGCAACCGGTTTTGTTCTGGCTGTGAACCGGTTGCTAACCGTTAAACAGCCGCCCTCGGTCACGCCTCCGGGCAATGCAGCATGTGTGTGCCCAAGTTGATTGAACTCGCTTGCTGATTAATAATCAAAATCAATCATACGACACGTTGCCTGAAAGTGAAAAGCGACCGATTCGCCTCTACTAAAGCAATTCGCCTATTCGCCGCATCGCTCGCCGTTTGCCGTTTGCCGTTTGCCGTTTGCCATTCGCCCATCTCCCCTTCTCCCCTTCTCCCTTACTCACTCTCGTTAACTGTGCTTAATTGTGCTTTCGGTTTCGCAACGTATTTTACGTCCGCGTGCGAGTGACGTCGCGTCGCCTCGCATCGTTCGTCGTTCGTCGTCCGTCGTTCGTCGTTCGTCGTTCATCGTTTGTCGTTCGCCCTCATCGTCGTTCGTCGCTCACCGTTCGTTCGTTATTATTGTCGCTCGTCATCGTCATCAGATTGTTCGCGCTTATCGGCATTTGTTTCATTCATGCCGCTGCTGGGGGAATCCACGGCTCGCTCATTCGCATGATTCACGCGCTCAGCGCACGCGTTCCATGTCGCTCTCGCTCTATCGTTCTATCTGTGTGTGGCCCGCTCTATGCATGTGTGTGGTGTGTCTCACATTTACAATATACATATATGTGTATGCGAGCGCTTAGATTGCTCAAACATATCAACTGTGCCCATGCCGCCCGCCCTGCAGCGCCTAGAACGACTTAAATATGTGCGAAATGCTGGCGGCTGTTGTTGGCTTTTCTGTGACGTCAAAAGGCCGAGCGCATTGCAAGTTCTTAAGAAAAGTGTGCACCCTAACTCCAATTCATATATATATATATATATATGTATGATTTGTGATTTACGCAAGCCACACACTAGCACACAACAGCAATGTAGTATAGGGCATTTTATAAATAGCCACGATTAGCTGTCATACACTGAGCTCCACACCCACGTTTCCTGGGTCGTCATCGATATTACAAGAAGAACATCAACACCTCATCGTGAGTGAGTGAGCAAATGTATGTGTGTGTGTGTGAGTACTTCACATTCAACATCATTATAATCGGTTAGCGAATCACATCATTTGCGGACCTCTGGCCAAAACCCTAACGATTTCACTTCACTCTTCGCTTCTCTTATTTTTTTTTTCTTTTTAATTTTTTTTTTGGGTTTTTTCCTATGCGCAGCTCCAGTGACGTCAATAAGAAATTCAGCGAAAGCCGCTCATTGTTATGCCAATTATTATTAAATACGGACAGATACACGCGCGCACACAGAGACATTATTGTTGGTTAATGTATTTGGTGATGATGTTAGCTGTCTAAGTATAGCACAGAGCAGCATCACCTGGGAATTAGCCAAACAACAGTAGCCAAGACTAGGGGGAGAAGGTGAGAAAGAGTGACTGGTCTCTCCCTCTCTCTCACACTCTCTCTTGAAAGCTTGCAAGTCAAGTCAAAGTTCAATTCAAGTAGATTTGAAAACTATAGCCACAATTAGCTGAGCTCTAAATAAAATGCTTAACTAATTTTTTGTTTTTGTTCTTTATAGTTCACATAAACATAAAAAAATATAAAACAAAATAACAAAAAAAAAAAAAAATTCAAATTTGTATTTTTACTAATTTATTTTGTGACTACGTTAATTAAAAGCTGAGCAAAATGTTCTAAAATTAAACTGCAAATAACTGGAACGCGTGCAGAACTCTTTGGTTCTATCCAAAATGCAATTTACAATTCAATTTCTACATCTACATATATATTATATACATTAATATAGAGTAGTATTTATATATAGAGTGTCATTGTTTTATTGTTTTTAATCTTTCGATGCCTCAGATAAGTTTTTATTTCTTCACGTCATTTTGCTTGAGTCTACAACGTAATCTACTTCCCATTTCAGATATGGTACCATTATGTTAGATAAGTCCATTTCTTTGTATACACTTCATACACAGCTATATGTGTATATATACTATATATAATGTGGCTACTGTCATACGATCAGACATCAAGTGGCACTGCTTTAAATCGCAAATATTATTCACAAAGCTAACGCTTTTATCAGCTCCATTCATTAGTTGCTGGAACTTTGGAGGCGCGAAGAGTGTATACGCTTTTCAGCTATGGCTAATCTATACTTAACATGCGTATAACATGTATATAACATATGTATAACATTTATCAAACAGCTATCAAATCTCTCACATGTCTTTGACCCAAATCTTTTATGATCTTAACCTCAGCTCTTCGACTCTGCCTTAAGCACGGCTGTTGAGCGAGCATGCGGCAGTCGTTTATAGCTGTTCTTACATATTTATATATTTTCTTTATATATATATACATATATTATATATATACTTTTTTTTATGTATTTGTTTTTATTAATTCGCGTGATTCGCTACGTGTATTTGGCTTTTAGCGCATCATTAGCTTTTACGAGTGGGTCGCAAATGAAAATTCAAATTTGAGTTTTGAATTCGAATTTGAATTCGAATTCGAATTTGATTTCGCATTCGAATGCCTTCAATATTCAAATGAATCTGCATATTTACGATCACGTTTCGATTAGCTGCTCAGACACGGCGCGTGTCTCTGTTGTTTCGCTTTGTTTATTTGCCTCGATTGAGATTTTGTTTTTTGTTTTCCCAACAAATTAGCCAATATACGAAATGAAACTCAGCTGCCTCAGCACACGCACACACACACATACATACATATGTATAAATAATTATATTTCCATGCATATATATTTAATTTTAATGAAACGTGCTTCAGCTGACATTGAGTTAAGTCGCGTGTCTCGTGTCGCCTGCGCATACCCGGCGTATACGTAATTTTTTGTTGCTATTCTTGATACGATTTACTTGTGAAACGGCCCTCGCTTGTAAGTGCTCGACCGCACTCATATGACTGACTGGCTTGTGACGGCTTCTTATATATATATTTTTTTAATATTATTTACTTTGCACCTACGCAATGACGAACGGGTGAAATGCTGCCTCACGTGACCCACTGACAAGCCGTTGGCCATTGGCCGTTGGCTCTAATCGAATTGATTGCCTCACGCTCGAAATTGAATGTGTATGAGCTAGCTAGTTGTGAACTCACCTTCTGTGCACTGGCATTCACCCTGGGCAGGAAATTGTAGTGTCTGTTGTGCAGACTAAACATTTTGTGCTTGGAGATGTCGATCGCCTGATTTTTGTCCGTGTCCTGCACCTTCACCGAATGCACCACGTGCCGCAGATTATTGTCGTCACGCATCTGGCGCAGCTCACGGCGCGTATTGTTCTGCAATGTGCGTAGCCTCTGTAACAATAAGGAAAAGTGTCATTAAGCAATATTAATATAGGCTATCTCAAATATGAAAAAAGTCGTATATTTTGCAGATTAACTATCAAATGGCTTTCAAATAATTCTTATTACTTATTTCCTCTCTATACGCAAACTTAAAAAAAAAAATGATATATAAATAAAAAAAAAAATATATATATATATATTATATATATTTCTTGAAATTTTATCAAGTATTTTTTTTTTACCTTTAAAATAATTTATATGATAAATTCGCCAAATTTCTTTATTTTAATTTCAAATAAATACTCATTAAATATATATATATATATATATATATATATATATATATATATATATATATATATATATATATATATATATATATATATTATATTTATATATATTTATATATATATATATATATATATATATATATATATATATATATATATATATATATATATATATATATATATATATATATATATATGAATATTAATTAAATATATGTATCGAAACATATATTAAAAATCTTCACTTCACAATCACTGAATGTTTTTGATATGCTGACACACCCACGGTGTCTAAAATAGCTAAAAGTTATCAGTTCAAGATTAAAGAGCAAACAAACTGTTATAATATATATATTTTAATTAAATTTGGTTTATAAATATAGCAGCACCTGGTTATAAAGAAGGAACGTTATACCCGAATGACGCTAAAGGCATATAAGTTTGCTCAGAAAAGTTTGTTTGAGGACCGGAATTTTCGTCGCAATAACACGAACGATACAAGCTGGGTCGTTATAAGCGGATTCTACTGTATATACAAATTTGCATGGCATTAGCATTATAAAATGAAAATTAGCTTACAAAATCAATTTATATTTTTTGCTCCCAAAAAAAAAGTGGCATACAAAAAAAAAAAAAAAATAATAATAATAATAAAAATATTTATAACATTTTTTCCAAAAATTATAAATTTTTTTCAGAAAACGAAAAAAAAAAAAAACATTTTTAATTTAAAAAAAAATTTTTATATTTATAAAATTTTGTTGAAAATTATTTTTTTTTTTTAGCAAA
Organism: Drosophila stalkeri; assembly: GCA_035047405.1. NCBI lineage: Eukaryota > Metazoa > Arthropoda > Insecta > Diptera > Drosophilidae > Drosophila > Drosophila stalkeri. Next base: position 7,680,318 of record JAWNPR010000061.1, on the reverse strand, counting down.
CGAAAAAAAAACATTTATTAAAGTTTTGATTACCTAATCTGGTTTGCCTATGCAGCTCTAAGTTACTTTAGTTATTAACTTTATTTTATTTATTTTATGTATTTAATATATATATTATATAAATTTCATTTTTATTTTTTATTATTTTATTATTATTATTATTTTTTTTTTAATTATATAATAACAATTTATTTTTTAAGCTTAAGCTGTTACGTTTCAAAGGAAACTTATAAAATGATTATGTTTAATCTTCATTAATTAAAACTTAATTATTATATATATATATATATAAGCCATGAGTTGAATGGTATTCGTAAAAGTATTATTTACATACATATATTATATTAATACATATATGATATTTCTGACAATTATTTTTTAAGTTTCGTACAACACGTACAATCTTATCATAGCTCCATAATAACACTAGCCATATATGACTGTGAATTGGGGCATATCTGGGCGGTCTGGCAATGAAATACCCCATTGGGCTTTATGATATTATTGAAATATAATTTATAATAATTTTGCAGGCTTGTGGAATTTATCTTGCACTAGTCGATTACTAAATAAATAATTTCAGTTTGCTGGCAATCTTTTGCAGTGTACGAAACTTAAACCATTCGAATGTCTCATAAAGATTACGAGATCGATAGCTGAATACGTCGAGGTTCTTGATAGAGATTTCAGGAATGGGTAATGCCATTATTGTTATTTTTTTTTCGATTATTGACTTACCTTTTTGTCGAGTAGACAGCGCTGTCTGCGCGGCACCACTGGATGTGGCGGCTGTTCGGGTCCGGTCCACTTGCCGCCGCAGCTATTGCTCCAGTCTAACACGGAGCTTTGCAATTCACGCTGGAAATACTTGCTGAAGTTGATGCTGTCGTGTCGCTTCTGCTTGCGCATGCGTCGCGCTTTGTGTGCTGCGATGCTGTCGATGAGTGGTGCCGGTGGTGCAACAACGGTGGCTGTGCTAGTAGCTGTGGCCGTTGGTGCTGCCAGCGCTAGGCCAGCGCTGCCGCCAGCAGCGCCGGAACGCAGCAGCTCCTGCAGCTGACCCACGAGCAGAGCGAGGATTAGCAGCGATCGCAAATTGTGTGGACTCTGTGTGGACTGTGGAGGACGACGTCGTCGTCGGGCGCTCTGCTGCTCTTGCGGCTTCGCTGTCGCCGTCGCCGTCGCCGTCGTCGTCGTCGTCGTCTCTTGCCGTTTCCTTGTGTTGGCCGTTTTGCTGTTGGGTCTGCTGCTGCTGCTGGCTAGAAGCTGAGCAACAGTTGTCGTCTGTCAAAAAATGAACAAAACAATGCAGTTTGTTTGTCAAGGGGATTCCCGTTAGTCAAGTGCTATTATTATTATTATTATTGTTGTTGTTGTTGTTTTTGTTTTTAATGTTTTTGTTTGCCTTTTGCTTTTGTTTGTGTTTTATGGCGTGTGTTGGGCTAAGAATGATTTGGCCAAAACGTGCTCGGCCTGTCGTTATCGTTATCGTTTGTTGTTGTTGTTGTTGTTGTTGTTGTTGTTGCTGATGTAGTTGGATTTATTTTTATTTTATATTTATGTATATGCGTGTGTGTGTGTGTGTGTGTGTCGGCTGACATAATTATTTAAAATAAAAGTCTTAATTTGGCTGACTCATCAGGCATAAGCGAATCTCCACACACACGCACACATACACACACAGACTAACGCAGTCACCAACACTACGCTACAAAGTCAACGAACTTGCCCACCCCGCTGGCTTCTTGCACACTTTTGTGAAATTCATTGGAGTTGGCTTTATGTGTGACCGAAGTCAACGTTGCTATTGGCATCGGCCGTTTGTCTCTTATGTCTCTTGTCTTTGAACTTTGTTTCTCTCTTTCGTACGCACTCTAGCTCAATCACTCTCTCCCACTCTCTCTCCCACTCTCTCTCCCACTCTCTCACTCTCTGGTGGTCCGGACCTTGTCCATGCCAAAATGCCGGCGTTATTGCTGGCTGACGCATCGTCGCGCACGCTCTGACTTGTTGCTGCTGTTGCTGCTGCTGCTGCTGCTATGGCCAAACAAAACAGCTCTCCCCTCACTTGCTCTACCTTCCGCCCTCCACCTCTCCCCTTCCCTTTCAGTCGCAGCGCGCCCTTCGGCCTGCCCCGCCGTCCCCCATCCTCCGCCCACTGACTACTGCCCACTGCCCACTGCCCACTGTCCACGCCCCGAACGTGTAAATTAATTTCACATGTTTGATTTGAATTGAACTTGTTTTTGGTAACTGCCGCCGAATGCCGCCGTCGCAGCTCAACAAAAGAGCGCTTTGAGCTCTCCGAGCACCGCTTGAGTCAGGTATGCTAAATGACATTTCAACTCTAGCTTTGTATACCCTGCACAGAGTATATCATTACTAAAGGGTATATGCGTTACTTACTATTGAATATTGAATATTATTTTAAAAATGAATGCTACAAATTTTAACTCACTTAAGCTAAACAAATCTCTTATACCCTGTATACACTATTAGATTATTACAGGGTATTTGCATTCGTTATTCAATATTTAAAATCATATTCTAATGTAAATAAAATTAGTTGAATTACCAAGTTATGCCAAAGTAATACACATTAGTTACACATACCCTGCATTCACTAACATTCTATTATAGGGTATATTCATTTGCTGTTTTTTAGTCAAACGTTAAGTCAACTGAAGCAACACTTGATTAAGTAATTCTCTCTAGTTCTTAAACCGCCAGCAACTGAATGTATACCCTACACTCACTACCTATAGGGTATATACCATTATTGTTAATCGGTCCAGATTTAATTTAGCTACCTTTAACTAAATTTTTCCAAAGTTCTGTTACCCTATAATATCTGCATATATGCCCAGCATTGCGTATCATTTAAATATAGGGTATCTATAATCGCTATTCCATATTTAAAACTTAATTTAATTCAAACAAATTCAACTTAAGTTATTCTCTCTAGTTTTTATCTTTAAAAAAAAAAACAGAGTGCATACCCTGCACTCACTAGCAGTGTATCCTAGGGTATCTACTATCGTTATTCATAAGTTAGTTCAATAATCTTTAACTTAATTTTGCAGAAATAATTCTCTTTACTTCTTATCCCCCCAAACAACTGCGTGAATACCCTGCATTAAGTTGGCAATAAATATAAGGTATATACGATCTTTGTTCATTACTTGTATTAAAAAAATTAATTGAAATAAAGCAACTCTATCTTTAGTCTTCCTCTCTAATTCTTAACCTTTAAACAATTGTGTTCATACCCCACACTCACAGCATAATTAGTGTAGGGTATATTCAGCTTCGGTAATCCGATCTGCTGCGATCTGGTCTATTTCAATTTCGCTAAAGGGTATCCCAGAGTCGCCTACTGCGGAAATCGTTTTTTATTGTATGATTAAACTAAAAAAAAAAAAGTACAAGACAAGAGATTTCCTAGGAAAAACGGCTTATTCCAGCTCTGCTTACATCAACTTCTAGTGCACTTTGCGGCAAATAAATACTATTTACTAAAGCCGCTATATACAGTTGGAGAATATGCACGTATGTAGGTCAAGGTGTCTCCAATGCACATACATACATATATGGGACTATATATGTTTGTCATTAAAAATTAGGTAAGAATTCCGAACTTCCGTTTTCATAATTCTTCTAGAACAAGTGTTTCTCTCTCTCTCTCTCTCTCTCTCTCTCTCTCTCTCTCTCTCTCTCTCTCTCTCTCTCTCTTTGTCTAACTATATATATATATATTATGTATATGTATATATATTATATATAACTGATTAGTCTTGTGTACGGTTTCACACTATCAGTGGACACAACACGCAGCGTCAGGTGGGCTTGCTTAAAAAAAAAATGAAAATTGCACAGCCAAAAACAATGTCAACAACAACAACAACAGAGTGACTACTGATCGATAAGGCAATGTATGTTGTTACATTTCGAAAAATAGTGAAATTAATACATACCATTTACATATAAATTTCTAATGAGTCCTGTGCGCGCTGCGCTGGAAAAACCTCTGCGATAGGGAGTCTCTCTCCAAAAAAAAAAATTATATATATATATATTTATATATATATATATATATATTTATATATATATATATATGTATATTGTATACAAGTATATATAGTTCAATAGTTCTGAGTGAGAGAGCACGCTTTCCTGGTTGCTTGTCGAAACAATAAACTCGCGAGATTAAAATGCACTTCGAGAATAATTCAATAACAATAACACAAACCGTTAACAAGCCAGGCAAAAAAAAAAAAAAAAAAAAAAAAAACTTTGTTTTCACTTCGATTCAAAAATAATAAATTAAAAAAAAACGTCTTGTATATATGTTTTACGAATTAGTATCTTGCAGATATATTATATTGGAAAAACGTCGACGCGCTGCGTTTGGCTGCCTGTTTTGATTTGATTTGAGTGCCTGGCGATCGAATTCGGGCTGGCTCTGCGGGCTGTCAGTGCAGATATTTGCCAGCTTTCGCAGCAGAGAGCAGCGACAGCAGTAACAGCTGAGGCAGAGTCCCTGTCACACAGCCGTGGCAGTGGCAGTGGCAGTGGCAGTGGCAGAGGCAGAGGCAGAGGCAGAGGCAGAGCAACGGCAGCAGCAGCAGCAGCGAACGAACTGAACTCTTCAGTTACTATAAACGTACTAATGAGGAGTATAACAAGGTGGCCCCCTCTGCTCGAGAAGTTATATTCGCGTGTGTGTGTGTGTGTGTGTGAGTAAGTGTCGGTATTGTGTGTGTGTGTGTGCGTGCAGATTCGCGACCGCCTCTTTGCGCGAGCGCGCGTGTGTGTGTGTGAGTGTGAGTGTGAGTGTGAGTGAGTTTGAGTGAATCGACAATCTAATTGCGCGAGCGTCTGTATATGTGTGTATGTGTGTGTGAGCAGTGTGGCAGCGGCTGTGAAAACGAAATGAAACAAAAAATCAAATTAATCTAACTAAATTTAATATAGTTAGATGGCAAGAATGTTGCTTAATTAAGTAGATGATGCCGCCCTTAAGTAACACAGAGCTGGCCTTGCCAATCACGGCTGCCAACAGCTCTCCCAACAGCTGTTCTACACGAACACACACATAGAAAAACGCTCAAGCCAGACGAGCGTCACCCGAACAGCCGGCGACAGTTGCCGAACAGCTGAGCAAAAACAATGAGTGTGCCCTGCATGCGGCAGCAGATATGGAGTGAGGCATATCAATAGTGCCATGCGCTTGAGTTGACCTGAAAGCGCTCAAGTGAGTTGATTATCTTATTAATAAATAAAATATAAACAAACAGTCATTATTTGCATATTTATATTATTATTATTAATATTTTATGAATTGACTGAATTTGATTTAGGCACTTGTAGCGCATTGGCTGAGTCGTTATGAACAATGCTTTTTGTTTTCGCGACATCTGCAGCACAATAAATAACTGTGAATGTGCCTTGCATGCATCGCTCTAGAGTGAGGCATATCAATAGCGATATGCATTTGGCAACCATTTGATCTAACTTCATTAATTTTTCTACTAATAATAATTGCAACACAGATAACAAAGACATAATTCAACTATTATTAATAATGCCTTAGCCAAATATTATTATTAATGAATTAATGTGTGATTTGTACTAGTGTAGCGCATTGCTGTAGTCGTTAGAAACGCTGTTTTCTGTCGTCGTCTGCAGCAGTCTCTGCCCTCTCTCGAGCATGCTCGTGCGCTCTCACTCTCTTTTTGTTATGCTGATTTGGAGCGGCTTGTTTGTGGTGGGCCAGCTGGCGCTCTCAGCTCGATCAGCTGTTCCGCTATTTAGCAAACGCTGCCGAGCCGAGCGTGTGAGCGCTGCGTAACTGTGTCTCTCATTTTTGACAATTTTATTTACTTTTCTACACTCTCTCCCTCACTGATATCTCAGTTTGCTTCTTTCTTTTTTTTTTCTTTTGCAAAATAAACAAAGCGCATTCGACTCTTGTGCCGGAGTAACAATGATTTTGAGCATAAAGAAAAGTCTATAAATTATGAACATTTGTTAACAATATTTTGGTTATCAGCGCGGTAGGCGTGGCCCTGTTATCAGTTTGGCCAAATTGTGTTGGACCTTTGAACCAGCGGAAGCATAAGCCTCTAAAAATGCTTTGATATGTATCACTTCCGAATAGCGATGACTGTGGAAAGGTGCAAGCCGTGTGTTATTCATCGCAAATAGTTGTTGCTTGAAAAAAAAAGGTTGGTTCACACGCATACCGGCCAAGTGAGCGAGAGCGAGAGCGAGAGAGTTTGAGTGGAAGAAGACGAGACAAACAGTATTTGAACAAAAAAATACCGACGTCACGAAGCTTCATACAAAATTTCTGTTATTTCCGTTCAATTTCATAAGAATTGAGATATTACTCATACGCAGCGGTGTCTGCCATGCAGCCGGCTAGTCAAGCTTGCTCTCTCTCTCGCACACACACACACACATGAACGAATGAATGCTTGTTGTCGCCGCAAGTTCATTCATGAATTTTTTCGCGCCGTCGCGACAGAGCGAGACAGTCGCATTGTGTGCGATAGAGAGAGACTGAGAGACTGAGAGAGAGAGAGAGAGAGAGAGGGCGAGCGAGGGAGAGCGCACGCTTATTGTCGTAAATTGTGAGCTAAATTTCACCATGCCTAAAACATGATCAATCTAAAAATTATTGAGCGCTCTTACTCATGGAGACGTCGCCAATTGAGGCGACTCCATGGCCCGCTATTTAGCGTTCGCATGATTGGGCCAAGCTATTTTTAAACTATTGTGTCGGCGGCGCGGGCGTGAAGTTGCCATTTGGTAATCTTGGGTGTTTGGGTTTCTAATATTGTGAATGAGTGTGTGTGTTTTATTTATTTTTTTGTTTTTTTTATTGTTTTTGTTGCTACCTTTGGGGTCACCAATTGATCGAGCCGATGCCTCCACAAAAAAAAAAAAAAAAAAAAAAAAAAACAAACAAAAAAAAAACCTTTTTTGGAATTGCTCGCCGATAGTTTGGCATGCAGTCGTACTTGACTGGTATTTCCCACTGTGAGCCGAATATGTTATTACCTAATAAGCAATGTATCTAATGTGTAATGACTGCGGTTCATGACGCGCTTGGCGTATGAGTAATATGCAAAGCATGACCAACAAAATTGCGCGCGAAATGCGAATCAATCACGAGGAATTTAAAAATAAAATCCACTTGAATTCAAACATAATTAGTATTGCTCTTCGAATTGCTTTCGATTTCACAAACAATTAAATCTAAATCATAATTAGTGGGTGGGCGGTTCGACGTCTTAGTCAAGCCACAAACACACGCACATGCACACGCACACGCACACAATCGTTTAAATTGATAAGAAATTTTAATGTGTTTAGAGTTTGGCCATATCAACTTTTGCCCTCGATCAATCAATGTTAGGCAGACGCTCTCTACTTGCCAGCTCAGCGCATGACTTGTAGCCCAACAATTTCTGACGACACTTGAATAGTAATCGAATAACGCTAATTTATTAGCCAATCGATTTGAAACAGCGACTAAAAATGCAGCCTCAGGCGACGCGAGCGAGCAAACTGAGTCATCCAAAAATTCATTTCATGCTGAAGTTGACTTTTTTTTTTTTGTTTTTGTGCTGTGACTGTGAAATCTTTGTTGTACTTGAGTAGATCAAATCTAAGTGAGATATAATCCAAGTTTTTTTCCAGAGCGCATTTCGCTCGAGCGTATACGCAATACATAGCTAAATCCCTAGGATTCCTATTGATATATAAAGTCGAGGAGTCAATGAGTTAAGGAGTCAAGGAGTCGACGAGTTGAGAAGTCGAAGAGTCAAGAGTGCTACAGGGCAAACAGTATTTAGAGTGTTATACGTGTTATAGGTGTGATATATGTGTTCTACGTGTTGTACGCGCTACAAGTGTTATACGTATTATACGTGTATTATATATACATATCCCCATGGGAGAGGGGTGGGGGGATAGAAGGCATCGGGCTGCTGCCCCATTAATGGTCGGTAATTTGGTGAGCGCTGTGCGTTTGGTTTTCATGTTTGCCGACGCGCGAAATTTTAAAGTTTCACACATAACAAAGTGCGAAGGATGCAGATCGCCAGAGCCAAACTTAATTAGCGCCCATTGCAAAAATATTTACGGCAAAACAAAATAACACCCATTAAGCAAAGGGCAATGAGAGAGAGAGAGAGAGAGAGAGAGAGCACACACAAAACAAAACAAGGTGAGGGAAAAAAAGAAAAGGAAAAGGAAAACAAAAGCAGCGCAAACGCGTGATGATCACTGGGTAACGCCCCTGACAAAGCCCCAAAAGAGGAGACGCACAGCCAGACCACGTTCAAAGCCGTTGATGAAGAAGAAGAAGCAGCAGCAGCAGCAGCAGCAGCGGCAACTGCAGAAATAAAATAAAATAAAACACATGCAAGCTGTATAAGCATCAAAGGCCACAACAGGAGCCTGGCCATGGGAGGTACAAACGCCTCAGCCCGAGTCAGAGTCAGAGTCAGAGTCAGAGTCAGAGTCAGAGTCAGCGTCAGAGTCCCTTGTATTTGGCTCTGGCTCATTGTCCGTTCTGGCCGTTATTATAAGCCGTCACCTTGTTGTGTAGACATTGGCCATGGCCACCGCGCAGACGCGTTGCAAACTGCTAATCCGGTTCGGGTTTGGGTACGGCTACGGCGGCAATCGCTGAAGTGAAATCAACTCGTTAAATCGTTACCAAAACTGATCCCATTTAGCGGCGCAAACAGCGGCGCCAGCCAGCCAGGCTCAATGAATGCGCTACACTAGCAGCAGCTGAGATCAAAAATATATATATATATATAGAGAGAGAGAGAGAGAGAGTGTGTGTGGGTATATAGCTATATATATGTATATATATAATTGTATTGGGTAGCGTGACTAAAGGTTGAGCTGAATGGCTGCTTAAAGCTTTGGCCAGTCTTTGCGGCAACTTCGCGTCATCGGCGTCATCAGCAGCAACACCAAGCAGCAACAATAACAACAACAACAACAACAACAACAGCAAGCAACAACAACAGCAACACCTTCATCATTATCAGTGGCGGCGGCGTCTTCGATTTGGTGCTGCGTCGCCTGAGGGCGCTGCTGTTGCTGCTGCTGCTGCTGCTGTTGCTGCTGCTGCTGTTGTTGTTGCTCTCTCATCGGTGCTTGGGCCCGCCAATTGCGTTGCCATGGAAGTAGGTGGTTATGATGATATACTTTGGCTGTTTGGCTTAGCTGTTGAAAGCGACCTTAAGCGGCTTCCGCTGCAGCAGCGACAGCAGCAGCAGCAGCAGCAGCAGCAGCAGCAGCAGCAACGACTCGTTTCAGAGTCGGCAATATTGTTGCATGGTTATTGTTTGTAGCAAAGGCAAAGGGTAGCAGGCACTGGCAAAGGATATGCCAGTCTTTCTTTGTCTTGGCCGGCAACGTCCATGTTATTAACTTATTTTCAACCAATAAAACGGCAATGAAGCGAACGAGCCGAACCGAACCGATCGACCGGGCGCACGGAGCCACCGAATGCCGGTTCCCACAGTTATTATTTTCATAGGCTGAACTATTTGGTGTGGAAGTAATGCGATGACGGCGATGATGGCAACGATGTGAATGTTGTATATGTGGACGATGGCGATGGAGCATTGGCGCCTCGCATTGGCATTGGCATTGGCATTGGCATTGGTGTTGATTGGCCCGGCCAAAGTGTCAAATAACAATGGCAGAGACAGAGACAGAGACAGAGACAGAGGCAGAGACAGAGGCAGAGACAGAGGCAGTGAAAGAGACACGAGGTGAGGTGGGTTGAATGAGGGAAGCGCTGCAAGTGCTGTAAAAATTGTTGATGGCGCCCGGGTTGATGTCACTGATTAATTGCGTAGCCATTAATCTTCTACAGCAATTGAGCAGCAGCCACAGCCACAGCCAGTTGAAGTAGACGATGAAGATGAAGAGCAGCAGCCAGCAGCCAGCAGCTTTGACATGCAGTCGAGGAAACACTTGGAGACCACACAAAGCGGCGCGCGGTAATTGCAATAAAACATCAACAGAAATAAGAATAAAACAAAAAAACAAAAAAAAAAAGACAAAAGACAAGAGACAAAAGACATGGCATAGCATACCCGAAACCAGATTGATAATTATGTAGAATGATAGTTCCTTTTTTGTCGTTATCCTCAGTGTCAGGCCTTAGCCTCATTCCCATTCCCAATTCCCATTCCCATTCCCAATTCCCATTCCCATTCGCGCGCTTCTCTTACGACTTACACGTAGACCGAGTCCAATTCACTCGTGTGTTTTTGTTTTGAAGTGTCCAATTTCACAACATTTAATTCAAGATTTGACGGCAACAGGTTCGGAGATTCTCGAATTGAGCGACAGGTACAATTCCAATTCAATCTGCTTCTCTCTCCCTCTCTCTCCCTCTCTCTCTCTCTCTCTCTCTCTTTCATTTGACTGACATGTACGTATGTATTTACCTTGCCAGCGTCTTTGCTGCATATTTTTTTTTTTTTTTTTACTTTTTACAAGACCTCCCGCACATGTAAAACATGCCGATTCATAATTCTGCATTTCGTTTTTGAGGAGGCAATACGAGTGGAGTAGAGATGTTGATGATGAGCAGACGTCGCAGCAGCCAGGAACACCTCACACAAAGGTTGAACGCTTGAATGACAGCGGCCGAGCGTAAAGAGGAAAAAAATGAAGAAAAAAAATATACGAATAATAATAATAATATGAAGAAGAAGCAGCAAATACTAAACTGAACTGCCACACGAGATAAATATCGGCGACGAAGCTTCGGCAGCGGCAAACCTAAACGACCACCCGATCGGAATCCGGGCTGGAACTTACAGGTCCGCCACAGGCCCGCTCCAGGCCAGCCAGCCAGCCAGCTGGAATGACAGATTGGACCACCGTTTGCACATGTGACGAGGATGCGCCACGTAGCTCCAAAAGCAATCGCTTGAGCTCATAGTCGCAGCAGCGATGATGCTCGTGTCGCAGACAATGAAATACAAATCGACGTGCAGACAAAAGCGCTTCGCCGGACGTGCGCAAGACGAACCGGCCAGCCTACAGGCATTAGCTGAAGATAAATGATAGAGTATGAGTCGCAGCGCAAGAAACTTACAATCTGCCAGCGCTAAGCTAATATTAGCCATTCAAATTGCAGGTATGCATATCGGGCATACTCTATGTTATTAGTGTTACTCAATATATGTGTAATCAGTGGTATTATTGTTGTCATTATCATTGTTGTTATCATTGGCATTACAATTATCAATAAGTTTGAAGAGTCTGAGTATCATTGTCATTATCATTATCATTGTCATTGTCATTGTCATTATCATTATCATTATCATTATCATTATCATTATCATTACCATTGTCATTGTCATTGTCATTGTCATTGTCATTGTCATTGTCATTGTCATTGTCATTGTCATTGTCATTGTCATTGTCATTGTCATTGTCATTGTCATTGTCATTGTCATTGTCATTGTCATTGTCATTGTCATTGTCATTGTCATTGTCATTGTCATTGTCATTGTCATTGTCATTGTCATTGTCATTGTCATTGTCATTGTCATTGTCATTGTCATTGTCATTGTCATTGTCATTGTCATTGTCATTGTCATTGTCATTGTCATTGTCATTGTCATTGTCATTGTCATTGTCGTTGTCATTGTCATTGTCATTGTCATTGTCATTGTCATTGTCATTGTCATTGTCATTGTCATTGTCATTGTCATTGTCATTGTCATTGTCATTGTCATTGTCATTATTAGTATTATTATTGTTTGTTAATTAAATAAACTTAAGATTTCTATCATTTTGATAATTTTCTTTTTATATAAAATTTCACTTGAAATAAATTACAAAATTTTTTTTCCTATAATTTTAAATAGATACGAATATCGACACATTTTATCTTAATTGATCTAAGCTGATGAATCACAATTCTTATCATATTCAAATTAACTCATTATTGCAAATCGTTTTAAATAACGGCTTACTCAGCGCAGATTGTCAAATTGTAAGCTGCATAATTTATAGGCCTCGATTCTTTTGATTTCTATGACACCATGCCTAAAATAAATCGAGGCTTTGACAGCTTTGAACATGATCTCACCTGTAGATATCTATATTTGATTGACTGATTGATGATAAACACAAAGCAAATAGCTAATTTATGCTGAATAAAACTCTCAATTTGCAATACAAAAAAAAAAAAAGAAAGAAAATAAAATAAACAAAAACTAGATTTCTAAAGATCTAAGAATATAGAATGAAAACATCGCTGAAATCCAAATAAAGAGAAACTCATGCAAATCTTATTATTAACTAACTATATCTCATTATATGCCACACGAAGTCAACCCACCCCAACCCAATTCCAATTCCCAATTCCCAATTCTCAATTCCATTTCCCATCCCAATCGATTTTGATTCCATCACATTGAGTCGAAAGACAAATGAAGCAGAAATACGATAATAGAGTGCTCATTTGTCTTGTATGCCGCAAAGAGGCCGTTGCAGGGGATCGCGACGAGGTGTGCAGCAGAGTCTGCTGAGGGCGGGCAATTGAGTGAAAGAGATGCTGCTGCTTCTCCTGCTCCTGCTCCTGCTGCTGCTGCTGCTGCTTCTCCTGCTCCTGCTGCTGCTGTGGCAGGTATAATATATGGCATAGGATCGAGCTACACGCGTTTTTATGCCCACATTGACGGAGCCCAGGGCAGTAATCTTTATGACAGCTCCTCGGATTTGTAAGCAGTCCCACTCACCCTCTACCTCTCTCTCTCTCTCTCTCTCTCACTCAGTCAGTCTCTCTGTCTGCTTCTCGCATATCGAATATCCTGGCACTCTGCTATTGTCGTACCTCAGCTCACTTATGCAATGATCCGCTCTCAGTTGCATTCCTCAAGCCAAAATGAATACCATGAGCAATTGTTGTTGCTCGACTGTCGATTGTCTGTTGTCGGCTGCTGCTGCTACTGCTGCTACTGTTGGCATAATTATAGACACATCAGCTGTTTGGGCCACTTGCAGTTAAAGTTTAGAGTCAGCCGCAGTGGCAGTTGATTTGGTTTTCCTCAATCTCAATTGTTTTGTAATGGCAGCCAGCAGCAGCAGCAACTGCAGCAACTGCAGATCTCGAACAGCTTTGCAACAGCAGCAACAACTGCCATGTCGATAGAAGCCACGCACACACAAATACGTATATACATATATATATATATATATATATATATATAAACTCATATGTATTAATATATCCACATATATATCTATGTATTTATAGAGTTGTGTGCGAGGGGCTGAGACAGAGATCTACAAGATACAAATTGATAAGCAAGACTCGTACAGTGAATTGAGAAAGCGACGACTTGACTGACTGACTGAGAGACTGACTAACTGGCTGGCAACGACAACAACAACAACAATAATAACAACAATAACAACGACGACGACGATATCACTTGCCGCTCATTCGATGGCAAATTAATATAATTATCATTGCACGAACCGGAATTACACGACCAACAACAATTGTAGAAACGACAAAACAGAGATTCGAACTGCAACTGCGGCTCCTTCCTCAATGGAATGGCGAACGGCGAACGGCGAATGAAAACAAACAAATAAACAATCAAAGAAACAGCGAACCCATAATTAACGCCACAAACGCAAATATTAAGCCACCGTCGCCGTTGCAGTTGCCGTTGTCGTTGCAGTTGCAGTTGCAGTCGCCGTCACGTTATCGATAGCCGCAATCTGCTGCCTGCTTGGCTGGCTGCTTGTTTACTATTGCTATGTATCTTTAAGATGCGCATTGCATAAACATATTACACACACACACACACATACGTATTTTGAGGTGTGCCCAGCAAATGCAGCAAGTGGCGCTAGCTGCCAACTAAATGACTTGAGATGTGCCTGAGATACGAGCTGCCAAGTAGTTGAGAGTAAATAGTAGCTCAGCTCATAACTTTTGACCTAGACCTGTTAAGATCTTAAAATAGAATTCGCATTTGTTAAATTCTATTATAGAAATATTATAATTATATTATATATAAATATATTATTGTGAAATATTTGCTATCTTTATCTTTATTTTGGCATTTGTTTAATTTTCATTGGAGCTCACATTACTCATTAGAGCAGTGCATTTAATATTAATTCCGATCAACTATATTATGAAGTTATTAACAATGAAAAATATTTTTTTTATAATAAAAAATTGTTGCGACTAAATAAATACATTTTTATAATTAAAAAAGAAAAAAAAAAACATAATAAAAAATGTTTCAAATAAACAGAGACATTTTTATAATAAAAAACAGCACAAAAAAAAGTTTCTAAAAAATAAATACATTTTATAGTAAAAAAAAACCTTTATGGCATTTCATATATATATTGTCAAATATGTTAAATATTATATTGTTAAATATTTTTTCTGCCATATTACGACATATTAATGCTTCTATATTTTGGCATTTTTTTTTAAATTTTGTTGGAGTTCACATTAATTATTTGAGCATTATTAGCAAACAAAAAAAATATTATATTAGAAAACGAAAAACATAATTTCTATTAATATTAATCGGATTAAATAATTTTAACATTTTTTTTATCTTACATCAATTTTTTTATAAGATATAATTTTAAATATTTAACTTAAAATAAAATTTAAAATATCTCACATAAGTCAATTATTTGCTCGATTTACACAAATGAAAAATAAAAGAAAATTTACATTAATTCACATTAGTTATTAGAGTGTCACAAAATCACATGATTCTATAAGCAATGCATATGATTACAATTTTCAATTATTAAAAAAAAAAAAATATTTGACACTTAAAGCCTTCTGTTTCAAGGATAAAAAATTTCACAGAAGAATCTCTTGAGCTAAATTTTAATCCGTGTAAAACAGTGAAATGAATCAATGAGAGTTAAGATTATGATGATGAAAATTAATGCAAAATATTTTATCATTTCATATATGAATACATATTTTTAATTTATAATTTAAAATATAAGAATCTTAAATTAGTTTTAGTTTTATATTATAATAATATTTAAAAACTTGATATAATTTATTGTACAAATTAATATAAATTAGCAGACTTGAAATAATTGGATTTTTTAAGTTTTCATTTCAGTTCAGATAAAATTATGATTTCTACTAATATATCTACAGTATCATAGTAGTACTCTGTACAAACAATTTTCAGAAATAATAAATTTGAAATAATAAATTCTGCATATAACAATTGAAGGACGAACACAACGAATATATACATACAGTAAGAATATATATAATATAATATCGAACATGATCAACAGTCTATTGATCTATATTTGTTTCCATTTGTCTCTATTCGTTCATCCATCTCTGCATCTCTATCTTTCTTTGAATTTATCTGTATTTATCTCTATTTTTCTCTATACATCTCTAACCATCTCTATCCATATCTATCCATCTATTCCATCCGCCCATATCCTTCTCCACGCGTTTCTCAATCAAGAATTGAACAATAAAGAAATAAAAAAGAAAATTAAATTACGTTTATTGTATGGCTGAGAGGCTCCCACCTAGAGGAGTTTTTCCTATGTATAATGATAAAAGATTTACATTTATTTATTTATTTTATTATTACTTATTTATTTAATTATTCATTTATTTATATTATTTATTTATTTTTTTTTTAATATTTATTTATTTATTTGCTTATATATTTATTTATTTTGTTATTTATATATTAATTTATTTATTTGTTTTTATTTATTTATTTATTTATTTTATTTTTTACTTATTAACTGCTTTATTTAATTATTAATTTATTTATATTATTTATTTATTTTATTTATTTATTTATTTATTTACTTATATATTTATTTATTTACATATTTATTTATTTATTTATTTATTTTTTGTTTTATTTATTTATTTTATATTTTACTTATTTATTTATTTATATAATTATTTATTTATTGATTTTAAAATATTATTTTTTGCATTGTATATTTTGATTATGAAGACTTTACATTGGGAAAATAATTAGAATAAATAAAATATTTAATATTTCTTATATAAATTATTTTTGAAATAATTGAATTTCTCTATATATAGATTGACTCTGAATAGTCTTCTTATCGTATAGAGATTCAGTTAAGATTCAGTTAAAGTATTACCAAAGCATTTTCATCTGGTGAAATATCAATCATAAACTGCTATTGTTAGCCAGCGAGCTGGCTGTTAATTGAGCTGGCCTCAGAGCTGGACAATTTTGATCTTGGTACAGTTGTGACTACATTTGATGGACGTCGTTGGCCGTTAGTGGCATTTGCGAAATATTTAGCGCTGATTGAGTTGCAATTGCTGTCAGGTTTTTGGCAACAGTTTCGGGTGTTACACTTTGACAAGTGGCTTGTTAACAACTGCAATTAAATGTAATTAGCACACCTCCGACGGTGGCATGGTTTAATTAGAGTGTTGCCTAGAGTTTGAGAAGCTGACATTTGATTGCTAGAAATATGCGAGCTGGCCACAGTGGCAGCCGGCACCAGGAGGCAGGCAACATCAGCATCAGCAGCAGCAGCAGCAGCAGTAACGGGGGGAGCAGGAGCCGGAAAGGAGACTAAAGTTAACGTAGCAACAACTGCAACAACTGCAACTTCTTACTGTAGAAATCGTGACTTTGGCTCGCCGATCCGATAAAGCTGGCAAAAAGCGCAAAGCACATAAGAGAAAAATTTACCCACCAGCAGGATATTTAAGATTGCCCCAAAAGACCACAAATGTGCGGACGCAGATGGTGGGGCAGCAGGAGGCGAGACGCAGACGCAGACGCAGGCACGGACTCAGATGCAAACCCAACGATGGCGACTCTCTGCGACGCTGGTGACGATGATGATGATGATGAGGCACAAAACGTTCGCTGAGACAGTCTCCCTGCCTGTTCGTCCGTCCGTCTCTCTGGCTGTCTCTCTGGCTGTCTCTCTGGCAAGCTTGCAGTTGATTAAGCGACCGCTTCGGCGGCGGCCGAGCAAACAGATTTGCATATTTCATTGAGCAGTTCAATCAAATGGAGGACACCAAAGCCGGGCCTGAAACAAAACGTGGACAGAGTCGCGCCAAAAGTATTTTTACCTCCTCTTTGCTCCATGGCGACGAGATGCAAGCGCTGCGATTAAGTCCGAAATAACTCATTCATACGCAGCCGTGAAGCTTGGCAGGATATGGCACCGTCACCAACGCAGTCATCCATTGGCAACAAACGACGGCGACTCCCTCTGGCACCTCGGCTCTCCCTTCATTCCCATTCCCATTCCCATTCCCATTCCCATTCCCTCAACTCAACTCAACTCACATCCATCCCCCAGCTCGCTCACTTTGACTACCGCTCACCCTCAACCTCTCGCTTCATCACTCTTTCCCTCTCGCTCTCGCTGATCTGGCCCTCTCACTCACACACACTGAAGCTGCCTAATCTGTGGAATGTCATCACTGCTAGCAGCACCTCAGAACAATGGCCATGGCCAAATGCAAGTGGAGCCACAGCCACAGCCACAGCGACAGCGACAGCCAGAGCCCAAGACCAGGCGACCAGAGAGACCCAGAGACCAGAGACCAGAGCAATTGACAGTCCAAGATGGCGAGATCAGCAGCCATCGCCAGCCAAGATGGCGATGTGCAGGGCATTTGCATTAAAGCTCGCCCACTCGCCAAAACTAAGCAGAAAAAAAAAAATGAAAAACGAAATAAAACAACTTAAAAAAAAAAAACACAGCAAAC
>JAWNPR010000061.1:7297500-7660000 GCA_035047405.1 Drosophila stalkeri | reverse complement strand
GACATACGCTGAGGATGCGCTCTGCCATCCGTGGCGGTGTCGTTGTCATGGCCATCAACCGTCAGCCTCAGCCTCAGCCTCAGCCACAGCCTCAGCCTCAGCTTCAGCTTCAGCGTCGCCGTCTTCCTCGTCGGCGTGTGAACAGACAATAATGTGGCTGCCCGCACGTTTTGCCCTCTGCATCGTTTCGCTGCTCTTATTTAAATGTGTTGTCTGCACTGTGAATTTATTATGGCTGCGGCGACTATGCGGCGTATGATTAATAAAATTAATATGAATCCACACACAGATAATAATTAGGTAATTCGAAACGCCGGCGAACAAAGCCTCAAATCGCTTTTATCCCATTGACAAGGGATTGCCAACTGATAGAGTATAGAGCATACGCATTCAATTATCCTGCCAGCCAAGCCAGGCCATGAGACAAAGCAGTTCAATTGATTGAGTTATGCGAGTGATTCATCAAATCAAATTAAACAACTTAATTACTATTGATCAAATTATAAAAGAAATTAAAAAGTATGAAATAAACAGACATGCTTTGACTCATCCCAAAGTCCTTTTATAGTAGTCTTAGTTTATTCATATATATAACTTAATAATATTAACAACTTTTTTACAAATATTTATTTATAATAATTTATTTATTTTTTTTTGGCTTGTTTGCATAGATCTGTGATATTTATTTATTTTATTTTTATTTTTAATTTGAATACTATAATATATTCAACATATCAAAAGTCAAAAGTCAATAATAATGCAATTTATAAAAAAAAAATAATTTGGGTTCTACATATAAACTTTTGAAGTATTGATAAGATTTATTAAAATAACGCTACAATCATAGGCAAAAGCAATAATATATTCAAATTAAAAAATTGTATTTAAAATTAATGATTTTTTCTTTTCATGAGTTTTGTAATAATTTCATAAGCATCATAATAAAATAAATATTGTTATGTTATGTTTAAACTTCATAAATATTTAAAACATTTAAACTTAAAATTTAAAACAAAACAAAGTTAATTATATAAGAATAAGAAAATTAAATATATAATAGACAAATATATATCATATATAATTTATTTAATATCAATAACAAATTATACGTAATTTAAGAAATTTAAATATACAAAAATATTAAAACTTTAAACATTCATTTCGTGGCAATAAAATCTAAGATCTACGACTGAGCAACACAAGTAAAGCAAAATAAAAAAAAAAAAAAAAAATATATATATATATATATATATATATATATATAAATATACATATAAATTATAACATAATATGAGTCAACAGAAATTGACTTCCTTTCAAATGAAACAAACAAACAAATATATTGATGGCCAAGTACTGACAATTTCAAGTGGACTTCACGACCATCCCCAACGATAAAACGCTCGAACATGGGGAGATAAGTGAAACACTTGTGCCCTATGGGAAGCCATACCAAAATATACCAATATATATATATATATATATATATATATATATATATATATATATATATATATATATATATATATATATATATATATATATATATATAAGTAAATCTATGAGAATTTTAAATAAAAGCTGTCAGTCTAAGTAGAGCCTATCCGTTCAGCATAAAGTGTTGGATTTCAACAATCTGCACAGAGCATTAAGTATTGTAGCTTAAACATAATAATATATTCTCTCTCTCTCTCTCTCTCGATTAATCTTTAAATTTATTAATACCTTTAATTTAATTCACATAATTTATGGACTCAATAAATAAATGAATAATTTAAAAAAAATATACATATTTCTAAATAAATAAATATCTAATATTTAAGTAAATACAAAAAAAAAATAAATAAAAATAAATATAAATAAATAAATAAGTAAATTAAAAAAATTAAAAATAAATTACAAATTAATTTATAAATAAAATCAATAAGTAAATAAAAAATAAAATAAAATATACAAAATATATATTATAATATATATTAATATATATTAATAATAAAGAAAATAATGAAAATAATAATAATAAGATTAATAATGTTTAAAAAAAGTTTATTCTTTTCATTTCAATATAATAAAAAACTAGTTTTAAAAATGTATATAATTAATTTAGTTTATTTAGTTGAAATTAAATAAATTATAAATTACAACTGATGCATCTAGAGTATAAAATTCTTCTTCACAAAATGTTAACTACTCAGCCAACTTATGCTCTAAAACAACGGTCGAAAAGACGCCTAAACTGTGCAGATAGTTTATTAACAACTTTATGAACTAAGCTCTAATCTAAAAAAAAAAAATACATTGGAGACTTTTAAAAGAAATATAAAAATATCACAGTTCTAGATTTCATAAATGAACGTAATAACTATTAAATTCAAGCGTCAGCATTTGTTTCATTTTACGTACCTCCAAGCTATGATGAAACATACAAAAAGATTATATTTATAATCGATAAAGTTTTGGTTGTATGATACTTAGCATTACCTATATTTATAAGGGCGCAGAATATGATATAACAGCTTGGCACTGGCCTAACCGGAAATGCCCGACATTCCACTCGCATACCAAGCCAGCTAACAATAAGAACAACAATAAAACTAATAATAAAAAAAAAAAACACACACACAGAGAAAAAGAGAGGCAGAGAGAGAGAGAGAGAGAGAGATGGACATTGCCTGCTTTCATTTATTGTGATTCTGAAGATGTTTCTTATTATGAAATTAGAGTGAACACCGAACAGCAAGCACATAGAGATTGTAGGGAATGAAGGGACAGACAGACAGACAGAGAGACAGAAACAGAGGCCCGAAACAACGACAATGTGAACGGCGTCGGAGACAGCGACAGCGACAGCGACACTTGGCCAGGAGCTCAATGAATGAAACCGAAATGAGAAATGAATGATATCATGCGCATTGTTAGCTCATACGACAGACACGGCTGAGGTCTGCGGGTCCCAGCAAACGAGATCAAATGCGATAGCGCCACGAAACGAGGCGGCAGCCTATAGCCAACAGCCAGCAGGCTGCAGCCTCTTGCCTTCTATGCTCTGCCTCCTGCCTCCTGCCTGCTGTCTCCTGCCTCTTGCCTTTCGCCTCCTGCCTGCTGTCTCCTGGCTGCCAGAGCGTTTGCTTGCGAGGCAACGTGTTGCTCATTTAGCTGGCAGCCAGTGCGGCCATAATTCAACGCTTTTGATAACTGCGTTAGGCACCGGCAAATGGCAACCGGCACCCGGTACCAACACCGACAGCAGCAGCAGCAGCAGCAGCAGCAGCAGCAGCAGCAGTGGCAGCGGCCCAGGATCGGCGCGCGTCAGCACTTGGATCTGAGCAAGGGCGAATTGAGAACTGCGATTCTCTAACCCCTTTGTGCCACGCACAGTGCCACAAAAGTGTCAAGCATTATGCATTAGATCTCTTCTGGGCATGCTCTTCAAACTGACCACGAAACTAAACTAGGGTCAAAGGTTATTTAGTTGTAATAGAGCTGAACCTGTTCACTCTCAGCGGTCTCAGTCTTACTCTCATACTAAAATAATCAGATCATATAATAGAATCAGAATATGCTTGACGTGTAGCTGTTTAGTTGACATGGAACTGATTATACTCTTACCCCTACCTCTCTCTCTCTCTCTCTCTCTCTCTCTCTCTCTATCTCTTACACGCCATAATAGTCGACATGTAACAATCGTCTGTGCCTGATCATTCAAGCAATCCTAATCACTTAATCCCCATAGAATTACAGATTACAAAGAGTAGCAAGGCGATGGAAAATCAGTGAAGTCAATATTGAGTGAGAGTCTTGATCTGATCGGATTGAAATGAAATGTGTTTCAATTAGCTATACAGACAGACAGACAGACACAGAGAGAGAAAGAGAGAGAGAGAAAGAGAGAGAGAGAGAGAGGTGCTCTGTCATTTTGTAGGTATTTAGAATCTGTGTTAATGTTGATTTGTTATTATCAAGGTATTAATCAACTCGATGTAGGTGAGCTGATCTTATATAACAAATAAATAATAAGAAATATAATAAAGTTAAATCGAATCAAAGTTTAATATCGTTTGACGTAACACACAGTTCAAATAATTTTGAACTATTAATTTTTAATTCAAAAATATAAATAAATACAACTTATAGATCATATTAGCATTTTATTTTCAAATCTTTAATTATACAATTATAATAAAAATATATATATAATTATAATATATTGGCAATAATAATTAATAATACAAAATTATATCAAACAAATATAATAGTATAATAGATAGTATTAATATATTTTTTTAAAAACTTATTAATATTATTTATAAAATTAGTTTATT
This sequence comes from Drosophila stalkeri, assembly GCA_035047405.1. NCBI lineage: Eukaryota > Metazoa > Arthropoda > Insecta > Diptera > Drosophilidae > Drosophila > Drosophila stalkeri. The sequence continues at coordinate 7,655,678 of JAWNPR010000061.1, read as the reverse complement.
ATTTATTTTATTTTGCCAGCGTTATAATTTCTATTATTAATTGCATATAAATAATAATAATGAATAATAGAAATTATATTTAAAATTTTCAAAAATACAATATAATCTAATATTAGTATTCAAATATTTATATATTTATTAAACAGAAAATAATAAATATATTTGTAAATCAGTTTATTAATTATTTTATTGGGCCAGCGCAATTAATAATGAGTTTTAGCAAGAATAATTAATAATTAAAAAATATTTAAAAATTGCTATAATTTAATAAAGCTAAATATATTAAATATATTATTAATATATTTATAATAATTATAATAATATATTTATAATTAAAATACAATTTAAAATTTTTTGTAAAATAATAATATTTATATATATAAATAATAATTTATATATAAACAATAATTTCTATAATATAATAAAATTGAAAATATAATATTAACATATATAAAAAAAAAACAAATAATATAATATACATATATAAATTTATGTTTAATTTTTTATTTTGATTTTAATTTAGATCAAATATAATATAAACAGAAAATAATATTAATATATTTGTAAGCATAAATAATAAATAAATAATGAAATAAATAAAAATAATATAATTTTTGATGTATATATAAATATGTAAACAATAATCTGAATTTCAAAATAAAATAAAACTTCAATTTCAAGCACTCAGAATATTCGTAATAATATCTAATTATAATTATAATAATAATTCATAATTTAATATACTTCTAAAATTTTATTGATTTAAATGTTTTTTGTGTTTTGGTACCACTGTAACGCTGTATCATCTATGGCTGGCCCCGCTCGCCCTCGCTTTTGTTGTACAAAATGTTTTTTTTTTTGTTTTGTGTGTTCTTTTTTTTTTGTTTTATTTTGGTGTTTGCCTGGCGATTTGTTGTGTTTGATTTGCTGCCTCGTCGCTGTCGCCGTCAGCGTCTGCCGCGTCGTCAAGTCGTTGCCGCTCTTTTGGACGTTCGTGCTGTATGTGCGCAGATACAGATACATATACATATGTATATCTATATATATATATATATATATATATATATACCTGTGCGCATTCCTGCGTGCCGCGCACATTGCATTGTTCGCTTTTTGGTTCATTCAAATCCTTTCGGTAAAATTCTTTTGTTTGGTGTCAAGTTTAACAAATATTTGAACGGCCGGCAGGCAACGGCGTCTCTTGTTTGTCCCCATGTTTCTTGCGTGTTGCGCTCCTTGTCATCTTGTTATAGTTCACATTGTTGTTGTTGTTGTTGTTGTTGTTTCTGCTGCCGTCGCGGTACATGCTTTGTGTGTGTCATGGGGGCGTATGAGTAATCAGCGCTGCCTACAATTAGTTGGCCTTAGACAAGCTGCGGCTGACCAGAGCAGACCAGCCTAGACAACGATTAGCATTACTTGATTTGCCAACTGCTATTGTTATTGTTGTTGTCTTCTTCTTCAACAACAACAACAACAACAACAGCAACTACTACTACTACTACAACTGCTGCTCTGAGGGGCTGACTGCCTGCCTTGGCTTCGCTTGGCTCCATTGTTGAGTTCTTATCGCGCCGCGCGCTTTTGTTGTGCGAAATATTTTGCACCCCGCAGCGCAGCGCACAAAATGCCACAAGAATTGCATCCAACAATATGGAATATGGCTCCACTGGGCCAGGCGAAGCCAACGCCAACTGCTGTGCAGATCGCGCTGGCCAACGTTTTGGGGCTGTGAGTTCAACTAGCTGTGACAACAATAACAACTGCTGCTGTAAAGCAACACAAATATATTTAAATAATAATAAAAAATAGTAAAAGATATAAAAACTGCAACCGTAATTGTTTATTTATTATGACAATGTTTGTGACTTGATGTTGTTCCTAGTTGTTATTGTTGCTAAATGCTAAAGTGCCACAGCGAATATAAATACTTGAGACTTTATCAAAATGCTCTAAAGCAATACAAATTTTATAATTCTTTTTTTTGCTTGGATTCTTTCTTCCATAATGTCGTTCACATATGCACTGTTAAGGGTATATTAGTTTCAGTAAAATTTCTATTCCGATGTTCGTCCTGCTGTCTGCATTAATGTAAAAAAGTTTTTCTGCATGGTAAATATTTATATTTGATAAAACAAAGAAAAATGCTTATGAAGCTAGAGACATATTTTTAAGACATTCGCAAGACATTCGGATCAAGTTCAAGTTCAAGGTCAAGCTAGTTCTAGGGAGTAATATTTTCTCTATAGCAAGAATTGCTTAATGAAAAAAAAAAAATTAAAAAAAAAAATATTTAATGGTGAAAATGCCTGATATTCAATATGCTAGGTATTCGAAATACTTTCTATTCGAAATACTTCTTATTTCAAAATTGGTAAATTGGAAAATGCATTTTCCGGTATGGCAGAAAACTTGTTTAAAATGCTAAAGAATTGAAATTTAGAATTTAAAAACCTAAGATAAATAGATAAATGACCACCTAGAGCATGTATAGAACTATGTTTACTTATATTTAGCTTTGATATAAATATTTTCCACTTTTTTTAGCACTTTATTGTTAAGATCATATCAAATCTCTAGCTGGTAAATGAAATTGTGCTTTGCACAAGTTGTGTTATATCGAAATACATACTCGAGCTCACAACCTAAGATGAAAAAGATATGATGCCCTCAGTGGGCGTATCAAATAGGGACGTTCTCTATTAAATTGGCAAACAAACAACGTGGTAAATTGAAAAAAAAAGCTGACTGCATTTTGATTGTGAATGCGAACTCTATCGATAACGCTCTACTGCAAACAAATTTTAATAATTGCAAAAATATTATTAAAATTTAGTATGTGTTATAGTTATTATTATTACTATTATTTTTATTATTATTATTATTATTATTATTATTATTATTATTATTATTATTATTATTATTATTATTATTATTATTTTGTTATTAGTTATTATTATTATTTTATTTTTATTAATATTTTATATTATTAATATATTATTTTAATGTTACTTTTTATTGTAGTAATATTTTTATATATTATTTTTATTTTTTTGAATGTAAGAAATCATAATTAATTTAATTATTAAATGAAACAAATTATTATTATATTAAATTATACAAAATTAAATTCATAAATTATGCAGTTAATTAATTACTTTTAAACAGTGTGCGCATTTAAATTAATTATATTATATTATCTTTTTGAGTTGGTTTTTTTTTTAAATGAAGCAATTAAATATTTATTTAAAATCAAGTATTAATATATATTTATTTTTATATATATTATGCAGCTTTAATTATAATTTTTTTATAGAATAATGTATTTTTTGTTTTTAATCACTATCAATTAATTTTTTCAGTTTTAGGTAATCATAGATCCATAGTTTAGCTTTACTTATTATTTATTTTTTAAAATCTTAGTTTTAGCCAGTTTCAATAAACACAATCATACCCACACCTGTAATATGCTTTCAGAAAGAATTGAGGATGCGACTCGGCGCATCTGTGACATTTAGAGACTTTTGCTTACTTTCAGTTTTTATTGCAGAAGTTGTGGAACTTGCAGTGTCTCGGGTAGATAATCATCGGGCGCGCATACGCATAGTCACCATGGATAGCTCTTCTGACACTTCAATGGGGGCTCCAAGAGACTCAAGAGACCTCGAGGCATGGCCGATGCTGTTGCTGTTGCTGCTGCTGCTGCTGCTGGTTGTTAGTGTCGTTGGAGTTTGCCGTGGCAGTTGCCTCATGCTGTGGCGCTATGCAGCGATTATGGCAACGGATTAACTTCCTCTTTTGGTTGCTGCTGCGGTACTTCTTGCTGCTGCTGCTGCTGCTGCTGCTGTTGTAGTTGTTGTTGTTGTTGTTGTGCTTACAATGGTGTCACTGGCTGCTGCTGCTGTTGCTTTTATTGTTGTTTTCTTCTTTTTTATTTATTTATTTTTTTTGTTGCCGCAGTTGGCACCACCCGCTGCCACTTTGTGCCATGGCCCTTTGTTGAGTGCTGCTGATGATACCGATTGCCGCATAAAACGAGCCACATTATCCACATGACACACATAGTTAATAATAATACTTATTATGTATACGATTATAAGCCTGTTGCTCACCGCGTCAATATTTCCCGCCGCCTATTAGGCGTGAATTGAGCGCTCGCTTATCGCACGCACTTTCAATTTCGTTTGCTCGGCCATTAGAGGAGCGATAAGAAAGCTAATGAAAGGAAAGCACACACTCGCTGGGCATTCGCTTTTCGAGGGGCAGGAGATGGCGCTGCTCTTTATCATGCCTAGAAGTATACTTTGCTATGGACTAAACGACCTGCCAAATAACTATCCATCTATGACAGAGGGTTTCTTCTACGATCTGTTGTTGCTCAGTGTCTTTGACTCATTGACTTGGACAAAGTTGACTTCAAGTTTTCAATAGTGAGGGGAAAGTTCATAATAGATGTAGACCTATTAACTATTCAATATATAAATATTTCAAGTTCTATGACTTGTCCATAATAGATGTAAGCTGGTGCAGGTCAGATAAATAGATGGATATATATAGGACCAGAGATCGAGCCTTCCTTTAGTATTCTATATACGTATATGAAATGTGAGCTGAAAATTTAGTTTTTTAGTTCAAGCAAGTGTAGTTGAATAAATATAAAAATAATGAATTTAACATAAATAAAAAAAATAAATAAATAAAAAATTAAACTTTTTTTTAAATATACAAAATAAGTATTATATCTATATTTTATAAAAAAAATACAAATATATTTAATTTATTTACTCTAAAAATGCAAATTTAATGAAAATGAGAAAACATAAAATATAATATTTATTTCATAATAAATAAGAAAATACAAATTAAATACAGATTATATAAAAAATGTGATAAAGTATAAAATAAAAAATTATATATGAACATATAAATAGGAAATAACATATTTAATAATATATTAAATAAAAAGTAGGAATATAAACAAAATTATATTTAATTTATTAATTGAATGTATAATATGTATAATAATAAAATGAGAAAAAAAATTGAATAAAATAAATAAGAAAAACACAAATAAATATAGAATATTTTAAGAATGATATAAATAGCTATAAAATAAAATATATATGAACATATTAATATATAATAAAATATGTTATAACATACTAAATAAAAAAGTAGGAATATTAAACAAAAAGCTTATATTTTTTTTTTTAAATTTTTGTGCTTAATTTGCCTTTAATATTATTTTTACAATGTGTGTTCGTAGAACGCATATGGATTAATGTGTAGTTGCTGCTTTTAAACTGAGAAGAATATATTTATATTAAGAATATATTTCATAAAAACATATAGATATATGTAATAAAATAGATAAAAAAAAACTCAAATAAAAAATATGCAATTAAAATAAGAAAAGAATATATGCATATATAAAATTAAACTTTTAAAAAATTACAATGAAAAAGAAGAGACTAAATTAAAGTAAATATAATATAAATTATAAGTAAATACAATGAAAAAGAAGAGATTAAATTAAAATTAATTTAATTTAAATTATAGAATTAAATTCAATGAAAAGGAATTGTCCACACACACGGCTAAAATATTTGTGAATGACAGTTGTTAACTGACTGAAATTGTAATATTCAATTGTATTTGAATTGTTTGATCTTGTGCGGAATTTGATTTCACAGATCATAAGACACACTCGGGCCTAATCGCAATATGCGTGTGTAAAAGTCACGATTTACGGCCACATAGGGATTGAAATAGATGTTGCCAGCGACACTTGATCCTTTTGTGGGCTGTGTCTAGCGCTATCTTTGTCTGGCTGGGCATCTTCATCTACGTCTGTTCCTTTTTTTTTGGCCGCAATTTATCACATGCCACTTGTAGCCGGATTTTGATCTAATAAAAACTGTCAAAACGTTTGCAGGACGCTGGGAAAATATTTACACGACTCACAAAGGCCCAACAACATACACAAACATCATCATGCACTAGCCAGCAGGTGAGTGAGTGAGAGTAAGAGAGAGAGAGAGTGAGAGAGAGACACTTTGGGACAGGGTAAAACAGTTAGAGCTAGACAATAGCAAATAGCAATAGCAGGATCAAGGATGCTGCATAGCCGCACAGCGGCAGGTCGTTCGAGACTTGGGCGGTATGACACATCAGGAATTTAGACATTAAAGGATCTATCCAAATGGCAATGACAGTGGCTAGGGAGTCTGGGCTGGGAGTCTGTTTTTGGGTGTTCACCACAGGCTGGTTGCCTTCGGCTATGTATTGAAAAGATGAAAGTGAATTTCATTGCCGTGTAAAAAAGAAGGCAAAAGAATGCAGCATCGGTCAATTGAAATGAAATGAGCGACCGCTGGGAAATCGAAACGGGCTGAGGCACACACACACACACACACACACACAGTGTGACAGAGTGAGAGAGAGAGAAGGCGCTCATCTTGGCTCTGGCTCTGAGTTTGACTCTAGTTCTGGGCGGCCCCTGCACGTTTAGCTATTTTTATGGAGTTCCATGGAATTATCGCTCACTCCGTTTCGCTCTCTCGATCTCCCAAACGTTTCTATTAACACATTGTTGGACAGCGCTGCAGTTAGTCTGTATCCCATATAGATAACTATATATATATATATGTATATATACTTGTAATTCTCTTGGCTGATTTGTATTGTAGTTCTGTTTGTTTTATACTTTGCCGACAGCATTTGCCGCTGGGAAAAGTGAAACGCTGTCAACGCCGACGCCAAAATATGTCCCAATCGATTTTTCCGAAAAAAAAGAGAGAGAAGAGAAATCATTTCTTTTGCCAAGGGATGTGCGATGATTCGTAACTATTTCCTGTGCCCATATTTCAATGTCAATGACTCGCTGGACTCGCATTGCATAAGCTGCCCTCGAACAAAAGCGCGCAAGACAAAAAAAAAAAAAAAAAAAAAAAAAAAAAACAAACAAAAAATAAATAAATTAAATAAAGCAGACTATAAACCGAATGCGAAACGCGAAAACTTGACCTTGTCGTCGGCTCATATTCAAAAGAGATTAGCCAAAAGGTTTTGCAAACATTCTTTTGCCATCGTTATTGCAAGCATTTAAAATGCTAAATATGTGATTTATGGGCGTTATGTGATTAGATGCCATCATCTACTGATATAGAGCTGCCCCAACAAGCACACACACACACACACAAACACAAACACACATATTTGCATCATTTTTATATGCAGCAACAGCTGGCAGCTAAAATGGGAACAGCCAACAGACATTAATTTAATATACGTAATATATAACTTTATTTGTCAATTCATATACATAATACAGGGTATTCTTCGATATGCGCCAAAGAGTTGATTTCAATAGAGGAGCTCAACAGTCAACTCAATTAATACATTTATATCAATATCTAAAACTTGAGTAGATTTTTACTTTTGCATTTTATTACGCCTCAAATTGGTTTAGATATATTCGCAATATTTTTGTAGCTTCATGTTTCAAAAGTTCTGATATAAAAATGCATTTTTCGGCTTGGCATTGGAAAAGTCTTAATATAATATAAAATAATATAATATATATTTCACATATAATATAAAATAATATATTAAATAATATTTCACATCTCGTCTTAATACACTCAATATATATAGTCTTTCACTTGCAGGAATATAAATATATATTAAATATATTCATTTATATTTATAGATTTACATATATGAAATAAGTAAATATTATTTATTTTATTTGATTTATAATTATGTATTTATTTACTTACTTATTTATTTACATATTTATTTTTAATGGATTTATTTATATTTTTTCTATTTATTTTTTATTTTTCTATTACATTTTTATATTTATTAATTTAATAAATTTATTAATTATTTATTTATTTACTTATTTATGTATATATTTTTGTATTTACATATTTATTTTTATGTATTTATTTAATGAATTTTATTTATTTATTTATTTACATATATATTTATGTAAAATTTTTTTATTTAATTAAATACATTTTTTTTATGCAATTATTTATTTATGTATTCATTTGAATTTATTTGTCTATTTATTTATGCATTTGTTTATTTATTTATATATTTATTTACTTATTTTATTTAGTTAATTATTTATTTATTCATTTATTTATATATACATTTATTTTATTTATTTTTGTATTTATTTATATACCTATTTATTTAGTTATTTTTTATTAATTCAATTTTTATTTATTTATATTTATTGCTAGAAATTACCAGAGCCTTTCCATGCTCAATTATCTGTTTTAATTTAAATTTTTAAACATTGGATATTATATATGAATTTCTTTATCATTTAAATTATCTAAATTTGTTTAGATATGAAATTATTTAGTAAATTGTTTTTTTGCGAAAGTTTAGATCTATAAAAGTTCAAACAGAATCAAAGCATTTAAATATTTTGTAAACATTTTTAGCTTAGTTGAGCATCTTTTTATTAAAACTTCAACATGTGCTTAAAATTAAAAAAAAAAATAATAATAAATGCAGTAAAATAATTGCAACACTAAAACTAGACAGACTCCTGTCCTGCTGCTCCTGCTCCTGCTCCTGCTTGTCTTGCTTCTACTCCTCCTCCTTCTCTTCTGGCTAATAAAGAGCTGTATAACACATAAACTCATATTTAATGGCATAATATGCTTAATTTGTGCTTATATTATAGTCAAACGCATAGACAGACAATGTCAACAATGTCTGATGTAAGTCGCGCGTGGGCGTGGCCTGGTGTGAGACCGGGCAGAGCGCTCTTGACTTAACAAGCTCTGCGGGCCAAAAGCAGCGAACAGAGATTTGCGCTGGCTTTTGTTATTGTTATGAATAAGTTAATAATACGGCGGAAGGCGGCCTTTGTCGTGCCTCGACTGATCTCTACCTCGCCCGCAGCGCAGGCAGCGCAAGCAGCGCTTATTAAATGATTGAAGCCTTTTGTGGCGAGCCGTGAGTCTTTTTTTGGCCAGCCATAAAAAGGTGGAAACTTTTCACAACGTCGAAGGCGACCACCATCAATAACTGACCACAACGAGCTGCACACCGGGACGAACAGGCAGACAGACAGACAGACAGACAGACAGACGGACGGACGGACAGGCAAGCAAGCAGGCAAGCAGGCAGGCTGGCCGGCTGGCTGGCTGGCTGGCTGGCTGGCTGGCTGGCAGGCGGACCAACGGACAGACATGCAGTCGACCCGGCAACAATATTTATGATTTGTTAAGCAAGCGGCAGTCAAACGTGCGAAAGGATAATCACAAGCGCCTGCTGGCACGCCCCCTCAGCCACCAACCACAAGCGACTGGCAGTCGAAGAGGCAAAGAGCCAAGAAACTGGCTTCACTCCACAGACCCCGACACTCCGCTCCAGTTCACTCCATTCCACTTCACTCCATTCCACTCCACTCGAAACTCTGGCATCAGTTCCAGTTCCATCAACATGGCTAGCGTCGTGTGTGAGACATTTCCAAATTGAGTCAATGACTTTTATTTTTATGGCTCTCTGCCGTTGCCCCACCACCAAGCCATGAGCCGTGGACCATCAGCATCATCCATCCATCCTCTATCCATATGCATATCGCTGCAGATGTGGTGAATCCAGGCCAGCAGGAGTCATGGAGGCATGCCAAATGATGGGAACAGCAGATGGAGCCGTTGCGGGACACTGGAACGGCGCTGCGTTTTATTGCCATGCGAATTGAGCTATTAGCCAAGTGTATAGCTGAGATAATCCAAACGGCAACAGATGAGATACGATTAAGCACAACAGCAACTTCATCTGCCTCAGCTGCGACAAGCATAATCATAATCATCATAATAAAAAGCGCTTTGTATACATCATGATCTATCAGTTTTGCCATTGATCAGGTGGCTATAGCTAGCAGACAATGGCGTATATGGAATATATAAATTATGAATCTATTGTATTTGATTATTGAGTAAATGAAATGCAGTTGCTGTTGAAGAGAATGCAATTTGAGCAATATTGAATGGAATAGATATATGTAGTTATAAAAGTATTAATATATTTCAGAAATATGATTAGAGGATCAGACCAAGTTACTTGGTATTTGGTAATATATTATGAAATATAATATATTACAAATATTTAATTAGTTATATAAGTAAGTTATTCCAGAAATAAGATCAATGATCAGACTTGTTATTATATATTAATATATTATGATATGTTATATATAATCGAGAAAAACGATCAGTGATCAGGCCAAGTGATTTGGAATTATACAATATAATATAATATATTATATAATATTTCACATCTTGTTTCAATATATATATATAGTCTTTCACTTGCAGGAATATAAATATATATTAAATATATTCATTTATATTTCTTTTTTTTGTATATGAAATAAGTAAATATTATTTATTTTATTTGATTTATAATTATATATTTATTTACTTATTTACTTATTTAATTATTTATTTACCTATTTATTTTTAATTGATTGATTTATTTATTTTTTCTATTTATTTATTTAATTTTTTAATTTATTTATTTATTTAATTATTAATTTATTTACTTATTTATGTATATATTTTTTAAATTACATATTTATTAATGTATTATTTATTCATTTACATATTTATTTAATTTATTATTATATATTTATATATATATATATATATATATATATATATATATATATATATATATATATATATATATATATATATATATGTATATATATATTATGAAATCATTTTGTCTGTCTTTTCAATTATTTCAAATGCAAAGATATTTGATTAAGATACTTGATCACTGAATAGAATAGACAAATATTTATATATATATATATATTGATTAGATTAAGTTCCATCATCAAGATAAAAGTATATTTATTTAGTGCAATTATCTTATTATTTATTAATTTAATATAGGGTTCATGACTCTAGTGTAGCCATAGATCATTAAATGTGAAGAGGACAAATTCAAGTTAAGATTAAAGAGTTTAAGAAATAAAATTTACAATTTACAATTAGCAAAATTAGCAGAGCTAACAATTAATGAGACTGACATGCAAAAGAAATAGAAGAACTAAAGAGAACTTATTGCAATAGCAATTATAAGCTGCTGTCATTAACCAAGATCTTTATATTTTACATATAATTTTTTTCACTCTTTTGCTAATTTTTTTTCCAGCCAGCACAACTCATATATGATACTCAGTTTGAATACACTCAGACAACAGTACTCACATCTCAATTTAGTGAACTAGTCAGACTCAAGTAAGTGAGAACTACAGCATATTGGACGTCTTGGAGTTATAAACTCAACAGCCTTCAATCACTTAAAGAGCTCAGCTCTAGCCCAGAACTTGTTGGCGATGATAGAAATAATCAAAATACAGCAAACTAAAGAAATAATCATGATGATCTGGTCTAAGACCACCGACGCAGCGCTCAGTTAGCTGGCAACTTTATCAAGTGTCGCGCCCACCCCTAGTGTGGGCGTTGAAAGACAACAACAGCAGCAGCAGCAACAACAACAGCAGAAACAGCAGCAACAATAGAGCAGACTTAAGTCAATGATCATCGCACCACTCGTAAGCAATGGCAATCGACAGCAATTAAGCACTTCAGATTTGAACAAATCATAAAAAAATAGTTGTTGTTGTAGTTGTTGTGGCTGGTAGCAGCTGTCAAGAAGCAACAGCTGCCAGTGGAAATAGGCGCTGGCTCGAGCGTTGAGGTTGGGATTTGTAATTTGGACAATGCATGGGCATTGACAAGGGCTCGAGGGCCGGGCATTAATTGAGACTGGACAGCAGCAGGATTAGCAGATGAATAAAATGATTGGTAGAGAAGCAAACGAAAACGAAAGAGACGGAGAGAGAGATAGAGAGAGAGAGAGAGAGAGGGAGTGTTAACATGATCTGCGATCTGTGAAATTTCTGGCTTGCAATTCAATCAGCGCGACTTTATCAATGGCCTAGACTGACTTTTTGGCGCTTGTCTCAGGCTCAGGCTCTGTTGCTGTTGCTGTTGCCGTTGCTATTGTATTTTATTGATTGCCAGTTGATTGCTAACGTTGAGTAGGATCATTCGAATCGGCGCTTGGGCATCTGGCCGCGGAATGGGCATTAAAAACGTTAACAAGCTGCGTAGCGCCGTCGGCGGCGTTAATGTCGAAACTGGCAAAAGGAACGAACGTGTTTCTTAATGAAACAAAGCTTGAATTTTAAATGAGCATCATAAAGAACAATGAAAATGCAAGGCACAGCAGCAACAACAACAACAACAACAATAACAAAGCAAAGGCGAATCAAAAGCCGATGTGGTTCGAAGCGACAGCGATATATAAAATAAAATAAAATAAAAAAAATAAAAAAAAAAAAACTTCGAAATGTTAAATAAACAATAAAAACAACAACAGCAAGAGCAACAACAACAACAACAACAACTACCCAACTTTGTCTCACCATCTACATACGGACAGCCCATACCCTTTGCCCCTCCCCCTCACAATCCAAAACTTGTCCAAAAAGAAAAACAAAACCACAACAATGCCGGTTGAGCAATAACAAGGAAACCAAAATTGACAGCAATACAAAACTTGACACGACAAACTTCAAATACACTATCCAACAGGAATATAGTAAGAGAATATATGTGAATAAATACAAAGTGAATTTTATGCGGATTGCAAATGTGGCCTTAAGCAGCTTGTTGAAAGTTATAAAATCAAAAGTAAATAACCTTAATTAAGAATAATATTTATCGTGCTTAAAATAGTTTATATTTATATATAAATATTAAATAATTATAAATAAAAATTAAATTGATATATACTTAATAATTAATAAATGATCTATGCCAGATATAAATTTGATATAGAATGTTTGAAATAGAATGTTAAATAAAGTAAAACAATAAATTTGAATTTGAATTTTGAAATTTGAATTTAATTCTTTACTTTATTTAGCATTCTATTTCAAGCAAGATGATTGAAGAAAATTTTCAAATGAAATAAAATTATGATTTTTATAAATTAGTTTAAGTTAGATAATTAAAAAAAAAAAAAGTTTAACTCAATAGTAATCAAATAAAACCAATTAGACTTATTCAATCTCGTTTAAGAATTTTTTAAAAAAAGCTTTACTAAAAAATACTTTACTAAGAAATATGGAATTTGAATAAAATTTTAATAATTAAGTATTTTAATTTTAAATTAAATATAACTAAATTTAATTTAAATTGTAATAAAACAAATCATTTTTCGTAAAATATTACACTAAAATTTATATATTAATAATCAATTAAAATAAAAAAAAAAATTAAATACAAATTACTTAAATCAATTCAAATTGATTTAAAATTTTATGTTAAGCTCAAAACAAATGCTATTCAATGTATATTGTTAATATTTAACTAACTGACGAAGAATGGAATTTTTTTAAATTAATTATAAATTAAAATTATTAAATTTAAATAATACCTGATATAAAAAAAAATAAAAAAACTAAAAAATATAAATAAAACTAGATAAGCAAACACATTTATTGTGACAAAATTTAATAAATTAAATAGCCAAATTTAAATGAAACAAAACGAAAGCAAGCTCAAGTAAAGTAAAAATTCAATGAAAAAACATATATAATAAATAAATTACAAATAAATGAAAATGATCAATTAATAAAAATAAAACATACATTTAATAATAAAAATTAGTTAAAATAAAAATTTAAGCCAATATGAAAAATTTTAATTTAATTAATTTGATTTGATTCAATTTATAGTTTAATTGATTATTTAACTTTAATTTTTTTAAAATATAATAAATAATAAATATTTTAATAAATATATATAAAAAACGAAATAAACAAAATTAATGTTAAATAAAAAAAAACAGCAGATAATATTAATGCATTATTAATTGTTTTTGGAATGAGATAATATAAATATTTTCCATTATAAGTATTTGACACATATTAAAAAAAAAAATGGCTAGCAGGTTTCATATTGACTTTGTTATTTATATATGTACATATATTTTTATTTTTTTTTTGAATATTAAAAATATTTGAACGCAATAATATGCGCATCTAATAATTCCAATGTATTTAATCATTAATTGTTCTGCTTATAAAGTTTTTATGAACATATAAATATATTTTTTGCGCCACATATGGAGTGGCAAAGTTGTTGAACTCTTTTCGAGTGTATTAAATGATAATCATGTGGTTGGGATGTAAAAGTTGCCGTCGCGGCTTAAAGGATCACAAATGATTTTGCGGTCAAAGATGAAATGAAAGGCGAACAGCGACCGCGCGGGCGGCAGGGGCCAGGCGACGCCGATGATGGGGTAAGGTGGATGGTGAATGGAGGTGTAGAGGTGCCTGAAACGTTTCGGTGGTTTTTGGTGCTGGCCATAATTGGTGCTCATCTTAATGGCATTAAAATTGCATTATCGCTGTATTTATTGAAACGGTTTGTTTTAACAAGATTAACTCGATGATACCGCCGAAGCGAACCAGCAATCGAGACAGGCCCCAAAATGATTAACAGCCAAAGCCGGCAAGCTACCCAGCAAGCAGCAGAACAGAGAGAAAGACAGAGAGAGAGAGATAGAGAGAGAGAAACAGTGAAGCGAAAAAGAAACAAAATAAATAAATAAACAAAAAATCAAAGTGAAAATCGCGTTAAATGCGCTGCTGCTGCTGTTGTTGTTGTTGTTGTTGTTCTTTCTTTGATTGGCTTCGGATTTGTTGTTGTTGTTGTTGTTGTTGTTGTTTGGGGCGGTCGTAAAAATATTTATAACATAATTCCATATCATTTAATTTAGATGATTAGATTCAATATGCCGGCCATTTACGTATGCACAGCAGCTCCAAGTAGCTAGCAGATACATTTGTATCTGTATCTTTAAGTCATGTCATCCGATATCTGTGTAGCTCCATTTATCAAAGGCGCGACCGTTGGCATTGGCGTCGGCGTTGGCGTTAACGTCGGCATTTGCCGTTGCCATACAAATCAGTAGCGATTGTTGTTGCTGTGTTCGCTTTGTGCTGCGTTTAGCTATTGAAATTGATTAACCCATTGAATGGGCAGCTAGAGTCACAGCTGCTTAACAGCGCCCATTAATATAATTGGACACATGTATTCAATGCGTACAACAATGAATATCGTATCTCCCAATGAAACTATTTTCCAAATAGCTCAAACAGTTGTGACTCATTCACTACCATTGCTGAATTCATATAATTGTATTTAATTTTAATTTATTTGCTGTGATTGATTAATGAAGAGCCTAATTAATTATGAAGCATGCGATAAGGGAAAGTTTGTTAAGATATTGCTATACTTTTTATCTATCTAAATTTCTCCTTGTCAACATATAAATTAAGCTTATTTGCAAAAGATTTATTTGAAATTCATAATAATATAAACAAAATAATTTCAAAAAACTAAACTACTAACAAATAAAAGAAATAAGTGAAAAACTATTAAAGTTTTGCTATATTTAATAATAATTATATTAATAATAATTAATATTTAAAGACTATATTTATTTGCAACAGATACTTTTGGAGTCATAATAATATAAACAAAATAATTTATATTAACTACATTACAAAATAAATAAGGGGAAAAAGGGAAAAACTATTAAGATTTCGCTTTGATTGTTACTTATATAATTTTCTTGTTCTATTTAAATTTTTTTTTAGATTATATTTATTTGCCACATATTCTTCTAAAAGTCAAAAACTTATTTAAAAATTTTGTTTAATTAACTAAACTAAAAGTTACTTAAAGGAAAAATATTCATTTCAAATTTAAATATAATAATTTCAAATAAATATGTTATACATTATATATAAAATCAAATATTTTAAGGAATATATAGACTGATTTCTATTGAACATGTTTAATTAATATTTATATATATATATATATATATATATATATATATATATATATATATATATATATATATATATATATATATATATATATATATATATATATATATATATATACATATAAATAGATATATTTGCATATAAAAATTAAATATTGAACCTTTTATTAAATATTTTTCAAAATTTTTTTAAATTTATTGTTATTATTATTTTTATAATTCATATTATTATTATTTTTATTATTTTATTATTATTCATTCTATTTTTAGAAAATTAAAAACACTTTCTTAATATATGTACATACATTAAAATCGTGCATTACATGTTCATACAAGCTCGAATAATTGACAGCATAATCTCTTTAGTCTTCTTAGGAGTAGGTTACACGGCTTGAGAGATTATCAATTTATATAAAAAAAATAAATAAATAAAAAAAACGGTTGTCCTGTAAGTCAATAAATACATACACTTGATGTATTAGATGAAACCTTAAGTATTTTTTCTTCTATTTTATTTTACAATATTTAAAGCTACATAGTTCTTATAAATAAAAATATAAAAAATTAATAAAATAAGTAAATCAAATATATAAATAAAATAAAGCATAAATTAATATTAATTATTTGTTTTAATAAATAAATAAATAAATAAATAAATAAATAAATAAATAAATAAATAAATAAATAAATAAATAAATAAATAAAAAAATAAATAAATAAATAAATACATAAATAAATACATAAATAAATACATAAATAAATAAATAAATCTATAAATGAAAAAATATATGCATAAATTAGTAAAGAAATAAATAATTAATAAATAAACAAAAAATTAAATAAATCAATAGAAAAATTAATAAATAAATAAAAATAAAACATAAATTAATATTAATATTTTGATGGTAATATTCATTATTTTGGAAATCAATTTAAATTGCATTGCCAAATATAAATATAAATTACGACAAAATGTAGCCATAAATTAGCATAAAGCATAAAAATAATTTTTATAAACATTAATAAATTC
Source organism: Drosophila stalkeri (assembly GCA_035047405.1). Classification (NCBI taxonomy): domain Eukaryota; kingdom Metazoa; phylum Arthropoda; class Insecta; order Diptera; family Drosophilidae; genus Drosophila; species Drosophila stalkeri. The sequence continues at coordinate 7,638,733 of JAWNPR010000061.1, read as the reverse complement.
ATTTAAATTTATATGCATTTTGCATTAACTTTCAACCTTTGATAAACTAAAAAGCTAAAATCATATGCATATATGTATGTATTTAGGGATATGAGTATTTTTTGCTGCTTGGCAGCAATTAATACAGATTGGCAACTGTGGCAGCTGATCAGATGATGCGTTTGTGCATTCCGAGAAATTGAAAACCGCTAAACCACTTGGGGCAACTTCCTTGAGATAGGCGCTTCAGCTATATAGGATCAAATACATATATATATATGCATACATATATATATAAAACAAAGGCAAAAGAATGAAGAAAAAACTCATCAATGATCCAATCCCAGATCGCTGGCCAAATAACCCTTAGACAAAAAGTGCCGCGCGCCTTTCCCAGAATCGCGTATAATTATTATTTATGCATACAAATTAAACGGTGCAAAATATTTGCGAAAATCCGCTCAGAGTGCTTATTTATAGCATTTGCAAAAGTTGCTCTTCTCGCCTGTGAAATACGTAAATATGTATTTCACCATCGCATTTAACAGCCACAAAAAAAAAAAAAGAAAAATAAAATAAAATAAAATGTTTACCAAACAAGGCAAGAGACGAGCGAGGGCTGCCAGCGAAATGAGATTTACTTTCAGTTGACTAACAAATTGTGAAATGAAAGTAAAAGTCAATTGCCATAGATAGCGTAGAAAAGTTAATCAAATATATATATATAGAAAAAGATTTGTATATATGTATGTATAAATACATTTTTCGTATATTATCTAAGCCAATCTACAAATTGCCATAGCTGACAGGATAGATAGCCAGTAAAATAATTATATAAAAATATATCTCAAATAGAAATATCTTTATTCATAAACTATTTATAAGCTTTCATAGCAAACAGAAAATATAGATTATGAAAGAAAAAAATATTTAAATATACATACATGTATAAAATATAAATAAAATATAAAAAGTATGTAAAATATAAAAATAATATAAATATATATAAAATATATATAGTATATAAATATATGTCAAATAAAAATATATTTATTCGTAAACTCTCTATTGGCTCTTACAGAAAAGATAGATAATAAAAGAAAAAATATATAAATATATATGTATAAAATATAAATATATATAAAATATAAAAAATTATATAAATATATATAATATATAAAAAGAATATAAATATATAAAAATACAAAATAGTCAATAAAAATAATGATATATAAATGTATTTCAAATAAAGTTCTTTTTATCCAAAAATATCCATAAGCTGTAATAGAAGATCCATAAAAATAAGCTAAAAGACAGATAAGAATAAAAAATATATGTATTTAAATATTTTTATTCTTATCTATATATAATATATATTATATTAAGTTAACTCAAGCTAATAATATATATAAATATATATTTCTAAATATATCTTAAGTGAAATTATCCTTATCTAAAACTATTTATATCTATCAGCATATACATACATATATAAAAGTAAATAAATAATTACATCAAATTAAATTTTCTTTATCAAACACCATGCACAAGTTGGCCAACTGAAAGCAAATTGAGATAACAAAATATACATAAATAAATATTTCTCCCCAAGTAAGTTATTTTTATCTAAAATTAGCTAGTTGCAATAGCTGATTATCAAACTAGCTTTTGATAGCATTAAGCAGTTCACTCCACTTGGCAACAGAGTGGAGGAACTTCGATGCTAGTTGATTGCGAGTGAGTAAGTTGGCTATAGCAAAAGGAATCCCCATCAAATCTGTAGAATATAAATTTGTGAAATATATATGATTTAGGATTAGATTGAAGTTCCTGAACGGCAGCCACGTATGACGCACAAATAACAATTATGAAGTTCATAAATTGCATATCGATAAACGCTTCACGCCTTCGGCCATTTAACTGTGATTAAGCATTAATGTCAGAACCATAAATTAAATATTAAATGGCTTAATTAAACAATAGTCGAGCCTTCTCAATTCAGTGGGGTGTATTCCAGCACATTACAATTGATAAGAGCTCAGCATATTTGTATTTGCAGTTAGTATAGGCTCTAGCTTCTTACTCGAATCGTTTGACATCAAATAAGTGCAATATTACTGAATACACGTCGATTGCAGTAAACCTGAATGAGTCAGTGGCTGATGCCGCTGTAGGTCGGTGGTTGAACCACCTAGCGACACCGCCAACGTCGTTGGTGATGGTGCCACACGCCTCGCTGTGCAATCTCATTTCAGACTATCTATCTGTTGACTCTTTGACTAGTTATATTTGCGTCACGTGCCTTGACGTCATTGCCAGCTCAATCAAAGGTCGAAATTCTATTGAAAGTCATGGCGTAGGCATGCGATACAGTGAAACATCTTAATCATGTACATATCTACAGGCAATTTTGAATTACAACTCTATCCCTCTCTCTCTCTCTCTCTTTTTTTTTATCCAGAATTGAAGCGGGTTTTTAGATAGCAAAATCATTCGACGTATGCATGTATTGTATATGGCATAAATTTGCCATTTGTCTCGCTTGTCGAGTGCTTGTGAAATTCTTGGGGTTTTACTTGTTTTACTTGAATTAAGTGATCTTAGATAAGGCATTACCTAACAATTCAGATTGCAGCGTGTTAAATACTGTTTAGCTATTTGTTATGGCACCTGCTGACTCTGTGATTTTTTGTTGCACTAGGTTAGGATTTTCCACACAGTTGCTACGTAACGTGTCTTAACATCTCTCAGCTTATCTAAGCACGTTTAAAATAATATTGTGAAATAAGAGAAGCTTTGATAACTTTCATTGATAATCGTTTGCTCACAGCGTAACATAATCTATTTTTGTTTGCTGCCTAACTAAGTTCAATAAACAATATCATGAAATACAACATTTATGTATGTATGTGGAGAAATCAAGTATCATCGATATTGTGTGACTTGATTGTGACTTAATGAATTAATTGTACATTACGAATATATACAGTTCAGTTCAGAGCTTATTTCAATCAGCAATTAAAAAAAAAAAAAAGAAAGATTAGTTGGCCTATAAAATCTAAACTATTGTTGGTATAATATTTAAACTAATACAAAATTAATTAATTTATTTTTTTTTAAATATTTTTTCATTATTTAATAATGTTTGTCCGTACATATTAGGCTTTGCACATGAAAGGCTTTGCATTCTGTTTATATTTGCGAATCGCTAAAAAAAGTTCAAGAGATTATCTCTTATCACACTTGGCTTGTTCATGCCTGACACGTTGTCATGACTCTGAGTAAGATTATTAGCTTAGGTAATGTTTTAGGTATGTATAAACTGAATACAAATTGTATTCTATATAGAGTCTTATCTAATCACTTACATTTTCTTTATCAATCTCAAGATTAATAATCACTCAAGTTAGATTATGATTAATACCCTGACCACATTGAAAATGGGAAATCTGTGCACTGAACTGTTAAAAGGAGGCGCGGCAAACCTTATCAGGTGCACATGCATATATATTATTGATCAGGATGACGAGCTGAGTCTATATAGTAGTAGTATGTATATGCATATCTGACAAGCTAAACGACACGAACTAAGGAATTGCAATATTATTTGTTTAACGTCTTTATATAGAATTTATTTATTTTTTCAAGTACATAATAATATTAAATTATGTATGGGAAAAATGGGATTTGAAATACAAAATTAAATAATTATAGATTTAAATATATATATATGATTATATAATTTTGTCTTGAATTTCCCATTTTTAAAAAGCAGAGAGAATATCCTTAGCAAAGGTGTATTGAGCTAAAGTAAAATTATGTTGGGAAATAAAGAAAAATGTTTCCACCTTATTTGTATTTTCTTTGTACAAAAGTTCCTATAATGGAAAAAGTGATTTTGTATTATTTAGAATTTGCAAAAAAAAAATAAAAAAATTAAAAAAAAATAAAAAGAAAAGAAAAGTTTTTCAAATACTAAAGATTTCTTGAATGCCATCATTACATTTCGAAAGAGTCATGAAAATAGTCCATCTCGAAAAGGATTTATAAGTGTCTCAAGCGCAGTTAGTAGATCACGAGTTACCAATCGAATATCCCTCTCTATGCCTCTACACCGTGTAGAAAAAACGTAGTGCAAAACGAAATAAATTAAATATAAATATATAAATATAATATATATAAATATAAGCACACAATATATACAGACTGGAATATTTCAAGACATACATACACACATGCTTACATATGTACTTGTATACTCGCTTACACCACAAAGGGGGAAGACTTGAGGGAAATTCGCGTGCTTATGCGTCTGTAAGTGTGAGTAAAAAAGCGAAATATCAGTTCTTTCCAGGATTCAGGGAATCTCCTATAGTCGAGTACTCTTTCGTGTTATCTATACATATGTATGCCTAGGCTAGATTCGATTTAACTATAGATGCTGATCAAGTTTATATAGATCACACTTAATGTATGTCTATTATAACCTATTTATTCATATTCAGATCACATTTTTAAAATTTGCTGTCAAATTATTAAAAAAAAAATTCAAATTGATGAAATTCTTTTGCAAATGCCTATAACAATGTATGTTTCCTAATTAGTACTATATATATATATATGTATATTTATATTATATATATAGATATTTGTATATTATGTATATTTATAATTATTATCAATATTTTAGAAATTTAATAATAATATTTGTTAATAATTATATGTTATTATTGTTACTATTATTCTTTAATTATTCTTAATTTTTTTAATAATATATTTTTGTATGATATATTATTTATAGCTATAATTATTTCTCAATTATTTAACATATTTTTATTATTAAAGTATATTACATACAATGTATTAATTGACAAACATTATTTTAATTTTTTTTATCAAATATTTAAATAAACAATATATCCAATATGTATTCATATTTTTCAAAAAAATTCCCTAACGCGTAATAAACTATGTAATTAGCAATTCTTGTAATAAATTATTTATTAATTACAATTGTAAAAATTACAAAATTATTTAAAGTACCTCTTCGACTTTGCAGAAGTTTGAAAAATTAATCAATTTAATATTCTATCTTCAATAAATTTTATCACTAATCTGCAATGAAGCATTTAACAGCAGCCTGTCTAATTTGCATAACTAATAAATTTAGAGATCAATTCGAATATCTAATATTTTACATAAATTTCAACTTGACTCACTTGAGCTGAGCTGCTGTTGATTTTGCTTTCGATCAGTTAATAATATTTTATATGCTTGCCAGCTGTCATGGCAACAATCTTAATTATGTAAAAATTTCGTCTGTTTGTCTCTCACACAATTTCTGGATGCCTGATCGACCGGCTAATCAATTGAAATTTTATTTCTGGTTATACTTGAGGGCAATTTTGTTGGCAACGAAACTGGCTGATGTTGTTGTTGTTGTTGCCAGTTTGTTGTTGTTGTTGTTGTTGTTGTTGTTGTTGTGCTACTGTGTTCATTCATGCGTTGAACGCAACTGGCTCTGCTGCTGCTGCTGCTGATGCTGGGTGCCTCACGTCGCCAATTTGGTTCATTTTTGTAGGTCAGGTTGGCAACATTAGTGACGTCATTAAAGCTGAAGCGCGCGTGCAAAGCTTCATGTTCATCTTTATCTTCTGTGTCATGCTGTTGGACCTGGACAAGCTCTTGAATTTTGGATATAGTCTCTTCTCTCTCTCTCTCTCTCTCTCTCTCGCTCTCTCTCTCGCTCTCGCTGTGGCTCTCTTTCACGCTCTTGCTTAGATTGTGGCGTCATCGTCATTGTGCATGACGCATGGAAGCAGCGAATTTATTTATTGTTGTTGCTATATTTTGCTTTAGCTTATGCCGCTGATTTTTGCGTAGGTCGTTGAAGCTCTAATTGGGTTATTAGGAAATGATTTGGCGCCGACGACGACGCGACGTTTGATTTATTTTTGGTTTTTGCCATGGCATTAATTAGCTGGGCAAGGGCTGCCTGCCAGCGACCTGGCAGGTGATTAGCACGGCTCACTGCTCACTGCTCACTGCTCACTGCTCACTGCCCTGGCTCTATATTGATCCACGCATCTATCTATATCTTGCCACCTACATAGAATCTGGGAATCAACGCTCAATGCTCAGCGCCTTATCGGCTGATTCATCACTAATTGATTGATATTGATAAGTAACACTGCAATCTCAGTCCCACTAGCCCCACAGCTACCAGACCACCCTCCGCTCCCCCCCAACACTAGCTGGCAACCCTTAAACATGCAACATGCTAGCTATAGTTGGCCATATACTCATATATTATAGCCATTGCAGCACATTTGGCCTTAGCTGCTGTTAATCTCGCCTGTGTCACTGGCATGTGTCATCGCCGCGTCGCCATGTGGGGGGCTCAATTATGCGTGGACACATACTGTATCCACATTCACATATATACATCCATATACATATCCATATATCCATATATCCATATATCCATATCCATATCCCATGCACATGCTCGTCATCCCAGCGTTTTAGCATATGCAGACCGAGCGAGGTTCAAAAACCTTTTCGCTTTGCAAAATAAATGCAACTAACACTCACAGCTCCAGAGTCTCAGTCTCAGTCGCAGTCTCAGTCGCAGTCTCAGTCCGAGTTGCAGTTGTAGCCCCCAGTCTGCGGCTGTATCAAATTTGTTTAATTGTCTGAACGACGTCGGCGGCGGTGGCGGCATCTTGCTCGTGCATTTCTTCCTCTTCATCAACATCTTTGGGTTCAACTTCAAGTTCTGCGTCTTACGTCTGCCAGACATGGATTCCTCAACATTGTAAGCGCTTTTGCTGCGTTGGCAGCTTGTCAACTTCTGCACCTTCATCTTCTACTGCAGCAACAGCAGCAGCAGCTGCTGCCACTGCCACAGATACACAGCAACAACAACAGCAACAACAACAGCAACAGCAACAGCCAATGCCACAGCCACTAGCTGTTGTTCCAGTTCTTGTGCTCCATTTGTTGTGCAAGTTGTTTGCGCTGTAAATCGATACATTTGCTCTGGCTACTTACAACAGTCTGTCCAAAAGACGATCGACAACAACAACGACAACAACAACAACGACAACAACATCAAAGACTCTTCATACTCAGTTGCAGCTCTTCTTTTGGCTCACGAATGTGCGGCTGACGTGATTTTTGTGCGGCTTTGACGGTGGCCATTGCATACTTACAACCAAAGTTGGACCCAACCAGCAGACAGAAGCGCAGCTTTCAACTGCGCCACAAACGACCAGATGCGAGGGCAGTATATGAAATAAGTAAATTATAATATGAATGCAATATTAATAATAAAATAAAAGCACACTTAAAAAAATAAAAATAAATAAATAAATATAGATTTTTATGAACATAATATTTATTAATAATTTGTAATTCATTATTTAATTATTATTTTTTAAAATTTAATACAGAAAATAAAATATAAATATATATATACATATACTTTTATTATTTTAATATAATTTTTACTAAAGAGTTTTTAATGAAACAATAACAAAAATTATTTATATCGCTATATAGGAATATTCTACTATATATAATTTGTATGCTTTGTTTTTTTTTTTTTTTTTTTTAATTTAAAAAAAACAATAATTGTTTAAAAATATTTTAATACATTACACTAATTAAAATATTAATATTTTATTAAGAAAAAATGTAAAAACAAGTATTGTTAGATCCAAATATCATTATCGTTATTGACCTAAAAAGTAATTATATTAATTAATAATAACATTAATAATAATATAAAAAAAATAATATAAAAAAATAATAATAACATTAATAATAATATATAAAAAAGGTTAAAACTAAAAATATATTTGTTATGTAAATTTAATAAAAAAAATAAAATTTATTTTATAAAAATATAAGGTATATTTGTAAATATGAATAAATGTTTTTTATGTTCAATATTAATTTTATTTAAAATTGTAATTATGATTTTTTAACAATTAAATTAACATTAAACATAAAAAAAAACATTTATTAATTTATTTTATGTACTTAAAATATAAAAAAGTGAATTTAAAAAAATAATAAACAAATGTTATCAATATATGCACAATAATAAATAATAAAAATGTTAAAAACGGAATTAATAAAACACCAGTTTCATTTTAAAATGTATTATAAAATTATTTAAAAAAAAAATTCATTGCTTGCATCTTACAAATTATACTAGAAATATATACAAATTTAAATAGAAATAGCAGAAATAAAATAAATTTTTATTTGATATGAATTTTTTTTATTTTCTATTTTATTTTCTATGAATATTGTTTTAGATATACGCAAAATTTTACATATTTTTGTTCTCTTTACAGCTTTTTAATATATGATTTTTTTTTTTTTTTAATTTTTTGTTTATATTAAATTAAAGTAGTTTAATTTGTAAACAATTCAAATGGCAGCTCAGAGTTTGCCGAGGGCTTTGCAACGCGTTGCACGTTGCACGTTGCACGTTGCACGTTGACTTCGGCCTCGGACTCGGCCAGCATGCCAGCTCCTATACCTGTTCTATTTACCCGCTTTGGCAGATCATTAGCCTTCTTAAAGTGGCACATCAAATTACTATATGATGCATGCTGCAGCTGCAGACGGCTGCGCAGAAGTACTACTTACTTAAAAAATAAACAACAAAAAAATAGAGAAAAAAAAGTGAAGAAAAATAAATATGAACTCGCCAATGTCCATGGAAATGTCCATGAAAACGGTGAATGCAGCGACAACAACAACAACAACTGTGGGAGCCAGACGAAACTGAACCGAACCCGAACCTCATCGTAGGCGGCAACTGCGACGGCTGCCGCTGCTGCTGCTGCTGCTGCTGCTGCTGCTGAGCCAAACAGTTTCCCTAGAGAAAATCAAACTTTGCTCGTTTGGTCTCTAGGTCTCTTGGTCTCGTGGTGTCTTGGTGTCTTGGCTATCGTCTCCAAGTTGCCGCCCAGCAGTCTCCAGTCTCCAGTCTCCACACCCGCGCTCTGATTTCTGGGTCATATTTTGCCCAACTTGAAGTGCCAATTTGAGTGCCACAGTGACATTTGAAGCCGCCGCCACCGCCACCTCCGCCGTCGTCCGTTGTTGTCGCAGCAGCAGCAAATGGAAAGAAAAACGCCAGCCACAGGCGGAGCCATAGGCATAGGCACAGTCACAGTCACAGCCATAGGCAGAGGCAGAGGCAGAGGCACGACATGGTCAGGTTGTTTTAACAGCAAAACGCAGAGACGCAGCTTTATTTTTATGACCAACCGTTGTTGCCGCATATGTAAATCAACTCGATGCGTATTAACTGTTTGCTTGCATGGGACAATGAGGGCGGGGGCATGTGCCATGTGGCATGTGGCATGGGGCATGGGGCAGCACGCGGCAGCATTGCTTGCTGCGCTATATGCCTGCATATATCATCACTCAGCCAGTCAGTCACTCAATGAGCCAGCCAAAGTACAGTGTATACTATTGTATATGGCACAGCGTCTGCGCGTACGTGTACGTGAAGAATCTTGAATTGCAATTTCAATAACGAGACACGAAACACTTTCAAGTCAACGCTGCAATCCGATGCCACTTGCACTTGAAGTTAAGCCCGAAAGTCAAACGCCAAATAGCCGACAACAATAACAACAACAGCAACAACAATAACAACAACAACAACGACAACTATTCTGAGCTGCTCCAAGAGAAATTGACTCAAAAACAAATACAAATTTGCTAACACATCTATGTCAACAACAACAACAACAACAACAACATGGACTTGCCCTTTGCTTTAGCTCATTGATGAATTCGATATCCAAAGTTGTTTCATAAATGAAATTTCATAGAAAAAATAAAGATAAAATAATAGCCATAGTGGTAGTTAATGAGAAGATCTTAGAATAAAAAAAAGAAAACTATAAATTAAAATAATGTTTAATGAAAGTCTGATTTGAGAGCAATTTACTTAATTGATTATTATTAACTCGAACCTCAGAGTTTGTATCACACTTCAATCATAAAATGAAATGAGTATGAAATGGTTTTGGACAATGTACATCATGTTGTTCAACACTCGTCTAATAATAGTATTCCAAAAATACTATATCTGGCATCTCAAACAGACAACTATATGAAGAGAGTATTTTTAATGAATTAAAGCTTAAAGTTCAGGATCAAAAAGCTATAGCACATGCAAAATATAGTTGAAATATCTCATTTGTCATATAAGAGTTAGAAAAATTGTGCCAAATAGTCAATGATTGAGTAAAATTCAAGTTTTACTTGATAACATTTCAAAATAACAATAAAATAATAATTAAAAATTAAAAATTTCTACAACAATGAAACAACATTTTATAGAACAAATGTCTTCAGAAATGGAATAACAGTTGATGGAAAAATAAATTTAATGATTTTGTTTTGATGTATTCATTTTAATATACAAAAAATATTTAATGTGATTTTTCCATGAAATATTATTTCCTTTCTGAAGACACTTTGATATTTTATTTAAGGAAAAAATACAAAAAATTAATAATGAAAATAAAAATAAAAAATTAAAGAAATTCTGTGAAAACTTAATTCTTTAACAAATTTTAAATTAGTATATAATTTATAAGGCAAATAAATAAAGCCTCACACCGCGCAAAAAAAAAAAATCATATGTAAATAAAATGGGGAGAGAAGACAAAAGAGAGGCAAGATTTTACAAGCCTGTGGTCAGTGGTTTAATAAAATAGTATATGAAATTAAAATAAGGATTTATAAAGTTTTATTTCCACACTTTGCAAATTACAATATTGTTAAAAATGAAAAACTATAGTATTTTAAATTTGAAAAATTATCAGCTATATGCTATATAATACATTTATCCATACGATTTGTATGTATATGTATTGTCAAAAATAATATTAAAAGGATATAAAGCATAAAAAATAAAAAATATAATTTATAAAAAATAAAAAATAATAACATATTTATTAAACTAAAATATGGATTTATTTTTAACGCTGAATTTTGTGTTTTCCTTGTCTATGTATAATTTCTTTTATTTATATTAAGTATTATATAATAATATTAATAAATATGCCTCTTTGAAAATGTAATTTTTCAATCTATATCTTATCATTCATACTTTTTTATTTTAATAAATTGAATAAATTAATATATATTATATATTGAAAAGAAATCTTATTTTTACTTTTTTATATACGATTATTATTATTTTTTTATACTTGAATATTTGATAGAAGCTCACAGCTTGGAAATTCTCATGGCTCTAGCAGTATTGGAGCTAGATTAAACAAATCGCTAAATAATAGTTTTTAATGTTTTGAATTGAATTAGTAGAGCTATTTACTTTAATTAAGTCTCTTTATGTTAATCAAATGTGACAAGACAAATGTGATTCATATCACTTTACAAACTTACTTAACATCTTCGTAAATAGGTAAAAACGATAAATGATATGATATATTATTACTATTAATAATAATAATAATAATAATAATAATAATAATAATAATAATAATAATAATAATAATAATAATAATAATAATAATAATAATAATAATAATAATGATAATAACTATTAATAATACTAATAATAACTAATAATAATAATAATAATAATAACTATTAATAATACTAATAATAACTAATAATGATAATAATAATACTAATAATGACTGCTAATAATATTAATAATAATAACTAATAACTAATAATAATAATAATAATAATAATAATAATAATAATAATAATAATTATTATTAATAATATTAATAATAATAACTATTCGAATAAAGGATTTACTATTTATTTACATTGATATAATGGAAGTGGACACAAACATTTAGCTATGCTTGAATATCCATATGTGGCAGAAATTGTCTGCGTTCCACTTTAGTGGATAATTGTGAGCGTAGATGGAATTGTCATAGCAGGCGGGCGGGCAGAGCGAGAGTCACAGTCAGAGTCACAGTCACAGTCACAGTCACAGTCAGAGTTAGAGTAACAGCGAATGCAATTGGAATGCCTCAACAAGTGCTTTTCAGTCGAACTGACCCACACAAACAGTTTGCTGTTTGCTCTGCTCTGAATTGGCGCTGTTACGTGTTAATGGGGCACGAGAGTGAAGGCAAGAGGGCGAGAGGGGGGGGGGGCAGGCGTGTGAGGGGCATACCATAGTCTTATGAGTCTTATTTTTGGCAATGCTGATCATTCAGGATGACGTCGTCAATGGCATGGCATGAGATGACTTTGGCTCTGCTCTGCTTTGGTTTGTTTTGTTTTGTTTTGCTTTCTTTGTTTGCGTGAAGACGACGGCATCGATTAATGGTCGAATATTTAAAACGGAAGTGTTTGCATGATGTGTAAGTTGATGTTCGCAGACGGACGGACGGACGGATGGATGGACGAACGAACGGACGGACAAATGTTGAAGCGGAGAAAATTCACATGCGATGAGTTGGAGCTCTAAACTTGGCATTTGGCTCAGAGTTCTCAGAGTGAAAACGAGCTCATGAAAATTAATTATTATATGCATTCTCTTTCTCTCTCTCTCTCTCTCTCTCTCTCTCTCTCTCTCTCTCTCTCTCTCTCTCTGTCTCTCTCTCTCTCTGTCTCTCTCTGTTTCTGAGTATATGGAACACTCAAATAAAAATATTAAATTGATTAAATTTGCTTATTGTTTCAATTGCCTATGCTCAGATTGCATTGCTTACTCAGGTGTAATTAGTCGATGCCTAGTTAATAGTTAGTTAGTTAATTGCAATGCACATGATTGCAATTTAGTAATAGAATCAATAATGAAGTCGCTGCTGGCATGTGATGGCTGTGAATTGTCTCTAAGCATTGATTCATCGCTCGCTTGGGGTTTTGGCCAAGACAGCTCGAGTCTTATGCAAATTCCAGTTGCCGCTGCTACTGCAATGGGTGACTCACTGTGCGGCCACGCCTCCTCGGCAGCCAGTGCCTGCCCCACTGCGAGTGCTGTCGTCAGTGTGATCATAAAACGAAGAGCGTCCGCGACAATTGTTGACACATTAGACGCGACGACTCGAGCGCAACTGGCACGCGATAAAAACCAAAAAAAAAATACAACAAATTCAACAATGAAAGTAAGCCAAAACCAAAGCCAAAGCAAAGCAACAACAACAACAACAACAACAGCAGCAGCAGCAGCAATCGAGTTAGCTCGTTTAGCGATTAGGCTTCGCAGCTGTGGTCGCGAGCAGCGTCCGTCACCTGGTCGAGCGTCAACGATTGCTAAATGCCAGCGGCGAGCCCAGGGAGAGCCCTGGCAAAATGTCACACGGCAATTGACGTTGATTAGGCGAAGCGGGCGACAGAGCGACCGAGCGACCGAGCGACTGATAAGCATCGTATTCAATTATGCCGATAGACAATTATTAATATAATAATCAGACAAATCGTCAAATCAAATACACAAATAGCAACAGCAACGGCAACAGCCAACGGCAACGGCAATGGCTCCCTGGCACTGTTAGGCAATTAATGCGAATTCGCAATTTGACAAATATAAATAGATTGTTCCCCAAACATTTCATTTGATTGGTGTGCCAATGTGTGTGTGTGTGTGTGTGTGTGTGTGTGTGTGGGTGTGTGGGTGTGCGTATTGCGTATGTCACTGACTTTTGAGACATTAGTCAACACCCCTTGGAGAGCGAGTGTGATTCCCATTCTGGTTCAAAGTTCCTTTTCGGCAACCATTGTAAAATCATAGACAAGAAGTTTAAAATCAAATTATGATAACAGTACACTGGCCAACACATTTGATGCACAGACACTAGTTTTGTATGAAACTATAACTGTAAATTCAATTGATATATCTCTCTCTCACACACACCCTCTCTCTCTCTCTCGCTCTCTCTCTCTTGAGGAATTACAGATCTCTGATTTTTCCTTCTCTTTTCTTATTATTTTCCTTTTTTTATTAATTATTATTATTATTTTTTTAACATTTTATATTTTCTTTTAGTCAATGATTTTTTTTTTATTATTTTTAATTACTACAAAATTAAATTACTAAACTATATATATACAGAAATGGAAAAATATATTTTTATATATAATTAATTGTACAATAATTAAATGTTACATCAACTTTAACAAAAATAATAAAAAAATGAACCGCTCAACATGATGATATTTTTTTCGCATTTTTATTTATTTAATTTTTTTACATTTTATTTTGTATTTTTTTGTGTATTGTTTAATTCCTTTTTTTTTTATTTACCTGTAATGAAAATTTAGGAAAAAAGTAAAACGAAAGATTTTATTTTTTTTTAAACTTCAATTTCCATTAAATTATTTTATATATATTGGAAAAAAAAAGAAATGAAATAGTATTTTGTGGAAAACGTGTTTTTAGTCTTTGTCTCTTTACTTATTTCGCCCTATATATTCCTAAGATATTTCTTTAACAATTGCTGAGCAACAAATGGCCCCGATTATGTTGTGCAAAGTGAACACGACTGATAGAGCCCCACACCCCCAATTTAGTCGTATCTGATTAGGCAGCGAAATACAGTGGGTGCCTGGCCTAGGTAGAATTTACTCAATAAAGCAATAGATGATATAAACATTAATTGGGCAGTGACTCAATACGTCTTTTTTTTTTTTTTTATTGCAATAAATCATTAATTAATACACATCATTCGCCTTTACAGAGTGAAACGAATTGGGGCAGCGATTTTTCGATGAAATCTGAAATCGAAGCAAAAATATTATCGGTTGTTCATAGTATAAAAAAAAAAAAATAATAACGATTGACTTATTTACGATATGTTAATGAAGAACTTATGACAAATCGAAATTAAAAAAAAAAAAAAAAAAAAAAAGTACTGTAAACTGATACTGATACTGGGAAATATAAAGGGGGGTATTCAAATATGATAAGCTTGCATTTGAGGCATTACCTGTCGGCACCTTGGGCACATCAATTACTGTGGGCAATCAGCCCTCTGATAGCACAAAAATAGCATTTCCTTAAGGCTTTATTTATCTTGCATTTGGCACCGGGCTATTTTTAGTCAATGTCGATGTTTACCTTAGCTACATATTAAAAATACATTTTACAAAAACAAAAATACACAAACAATTCGATGAGCAAAATACACACAATTTGCAGCAAAAATCAATCGTTCGGGTCATAAGAGCGCTTTATGGCCATTGCTGCGAACATTGTACTCGCAAAAAAGTAATTAATAATCGTCATTATTTGCCAAGAATTATGCTGGAATAAACATGTTCATGTACATGTATGTACATGTATGAATATGTTCTTTTTAGGCTGTACTATATCAATAAATACTTCTACTAAATACATTATATAGCATGCCTAAAAAAAACATATTCTTAGTTGAGTATATATAAATAATTTATATAGCTAAATATTTACAATTTTATTATTATTAATTTTTTTGTTTGTTTATTATTTTAGTATTTAATAACATTTTTGCTTTATTTTATATTTCATTTCTTTTTGTGTTCAAATAAATACATAGTTTAATTTCATTTCCAACCCTTTTTCATAATTTCATTTTTTATTTTCAATTAAATATTTTATACATTTATATATTTTATACATTTATATATTTCATTATGTATACCCATGAAAAATATTTTTTAATAATTTCATTTTATTTTATTTTTTATTTTCAATTTAATATTTAAAAAATTTTTGTATATCCATGAAAAATCTTTTTAATAATTTCCTTTTATTTTATTTTTAATTTTTAATTTAATATTTTATACATTTTTGTATATACATGAAAAATCGTTTTAATAATTTTATTTTATTTTATTTTATTTTTAATTTTTAATTTTTAATTTAATATTTTATACATTTTTGTATACACATAAAAAATCTTTTTAATAATTTCATGTTTTATTTTTAATTTAATATTTTATACATTTTTGCATACACATAATTTTTTAGTTTTTATTTTCAATAATAATATTTTAATATTCTATATATTTTCTATGCCCATGCAAATGCTTTTAGCTTAGCAGATTTTGTTATATTTAAAGCAGGTCTTTATTAGTATTATTTGTATTAGTATTTGTCTACAAAATAAATCTCATTAAAGTTTATAAAGTGCCTCGAATACATACAATATTCAATATGATGTGTAAGCTATGGAAACAAAGTTGATTTAATATGGAAAACTTGTTTAGAAATTGCGAGATTATATAGATTTACAGCAAGATGAAAGCCAAGATGTCTATTCTTCGATAGCCACAGATGCTCCGAGTGGCTGATTGAAAAGTGAACTGAATTCAGCTGATGGAGTCAGAGAGACGCGGTCTTTTGCATGTTTCATTCAGACATGTCATATCAGCTGGCAATGATAATGAAAGTGAATTAGTCGTGTAACTTCAAGCTGAATTCCGAACAAACTACATCAATGAAGTTAATATTAAGAATGAGTATCGAAGCATTGACGTAACTTTGCTGAAAGTTCCCCTATCGTGTTTGTGTGATAGCGTAATATTGTTATACATATGTTTGTAAATATACATATATATATATATATATATATACATATTGTGTATATGAATGGCAGCAGAGGGTCATTGATGGGGCTAACGGCAGGTGAGGGACGCATGTAAGTGTGAGTGTGAGTGTGAGTGGCAAGGCATCGTAGGGAGGGGAGAGTTTAGGGTGGGAAGAGTGTCAAATCAAATAAGAAAAGTCAGAACATCGGGCGGCACTGACTGCACGATACTTTACTTTTCAGGACCTCAACTCATTCCCATCTCTTACAACCTAGGAGCTAGACTCTCCTAATGGTGTACAGAGATTCATGTATATCTATAAATTTTACCAAACTTCCCTTTCATGGTCAATATATAGAGTTGTCATTTTCTATAATATTCTTTAGAATATTAAAAAGCTTGAAATAAAAAAAATAATACAAATAAAAAAATAAGTAAATATATAAATAAAGAATTAAAAAATTAAAAATAAAAAAATACATAAAAATAAATAAATATATAATTATATAAATAAATAAACAATTAGTAAATATATAAATAAATAGAAAATAAATTTATAATAAAAAATTAATTAATTCAAAATAAATAAATATATCAAAAAAACAAATAAAAAATAAGTAAATAAATAAAAAAATAAATAAATATATAACTATAAAGAAAATAAATTTATAATAAAAAATTAATAAATGAAAAATAAATAAATAAATAAAAAATAAATATATAACTATATATAAATAAAAAAAAAAGTATAAATAAATAAATAGAAAATAAATTTATAATAAAAAATTAATATATACAAAATAAAAAAATAGATAAAAAAAAAAACAAATAAAAAAATAAGCAAATAAATAAAAAGGAAATCAATTTATAAAAAAAATAATTAATAAATACAAAATAAATAAACAAAAAAAAAAAAAAAACTAAATACCTAATAAGTAAATAAATAAATACAAAAATAAAAATAAATGAATATACAAATAAATATGTATTTAAAAATCCAAACAAAAATGTAGACCATGTTTCATTAAATTCCCAATTGCTAATTTATTTAGTTGAAAATTATTTTTGATTTCTGTTCTGTTTTCAGATCGAAGTCGTTCCATTTCGCTGCAGTTCAGTATGTCTTTTGATTTAATTGATATCTATTTTCAATTTTCATCAATCATCGATCTTCATAGTTAGTTCTAGCTTTAATTAGATAGCATTCATACGGGCAGACAAAGCCAATATACTTTTCTTTTTGATTTTTTGTTCCCCCCCGTCATAATTATGAGCTTATAACGTTTACGTTTTTTCACTGTGACGTCGTCGCTGTCGCTGTCGCTGGGGCTGCCACTGGCGCTGCCGCGTCGCTGCCGCTAGCGTCTGAATCTGGGAAGTATAAATATAAATGAGTGTGTTCGCTGGAACCATGAATCAGTCTTACTTAGGCGCACGCCAATGATTATCGCCATCGGCTCGCGAATCCAATCGCACCAAACCGAACCGAATCGCATCGCATCACAACACATCACATCGAACTGAATTCAGTTCAAAACTAAGAGTCGAAAACATCAATTGCAATTGAAATCGAAATCGAAATTGAAAGTGAACTTGAATTAACACAGTGCACGCGCCTCCAACCCGTATCCATAAGACATCCTCAACTAATAACAACTAATTAATTAACTACAACAACAACAACAACAACAACAACAACAATAACAATATCCGCTAAAATGTGCCAAACAAGTAAGTAACCAATTGAAGTCATATGAGCAAAGTCCAAAGTGCTCAAAGGTCTCCATAATCTGGCTAGCAAATAAATTTTAACTGGCTTTACCATAATTTACGATCATTTAGCGATGGTGAAATTTTAATTATTTTTAAGGTGATGTTCTCAGCGCAGCGATAAACTGACCAAAAGCCAAGAAAGAACAAGAAAGAACAACAAATTAATAATAATAATAATAATAATAATAATAATAATAATAATGCTGAAAGCAAAGTTAAAATCATAATCATGATAAAAAAAACTAAATAAAAACAAACAAGTTAGAAAGTTCTAGTTGGGGACTGCTCGACCCCTGAACCCATTGAAGAACCAATAATATTCCCAGAATTATTATTCGATTCGTTTCTGCTGTATTGCTGTCTCGCTTGCTCTGCCACTTATTTGATTAACAATTCTGTTTCTAGACGGACAATCGTAATCAAACTTTCAGATTATGATCATGACATTCATATCAATACGCCCAACCAAAGTATATGACTCTATTATTTATATATATAATGGAATGGAATTCAAAATCTGACAAAAATCGAAATTGTATTAAATTAGCATCTATATATATATATGCAATAGACTCTAAAGATGAACGAAATATAATTTTTTAACTGTTTCTCGATCAATGCTTTTATCGATTACTCTGCAAATAGAAAAGTTATCGAAAAATCTAAAGCAAATGCCGCCGCTGTTGCTTTGGCTTTAGCTTTGCTTTTGCCTTTAGCTGCTGTTGTTATCGACAAAGCGCAAAGTCTCTGACCTACGTCAACAGCAAACTTTTGCGCTCGTGCATGTTGTTGTCGTAGTGCCGCTAGACGTGCACGAGCACGAGCACGAGCACGAGCAGGAGCATGAGTACCAGCACGAGCACGAGCACGGGCGCGCGCTGCTCTTGAATGAATTGTGCATGAATTATTCATACGACGCGTTGCCCCGCGGCCAATTGGTCAACGATGACGTCGCCATTGCGCGCGACTTGTCTGTCTGGTCAGCGTCTGCCGCTGCCGCTGCCGCTGCTGCAGCGACAGCAACTTTTGCCTTTAAGCAATATCTCCGGCCACAGCATACGAATAAAAATTAAAAAAAAAACGAAAAAAAAAACCCAAAATACTCGCACGATGAGTAATATATATTTCTTGTGAAATTCAAGCGAAAAACAATTGGCGGGAATGCCGAAGTCAAAGTCAAAAATGCCGTTTAACAATTTCAATACAACTCACACAGACAGAGAGAGAGCGAGAGCGAGAGAGCGAGAGAGAGAGATGGAGCAATTGCACTCAATTGTTTTGGCCAAAAGCGAGTACAAATAAGCCAAGAGTATTTGCGCTCATGCTCTCCCTGCTGGGAGGCTGAGCAATTGCTTAACATTCACTCAATTGCGAGAGGCATTGTGAGTGCGTGTGTGAATGTGAATGTGAATGTGAATGCGAGTGCGAGTGCGAGTGCGAGTGCGAGTGCGCAACTGGCCAGTTGTTGAGCAAATGCCACAGAGCGCGCACGCGATTTCAGCAAAGTTCGAGTCAAGTTAGTTTATTATTATTATAATTATTTTATTTTTTTTTTTTAATTTGAATTTGAATATTAATTAACTTGCGAGCAAACTCTCATGTCCAAGGGTAAAATTATAGAAAACTTTTTTAATTTATTTATATATATTTTTTTTTTTAATTAAATTAATTTTCATTTCTTCATTTGTGAATTGCAGCAAAGCAGTGCGAGAGCAAGAGACACAGCCACAGCCAGCAGAGCGCCAGCAGAGAAGAGAGTTGCAATTGCCGCTGCAGCAGCGCCAGGAAGTGTAGTCGGAGCTATAGGCTGCTCTTTGCGCTGGCTGCGCTGCTGCCGTTGCTGCATATGACACAGGCCCGCCATTTGCACGATCAGCTGGCGCTGGGCTTTGCCTATGATGATGCTCTGGACAGCTCTGGTTCGATTGAGAGCAGCAAATCGCTGCCCGCTTGGCATGCGAATCCCTTTTATGGCTTGGCACAGAGTTTTGCTGCAGCCGATGCCAGTGACGACAGCAGCAGCAGCAGCAGCAGCATCAGCAGCAGCAGCAGCAGCAGCAGCAGCAGCAGTGGCAGCAGCAGCAGCAGCAGCTTTGATGCTGAAAGCGAGAGCAGCTATGAGCAGATAACACAGGCAGCAATGAAAGCGGTCAAGCGTGAGCTGCAACGTCAACGCATCCGGCATAGGCGCAGCCACAGGCTTCAGTACTTTGTGCGCGCCCAGCAGCAGACGGATGCGGCGCCCGAGTGGGAGAATCCATGCGGCGGTGTCTATCAGCCCGATCAGCTGCCGCCCAAGAAACTTGGCATCTCAGCGCAAAAACGCAATGTGAGTTCAAAATACCAAGTGAAAGCCAGCCAAAGCAAATAAATGCCTGAAACTGGTTCAATTCACAAATGTTTTATATAGTAAATGATATATTATTACTAAACAATTCTCTCTCTCTCTCTCTCGCTCTCTTGCTCTCTCTCTCTGTTTGCAGTATTTGATGATGCTGCATAACAACATGCTAATCGAACAGAATGACATACGTCAGGCGGCCAGGCTGGACTACGGCGACAATCAGGCCTGGCAGATCGAGTACACATTTCTGCCAAACATAACGCGTCCCACAAAGAAGGTAAGCAGAGTAGCCAAAGCTGAAGCTGCAGCAGCAGCAGCATATGCAAAATGTTTGACGGTGACTGAGACCTGCTCCGCCCTGGGCGGCTTAGACCAGTTTCCATTGACTTGCCGAACGGCATTTGCATTTGCCCTTTTGTTGTTGTTGTTGTTGTTATTGTAATGCAATTGACTAACTGTTGCCTCCATCCAATCTCTCTCTCTCTCTCTCTCTCTCTCTCTTTGTCTCTCTCTCTCTCTCTGTGTGTGTTGGATTTCGACCAATTACAGGTAAAGCTGCAAACCTGGTATCGCGGCATGCAAACATTTGTGGGCAGCTTTGCATATTTGGGCAAAGCTCAATATAAATACCAAAAGGAACATCAGCTGCCAATTGTGAATGCCACCGAGGAGCTGCACAAGCTATTGGTGAGCGCACGGCGTGTGCTATGCGAGATTGAGACGACCATCAATGCATCCTATCCGGACATCAATGTGTCCAAGCTGACACACATTAGCAAGGCCAAGATGCTGGAGAATCTCAAGTTCTATACGCCCGCCGATGGCAGCAAGGAGGCCGATAAGCGTGATCTCAAGTTCACCAAGCAGCGTTACTTCCAGTATCTGAACAATATGCGTAAGTCGCTGCACAAGGCGCTGGTCAAGTCGCGGCGCAATCACAGCGGCGAGGGCCAGCAACAGAATAGCTCCGCGGTATCCAATTCACGGCAAACGCTCAGCCTGGAGAGCAACGAGAGCGCTCGATCCGGTCAATCGTCAAGCCACTCGAGCCGATCGAGCCACTCGCCAGCGGCTGGCATGCGCAACGATAGCGGCTGCTCGAACTTTGGCGATTGCTAAACACGAACCGTAGCATTTCCGTTCCACTCGAATAACATCTGACCTGCATCCAGTATTATAGCGCCCCAGTGCTGTGCACAGTTCCTAGTTCCTAGCGCGACCATCGTTGAAGAGACCGTGAATTTGACAAATGCCATTTAATAATGATATAGCATAATAATAATAATAATAATAATAATAATAATAATTCTAATATTTATGAGTATATTTCTCAAACACCAATCCAGCCCCTCTCTCATGCCACAGTTCTTCCTCTCTTGCCCCTATCACACTTAGAGCTTAACTTATTTATTTATTTAATATTTATTCTAGAACTATTTAGTATTATATCAGAGTCACAGCTACTTCCGTTGAGCGGATAGTTATGATTACACACACACACACACACACACACACATATATATACACCTATATAAGTATTTATTTATTGTTCAAATGACCATTCCTGATCATTCCCAGTTAATTTCTAAGTCTTAATTTAGTAACGTTTTACGATTACTTGAGCAAATTAATTTATTTATTTATTTATTTATTTTATTTATAGCATATATATATATATTTTTTTTTAAATATTTTTTTTTCCATATTTATTGCATATTATTTATACACATCACATAAAAGTCAACAAAACATCAGCAACAACAAACAACAAAAAATCGACAAGAAACTAAAATGAAAAAAAAAAAAAAAACAAGAAAAAAAATGCTTAGATATGCTGTGATTTATTTTAAGTAATTAATTACACTCTTTTTTTTTTTTGAATAGTTATTAGTGAGAACAAATGTAAATTAAACCAGAGTATTTATACAATATTTATGCCACAGCAAACGTCGATGCAAAAATCATAAAAAAAAAAAATATTATAAATAAAAAAAATAAAGAAAGAAATAATGAAAAATTCAAAAACACATTATGCACATATTAAACTTAATAACTTAATGTATGTAAGTGCACAAATATATGTGCATGTATGTGTACATATACATATATGCATGTATGTATGTATGTATACGTGTGTATATACATCTCCTTCACGCATATGTATGCCAAGGCAGTTTATAAGCATTGAAAGCTGTGTTTCAAAATAAACCTAAAACAGATAAAATACCAAAAAAAAAAAATGTTTTTTTATTTGCAATTTAGATGAAAATATATATATATATAAAAAAAAAAAAATAATATAAATATTCTTTCCAGTCTACGACAATCCAGGCTGTGGAACTGACATGCTTCAGTTCATAGTCAGAGGAGACATATCTTTAACCTATTATTCAGTTTGTATAAAATATATTTTTTCATTTAAGGCGATCTCTCGCTCTTCCAAGGTGAGAGACAGCCTCTACAACGGGATTGCTTTTTAGCAGAGAGACAGTTATATGGATAACCTGACTGAAAGTATTTAAAACATTTTGACCTACCTCAATAGCAAGCATAAAGAAAGAAAAAGCTGACTTATAAATTTATGTGTACTAGAGTCATTATCAATATGGCATAAATTCCAAAGATTTAACCAGGGTATTAAAAAACAAAACAAAAATAATAAATAAATAAACAATTTTTATTCCTTTCTTTCGTTGTCGTCTTCGATTAGACTTCTAGTGAGAGCTGTCTAAGCGGTAATTGTTGTAATACTATAAATATATTATAAATAATAATAATAATGAAGTAAACTATGCAAATTATGAAGTCAAAAGTATTAGCTAGAAATTCAATTTTATATGCCTTAAGTATACCACATAATTATTTTATTTTATTTTTTAGATATTTTTAATCAAAATAAAAATCCAACAAAAAAAAAAGAGAAACGAATGAAATAAAACATAAGAGAAATTTTGCTAATAATATGAAATTAAAAAAAATTTTAATTAAATTTGATATTTATATGAAGTAAACAAAGAAGAGGAAAAATAATTAATGTAAAATATAAGGCTAATAATACAATATTAAATTAAATATAAATATGCCAGTTTAATGAGTTTAAGTAAATTTTAATTTTTTATTTTTAATATGGCGCAAATTCTATGTAAATTTTTTATAGAAATTAGAAACCTATATGCTTAATTAATTGTGTTGTTCATATACCAAATTTAAGAATCATGAATTTATAATATAATAATAATAAACAAATAAAAGTATATAAAACATTTTAAGACAAATTCAAAAAATAATAATAAACAATAAAAAATTTACAAATTATATAATATTTAAACTTAAATATAAATATAAAAAACAATATAAATAAATAAATAAAATTACATAAAAATAAAGAAAAATAATAGACATATAAATAAAATAATAAATATGTAAATTAATAATAATATAAATATTAATATAAGTATAAAAGACATTAATACAAAAAAAAAAAAAAAAAAAAAAAAAAATAAAATAATTATATTATGTGTAAATCAATAATAATAATAGTAATATAGGTATTAATATAAATATATAAGAAATTAATAAAAAATAATTAAATAATAATAACCAATATGATGAAAAAAAAACAGAATAAATAAATGAAACAAATTAAGTACATAAGAAGTTAATAAAAATGTAATAAAACAATCATAAACAATGTTATTAAATTAATAAATAAATCAACAATAATAATAATCAAATAAATAATTACTGCAGTAATGCAATAAATAACAGTAATAAATAAATAACCAATTCAAATAGTTTCTATCTATACATAGCTATATATAGCTATATATATATATATATATATATATATATATATCATCAAACTTCGACAAGGGGCGGAGAAGGGTCGAGGTGAGAAGTTTAATAACCTTTGTTGTGTCATCTCTGCTCGGTTCGGGTTCGCAAACATATCTTATTGACACAGTTAATTGCCCGTTTCCGGTCAAACAGGTGCATGGAGTTGCTTCCGGTCGCTATCGATCGTGCAGCGATAAGTGAAGAATCTGCAATATCATAATTGGCGATAACAGGCAATGGTCCGAGCGTTGGTCAAGCATCGAGGCGTCTGTTGTATAAATACCAAGCATTTCCGTTTCCACTTTACGTGCCGCTGGCTGACACAAACAATTGAAGGCTGGCGTGGAAGCCGCGTTAATGGCCCATCTTATCTGCCGTTGTCGCGCTTATTCATGCAGCAGGCATGCACAAGTGCACAAGTTGTGCAAACAAATGGATTAAAATAGTTGCAATCGCCGTGAAATTCTTGCATTAGCTTGATACGCATACGACGCGTTGCCCGCGCATCAATGTACGTATCGCAGACACACAACCACGTGCTTAGCCAAGACACAAACCACAAGAAGCATTGCATACTAAGCAGTGCACTGCTTGCTTAAGTGATTACTTTATGGCAACTCAAAGCATTTGATAGTTCAGAAGTCTTTCATAGGTGGCGCCAAAGCTTTTGCCTGCTGTTAACTCTGGGAATTTATTCACTGTTCAAATATTTCCCACTGTTAGAGTTTCGAAGTCATAAACGCATTGTATAATGGGCCGTAAAACGCTTGCCACGCCCACTCACTCATCCGCAAATATGATGGCTAGATTTCTTACAGGCATCTAGATGTGAAAACTCTGATAATTCCATGCCCTCTTGCATAGGCTCACACGCACACACGCACACATACGCATGGAATGTTTTCTACATACATAATAAATTCAATTAAGAACGCATTGTAAATATTGTCACACCTTTTGACTAAAGTCAACACGCACGGCCAAAGAACTACAAAAGTTTTTAACTTTTCGCTCCATTTAGTTAGCTTTGTTCAAATTGTTGTTGTTGTTGTTGTTGTCGCTACAGAAAGAAATTTCCTTGCTTAGAATTGTCAAATAATTTCATCATCAAACTGCGTGTCTAAATTACCAAAAATCAAACACGTTTTATTTATTGAAATAAAATTGAATTACTTTTCTTATTTTTTTTTTTTTAGTTTTTATTCAAGTGTGAAACACAAAATGCAGAACAATAGACAAATATTTTTATTAATAAACTTGTATTTCATATATTTGTCTCCATTTTCCTTTCTCTTTCAATATCAATTTAAATTTATTTGAAAAAAAAAAAAAAACAAATAAATAAATAAGAAATTACATTTACGTCAATCAAAGGCTCTGTGTGCATATACATACATACATATTCAAATTAATAAATAAAAATATATATAATTGTCTATTATTATTATGTATAAAAAATAGAATAAAATAAAAATAAAAATAAAAATAAAGAAAGTAAAATAATGTGTTAAGTTTATTAATATGTATAAAAAAAATTAAATTTAAAATAATAAATAAAAATAATAAAGTAATCTAAAACAATAAAAAAGTCAATAAAAAATCTCATCAAATTTCAAATAAATTCAACTAAAGTTACATTGCAAAAAGAAATTTAATAAAAAATTAATAATTAATAAACAAACAAAAAATAAATAAATAAACTAAAAAAATAAAATAAAATAAAAAATAAACACAATTCTTTAAACAAAATGCTATCAAGATGTGATGCAAAAATATTCGTTAATATATTAAGTGTTGCAATGTAAATAGTCATATTCATATTTATTTTTATTAATATATTTAATGAAATATTTATTTGTATTTATATATTTAATATTCATATTTATTTTTATTTATATATTTAAAATTCATATTTATTTTTATTTATATATTTAATGAAATAAATTGATTAATGTTTTAAGCTTGAGCACAACGTAAATAGCATTTACGCATTTAATAAATAAAAATTGTATTAAATCAAAATGGAAAAATATAAATTGTTATTTGACAAATAGTTTAATAAAGCAATGTTTTTTTTTTTTTTTGCATTTAAAAATATTTGAGCTTAAGCTAGATTTTAAGCAGATATCGCAGAGCTGCACTCAGTAAATTTCTAACAAAAATAAAATAATAATAATAATAATAATAATAATAATAATAATAATAATAATAATAATAATAATAATAATAATAATAATAATAATAATAATAATAATAATAATAATAATAATAATAATAATAGATAATAATAATGGTAGTCATCGAAACAGATGTTTAATTTCAACTCATATTCACTCAAAATAATTTCTACTTAGGCCACCTTCTTCAGTGAGCTTGCAAAAATTCTGAAACTTATGAAAAAAATCACCAATTAACTATTACTACAAACTATGCTCTCGTCCAAAAAACACACACAGACACTCGCTGGACCACTAACATCACAGCAGCAGAAGCAAAAGACTTGAGAGAATTTACCCAGCTCACACACACAACTGAATCGCTTCATCTAAAGCTGTTGGCTTACCTTGGCCAGAAGAATGGCTCACACGAATATACAAATTTAGTTACATCTCTGATATGATAAGATGTCCAATTAGATATTTTTGTTTGTGTGGACGAGGCTTTTGGTCTCAAGTAAAACTCTTCATATAGCAAAAGCACACAAGAAAAATATTTACAAATAAAAATTTAAATTTAAATTCTAAATAATTGTGTAAGCTTTTACATGTATATATAATTTTTCATTTATTTTTGTATTTTTATTTTTGAGTGAATAAAGAAAAAAACAATTTTCAAATAATATTAAAACTAACTTCAAACTAAAGAGCATGAGCTCTTGGTATTTGTATATACTGTATAATATAAAAATAATAAAAATCATTAAAAAATTTACACTTTTTAATTACAAACCTGTGTTTTCTCTCAAAATTATTTCTTTATAAAAAAATATAAATCATTAAAAAAAAAAAAATACACAATTCAAATAAAATCCACATTTGCTTTAGCTGCATTCAAGCTGTGTCAACAATATAAAATATATCAGAGCAGCCGAAAAAAAAATTCCTACTCGCTTTCGCTCTGAGCAAGGCACTTTGATTCGTCTCATTTTCGTATTCGTATTCTTTTCCAGTCTCCAAAATCGTAACTGAGCTGATAACTCAAAGAGTTTATGCGAATTGTTCACATACATATACTCTGTTCTTAGCGAAAATTATGCTCACATACACACCAATGCACCACCACAAACCCAAAACAAAGAAATTTCTTTCCGATCGCGAACGAACTCGTTGAAGAACCGATTAAATCCGTTGCTCTCTGAGTTCTTTCTCAAAGTGCGAGTGATTTTTGCAGACATTGAGAGCTCTGATATTATATGATTTAATTTGTATAATTAAAAATCAAATTAAAAATATATAAGAATAAATATAAATAAATAAATAAAATGAAAAGATAAGAAAAACATGAAATGAAATATTACGATAATTATTATATGATTTAAAATAAATAAAATGGGTGCTCTGATATTATATGATTTAGTGTGTATAATTTAAGATCAAATTAAAAATATATAAGAATAAATTTAAATAAATAAAATATAAATAAATAAATAGAAACAACAAAAAAATTATATGAATTATTATAATAATTATTATATGCTGTAATATAAATAAATGAAATATAAAAAAATAAAAAAATCATTTAAATTAAAATTAAAATTATATAATCATTGTAAATAAATTTAAAAAAAATATTAATATATATGAGTAGAAAATAAATAATAAATAAGTAAAAATAATAAATATATAAAATAACAAATAAAACAAATTGTTAAAATCTTTATTTATTTGTTTTGATTTTTTTTTCAACAATTCAAATGAATGATTCATGAATGATAATGGAATACTTAAATAATATATTTATTAGATATACAGAATATGTATGCTCTTTATGTTCAAACTCTTTTTCTTTTCTATTTTAATAAATTGAAATTGAAATTGAAATTTAATTTCAAATTAATTTGCGCAATAAAAACTATTTGTGAAGTGTTTATTAATACAATCTAATTGCATCATGGTTCAATAATGCCACTGACTATATTTGGCCTGCGAATTGGGGCATAGCTGGTCAGTCGGGCAGATAAAATGACTAATCGAATTGAAATATAAACTCCGTGTACAATGTGTAGCATGCTCAGGTGTGGGTACATAACTTCTGGGCAATTTATTGCATTGCTTTGACTGTGGCCAATTGGTTTTCTATAAGCCTTCAATGGTCAACTTTTTCTTAAGCCTCGCATGGAGCAAGTTGAAAGTTGCAAAAGTTATATTGCGGGCACTTAGCACTGCGACCTCGGACTGCAAAAGGCGAAACATGTTTCAAATGCAATTAAGTTAAGACTCTCCACAGATGCGAGGGCACGTCGACAGTTGCTGGCTGCAATTCAATTCGATATATGCTGATAATTTGGGGAACGGCTAATTGATGCGCATCCAGAGCATACAGAGCTGGACGCGAAAGCGAACGTACATTCGGACTTAATAAAGTTGCAGTTGACAGACTTTTGAGCACATCGATATGAAGGACAAATTGCATATCGGTTCTCCGACCAATTTGCACACAAAAAAAAAAAAAAAGGAGCGAGCAGAGAAAATCAAAGTAAATGAAATGAGACCCATTGGACGAATGTATGAAATACAATATACATATATTTATATATATATTTTTATATGTGTGGTATGTAAAGTGAAGTGGGGTTGATTGAAGTATAAGAACATAGTAGTGTGCACTGTACTGCATCTCGACTGCCCTACATAGCAGCTGGCCCCTATGCTCCTAATGATTATAACTTGGTTACGATGACGACAGTGACTGGCTGACTGGCTGTCGGAGTGTCAGATAGTCAGACTGTCAGGCGGCTTGGATATATTACGAACAATGTTGGCGCCATTAAAACTAACGAGGAAGCGGCGTGCCATTTTTAATGAATATCAGGTTAATGAATATTTTATAGAAATAACGACGATGCCAACACAGCTTAGCTTCAGTTGCTGTTGCTGCTGTTGCTGCTGCAGTTGAGATGCAAAAGCGGACAATGCTGGTCACTCGCTCTCGATTGGTCGATTGGGCTGTTGAGACAGCTGCTGATACATTTTGATGGAGTTCAGCTGTTGACAGCGTGCTCAGTTCAGAGTGGGAGAGGGAGAGAGAGTGTTTGTGGGAGGGAGAGAGACTGAGATGTCGTTCTCTTTTCTTGTGGCTGCAGTCAATAAAAATTGCATTGCATAGCTGAAGGGGCACGTACTTTAATTTTGCTTACTTCGTGAATGAGCACAATTGAAATGAATGGAAATGTGTGTGTGTGTGTGTATGTGTTTGTGTGGCGAAATGAAAAGTAAAGTGAATAGAAAAAGAAAAAGCAAGTCCAAGTCGAGGAATCGTCTCTATGTTGTGGCAGTCGTCGCATTATTTTGACCAAGCTACGTGTGTGCCATTGACAAATTGAGCGTGGGCGACGTCTGGACGATGGCCGCTCACTAAAATATGTGCAGAGCAGCAGCAGCAGCAGCAGCAGCAGCAGCAGCAGGAGTAGGAGCAGGAGTAGGAGCAGGAGCAGGAGCAGGAGCAGGATTAGTATCAGCAACAGCAGCAACAACAGCAACAACAGCAACAGCAGCAACAGCAGCAGCAACAACAGCAACATCAGCATCAGCAGTAGCAACATCAGCAACAACAGCAACAGCAGCAATAGTAGCAACAGCAACAGCAGCAACAGAAACAGTAGCAACAGCAGCAGGAGCAGCAGCAGCAACTACAACAACAATAACAACAGCAGCAGCAACAGCAGCAGCAGCAGCAGCAGCAACATCAGCAACAGCAGCAACAGCAGCAGGAGTAGGAGCAGGAGCAGGAGCAGGATTAGTATCAGCAACAGCAGTAGCAACAGCAACATTAGCAACATCAGCAACATCAGCAACATCAGCAACAGCAGCAGGAGTAGGAGCAGGAGCAGGAGGAGGGGCAGGAGAAGGATTAGTATCAGCAACAGCAGCAACAGTAGCAACAGCAACAGAAGCAATAGCAACAGCAACAACAGCAGCAGTAGCAGCAACAGCAGCAGCAGCAACAGCAGCAGCAACAGCAGCAGCAGCAGCAGCAGCAGTAAGAGCAGCAACAGCAGTAGCAGCAGCAACAGCAGTAGCAGCAGCAGCCAGTGCAGGAGCAGTAGCAGGATTAGTATCAGCAACATCAGCAGCAGCAGCAACACCAACAGCAGCAGCAAGAGCAAGAGCAAGAGCAAGAGCAAGAGCAGGAGCAACAGCAGCAGCAACAACAGCAGCAAGAGAAAGAGCAGGACAAGGAGCAGGAGCAGCAGAAGCAACAGCAGCTGTTAAAGCATTTGCCAGTGACCACGAATGGGTGTCTTGCCTCCAATGCACTCGCCTAGGCGTATTTACATACGAATACGTAAAGCTCAGTAAATTATGCACATTAATGCCGCAAGCCGCAAAACCGAGTCCTTTCGCCTTCGTCTTGCCTAAGCAGTTAGAGGAGCAGTTAGAGTTAGAGGCCATCTGAGCATCGGAGCTTCCTGCTTTGGCGTTGGCCTTTGATACGGTTGCCAACGGCATTTGCAAGTTGCGCTAGTTAATCGTAAAGCAAACATAGAATGGGATCACAACGGCCAGCTCATCTATATATGCTATATATATATATATATATATTATATATATTATATGGATTGAAGAGCGCGAATCGTCATAAGCTCAGCACTGCAACTGTAGCTGTTGGTCTCTAGTCAATCTTGATTTTTTCTTTGTCACACTAGATTAAGAATATCTTAATTAAATTTGTGTAAGTTCTGAGTAACGATTTTGGTGGCCTTTGTGACAGAATTGAAACAATCAATTCACAAAGCGTGCACAAATCAAAAAAGCCTTGCATTGATTGCTGCAGTCTTTTAATGCTTGATGCATGCACAAAATTCCATTCAGCGATAATAATCAATTAATTTAGAAACAAGCTGGGATAAACTACAGGCATGCATATTTATAGCATCTGTCATCTGTGGTTGGCCATGGCACGATTGTCTTAGCTGGCTGCTGATTAGCTGCCACGCCTATTGCTGCCTCTTATATGGCTCTTAATGATGCCATAAAAGCGCATTTTCACAGCAGTTTAAGGCATTAAAGCCAGCAGGCGAATTTTCTATTTGATATTCTTTTTCAGATTACAAATCATATTATGAAATGAAAATGCCGATGACAGTCCGTTTGAAGCTTTTTTTATAACTTGAGCTCATTTAGTGAAATGGGTGTAGAGGGTATATGGGTTTAGGTGAAGATATGCATCATAATACTCATCATCATAATACTCATAGATAGGCAGATATATGTATGTATATATATGCATATGGGAGCTGAGACGATGTTATTAATCTGTTTTTCCGTCAGTTTAACAGTCTGCTGGTCTGTCTGTCTGCTCGCTTGCCTATCCATCTGTAAGTCCGTCTATCCGTTCATCTGGCTATCCAGCCGTTCGTTTATCCTTCTGTAAATCTACTCATCTATCAGTCCATCCATCCATCCGTCTATCTGTCCATCCCTCTATCCTTCCATCTTTCTATCCATCCATTTGTATATCCAACCTTCTGCTCATCCGTTTAGCCATCTATCCGTACATACATCTATTCGTTCACTCTTCCATTCACCCATCGCTTTATCCGTGCATATTCTTATCCGTAAATACCTATATCCGTCCATCGGTCTATCCGACCTCCCGTCCATCAATGCAGTTATCTATCCGTCCATCCATCTATTTGTTCACCCGTCTAACAGTCCATCCGTCTATCCGCGTTTCACTTCGTCTGCTAGTTCAGTCTTATTACATACATATATTTATATTCAATGAAAACCCATTTCTGATGATATCTATAATTTTAAAAAATTCACCAAGAGCTCAAATATTACAACAAATTTACTGTGTTTTTTCTACAATCATCTATGATGTATGTTGAGCTATATTTCGGATATACTTCTCTATTTACCATTAACTTTTGAATATAATTATGAATATAATTATTACTCTTTACAAATTTAATTTAATAATTCCATCTTGACATATAGAATGCCTTTAATACTCTCTAAAAATTTGACTTTAAATATCAATTTAAAAGCAAACTTATCCAAAGCAGCATAATGTACTAAAAAAAAAAAAGCTGAACCTCTCGCAGGCTACAGGGTATCACTTTGTCAATCACATATCAGACTATCGTACTCTTACTTATTCCGTCTGCAATTGACGGATAATTTTATCAAGAATAAAAATACGCTCAAAGCCATATCCACGTAGCTGTAAAAAAAATGTTGGAAAAAGCTGTAGGAGAGCTATGGAAAAAATTGCAATTTATTCGAAGTTGGAAATCAAAAGTCGATGATTTATTTATTTATTTATTTTTTTCTTTTCTATAATTAATTTTTCATGTGATAAATAAATGAAGAGAAAATGCAGTTGAGCTATGAACCCAAAGCCTTTGGAAGCTTTGTGCTTAATTAATGAGGTGCATGTGTAACTGATTTATACTATATATATATATATGTATATATATATATATATATATATATATATATATATATATATATATATGTGGGTTGCGCTGGAAATAATGTTGTGCAATCAGATTATATAGACGATGGTACTGAACGAGCAAAAAGTTCTTCAAAAATTAGCATTGACAGGCCAGAGCAGAAGTCCAATTGGGTTCAAAGCGTTCCGAGTTTCGAGAATGGAGTTCTGCGAAAGTTCCGAGCCTTGATATGCGGATACATAATGTATAGAGTTGATAGGACTACTACGACTTGGGTAATTGCCATTGGTTAATGATGTCGTTGCCATCGAATGGCTCACAAATAATTCAATGGACTTTAAGTTGGCCCATTGATTGGCCATTGATTCGTTGCTTGGGCGATGGCTTAACTTTTGGGTTGCCCGCGGTGCACGTCCTTCTGTGGTTGCTTATCCCCAAGGCTCGAGTAACTTCACCAAGCCAAAACAATGCCCGAGTCAAATGTAGAGAGAAGTATATAGCAAGAGAGGGGGGAGGGGGAAGGCGAGGGGGAGAGAGAGTTGCTCACCCGCTGAGATGGATCTCTGAATGTAGCTGGAACTGGGACTGGGACTGGGACTAGGGCTAGGACTTCAACCGGAGTGCGGGTTGAGGGGCTGACGACAGCCGTTGGCCAGATGAAAGTGCGCAGGTGACAGAGCTCAGTTTGTGGCCAAACATCGAGATGGAAATTCAATTAAATCACATGTTTACTCAATCAACCAATAACCGAAGCCAATCTGTTTGCGTTTTCTTAAACTTCCATTGAGCTATTCTCATCTAGCCAAACAGAGATTAACTTTTGTTTGTGCACAAAACACAAAATAGGAGTTGGCTAATCAAACAGGAATCAAAGGCGAGCAATACAGAAAATCAATTTTTTTCTTTTCTTTTTTTATAGAGAGCAATTTATTATTTATTTCATGTCAAAGCATTTAAGCAGACAAAACTAAGTGAAGAGAAAGAAAATTGCACATTTTTTTTTTGTATTATTATTTAAGGAAATTGCAAAATCGTAGCAGACGAAATCTATGTTTATATATCTGAAAATATATATTGGGAATATATATATATGTATATTTAATTAATTTATGTTTACTATCAAAGCCATAAAAAAAAGTTTTGTTTAATAAATAACTTAACGAGTCTAAATGAAATGTTCAAAATATTATTTACAGATTCTAAAGAATATTCAATAGAATATTCAACTGAATCTAATGGCTATAGTTGCAAATAATAAATAATAAATAAAATAATAAATAATAAAATCAAAATTATAATAAATGCACATGAGTTCATATGCATTTGATGAATCTAGCTCTTAAGAGTTCATACTCAGTTGCCATTCGAGTGATGCTCTTTTCGCGAAGTTCGGTTGGGGAGTAATACGATTGACGTTTGCGCACTGAGACACAGTAAGTAAGCAGATAACTTATAGAGTCTATGCAAACGATCTTCGCATTCTCATGCATATGCACACATGCACACTCATGTAAGCTGTTGATGTGCATTAGCGAAGACCACTCTCGCATAACATACACAATAGACTATTTGTTTCATAAAACATGAAAAAATAAAAACAGAGTGAAAATATAAAAGCTAAAAATAAAAGTTTCTGTCCGTTCGCGAACGAACTCTTTGAAGAACCGATGCAATCTCTTGCTCTTTGAGTTTTTTCTTAAAGAGTGAGTGAAAGAGACTTATTTGCAAACATTGAAAAACGCTCAATAGATATTTACATGCTCTGAAATAAACAGAAGAAGCGAATCGGCTGATCTACTTAGAGATTTTTGTATAGCTTTAAGTCAAGTTTTTGCTTTTAAGTTGAAGTTTAAGAGCTTCTCAAAATTTGTTTAAGAATGTGGTTTAGAATGCTCATGGACTATAAGGAGGAGTGGGTGGTAGGGCGGAGTGTGGGAGTGTGTGAGTGGTTGGGTTGGGAAACCTGATCTTGGATATTTAAAAAAAACAATTTTATTGTATTTAAATTATTATCGGTTAAATAACTTGCTAAGCTATCTAGACTTGATGGCATAAATCTAAATGAATCCAAAAACCGAAGCTCTAACCATTAGTTTTGTCTTATATACATTTTCTTTGATATAGCTATATAAACCTCTTTGTTTAATTAATTTCACCTTCAATTGTTGATAATTCTTTGACTAACAAATGACAAACGTATGCAGAACGGCTATGGAAAAATATTGGAATAAACTTTGGTAATTTATAATTTAAGTTACAATTTACATGTGCAGCTCCTCTATATTCACTAGTCAAGTGACAATGATCCATAACTTTATCATTATTATTATTATTATTATTAAATATATTTCCACAAATATGATAATTTTGTTCCAGGTTAAAGGAATTTAATTGTGAAATTGATAATGATTTCATTGGCTTAATAATAATAATAATAATAATAATAATAATAATAATGATAATAATAATAATAATAATAATAATAATAATAATAATAATAATAATAATAATAATAATAATAATAATAATAATAATAATAATAATAAATATTATAATTATATTGATTAAATATAATTATGATTATAATTATATGTTCCTAATTTAAAAATAAATCATCTAAATTAGTACAAAAAATATTTTACCTTAATATTAATATTCAATTAATATTGCTTTTGTAATTTGTTAGCTTGAACTACTATTTTCATTAATAATTAAATTTTGTTATTTTGCTATTACACACCTTTAAATAAAAAATAAATAAAATGAAATAAAAATAATATATATATATATAAACATTTTTTAGCATTTTTTCTTACATATTTGGTTAATTCTGCTTTTTTTTGCCAACAATTACGTTTTGTTTATTTTTATTTTATGTTAGCTCAAAATAAAATTTCAATTAAAAATAATTTAATTACAATATAATTGTTAAATTGTTGTTAAATAATTGTTAAATAGTTTTTTTTTTATTTATTTTATGTAGTTTGTCGAACAACAAAATTTGTTGTTGTCCAAGCCCTTTAATTAAAATATAAATAAATAAAATAAATAAATGTAAAATGTATATAATAATATTTAATAAAAAAAATTATATATATAATAAAATTAATAAAAATATTAAACAGTTTTAGCTACTACACTAATATACGTGTGAATAACTAAATTTCGTTTATATTTCTGTCTTTCCCAAGTTTCAAATCCCTATTTTTGTACCAAAGAAAAAAATAAAAAAAACATCCAAATTAAATATTTAAATTAAAAACTTTAATACTAAATACTTTATATTCTCATTTAAGGCAGCCCATAATATTTCTTTGAATAACACAATTTGTGTACATTTTATTTCTTTCTTTCGCAAGTCCTAAGTTTGTGCCAATAAAACACTCATTTTAGTAAACAAAATATAATAATAATAATAATTAAATAATCTCTATATTAGTTTAAAATTGCACAAAAAGTTGAGTTCAGCATAAGAAATAAGAAATTCCAGCTGGAACAAAAGTTATTCAACAATTAGTTATCCATTGACAAGCAGAGTGCGTGCTCATTATGCGTGCGTGTGTGTGTGTGTGTGTGTGTGTGTGTGTGTGTTATATTTGCAATTTGTATTGCATAAAGAAATCGTGGCATGATTGAAATATCAACTGGTCGAAGCAACATTCTCATCTACTCTTGCAGTTCCACTGAGTTGATTTAATTATTTATTTATTTATTTATTTATTAATTTCTTTATTTATTTATTTATGTATTTATTTATTAATTTCTTTAATTAATTATTTATTTATTAATTTATTAATTTCTTTATTTATTGATTTATTTATTTATTTATTTATTTATTTATTTATTTATTTATTTATTTATTTATTTATTTATTTATTTATTTATTTATTTATTTATTTATTTATTTAGTTATTTATTTATTTATTTATTTATTTATTTATTATTATTTTTTTTTTTTGTATAATTCAATACAATTCCGAAATCTGTGCCAATTCATGCTTTGATTTGGCCACACTTTGGGAAAAACTTATTCAATTTGAAGTGTGCTTCCAATTGAACTTGAATTTAA
Source organism: Drosophila stalkeri (assembly GCA_035047405.1). Lineage (NCBI taxonomy): Eukaryota > Metazoa > Arthropoda > Insecta > Diptera > Drosophilidae > Drosophila > Drosophila stalkeri. The sequence goes on along the minus strand of JAWNPR010000061.1, from coordinate 7,601,566 downwards.
AGCAGAGTTAGAAACGCGATGTCCTTGCTGCAAGCAAGTGCCAGACGCAAAACATTTGCCACAGCATCGCAGATGAATCGTGAATCAACTGTCGAGATAAAAAAAAAAAAACAAAATACATTGTCTGCCCTCCCTCAGGCCCAAGTCTAGCACAGGCGAAGAGAAAATGAAAAATGTAAAAATCAAAAGTAATTCTAGGCGATATTACGTAGGGATGGGATATGGATCTAGGCGTAAGCAGTAAGAAGGTGCTCATTGATTTATGTCTGCTGCTTAAGCGTTAAGTCTGCGAACGCTCCTCTAGGCAGTTTTGCTAACCAGTTTGGGATATAAACTAGAATGAAAAAAAAAAAAAAAAAAAAATAAGAATAAGAATAAGTCATCATGCTTTAGCCAGGCGAGAGCAATAAAATGCCACTTGCAGCACGTTTCGACGGCAGAGAAAGCAACTAAAAGGGACAGTGAATGGGTGACTGAGAGTGTGAGTGAGAGAGAGAGAGAAATAGATATAAAATGTAGAAATTGGGTCAAGTTGGTGTTTAATGAATGGGGCGTTACAAGGGAGCAGACGCGGCGCGAAGCCAGTTGCCTTCGTGTTTATCCCAAATATTGTCTGCCGTCTGAGACAGCTGAAAAGAAGGAACTATTTTGGCACACGGTTCGCTTGTCTATGTGTGTGTGTGTGTGTGTGTTCGTCTTCAATAAAAGTCCATAAAACGGACAAGGCCAGACTTGTAGTTTTGCCGCGTATGACGACGTGGCAGACGCCTGGCAAAAGTCCTGGCACGCACACAGCTGAGCAAGGGCAACCCAGACATGGCTGACCGACTAACGCCCAGGCAAAGCCACAAGCCGCAACAGAGCTACAGCCAGAGCCAGAGCTGGAGCTGAAGCTGGAGCCAGAGAGCGAGAGTCACAGAGGGCGATGCTGGCGCATGGGGTTTTTGGGAACTCTCTATAGGAAGATGCCGATGTACGGCGAATGTACGCTGCATTCTGATTAGGCAAACAAAGTTAATTGGATGCGACAGGGTGGCGGATTGAAGGCCAACGAGCCAGCCAGCTAGCTAGTCAACCAGCTCAACAAAGGCTAACAACAACAACACATGCAACTATTAAAGAGAAAGAGAGAAAGAGAGAGAGAGCGAGAGAGAGAGAGAGAGCAAGTTTCGACAAGCTTATGAACATTGAGCAAGCAATCTGGACAGAGCTGTTAGCTGATAACACACACACACACACACTCACACACACACCAATACATACATACATTCATTCATACATAATAGACATATGCAGACCCCCAACGGCCGGCCACCTTCGAGACTCTTCAAGGTGTATCGTGGCATTGACTTTAATAACGCGCACTGAGCTTAAGCTGAATACAGTTCGAGTTCAAGTCAAGCAAGCATAGATAATCATATCATTTTATTCTAAATTGATTTGAAAGAAGAGTGAGAGAGGGGGAGGGAGGGAGAGAGGCAGGGAGGGAGAAAGCAAGACAGAAGAGGGTGAGAGACAGATAAACAGAAGATAGAGATAGATAAAGACAGAAGAAAGAGAGGGATTGAGAGAGAAATAGAGCAATTGGAAAAGAGAGGAAAAGACAGAAGAGAGAGACTTCGAGAATTAGAGAGATGAAGGCAGAAATAATAGAGAGAGAAAGAGATAGAAGGATAATGAGAACTAATAACCGAGGTAGAGAGAGAGACAAAAAGAGAGAGAGACAAAGAGAGAGATAGAAAGAGAGAGAGAGAAAGCTATAGGAATGCAGACAGAAAGATTAGAGACAGAGAAAGATATAGGAAGGATAATAAGAGCTAATGACTGAGAGAGAGAGATAAAAAGAGAGAGAAAGTAGGAGAAATCAGGAGAAAGAGAAGGAGATTTAGTGAGTGAGACATAGAGACAGAATATATGGATATAGAGAGAAAAGGAGAGCGAGAGAGAGAGAGAGATAGGAAGAATAATGGAAATAAGAAGAAGAGAGGCAAGAGAATGGGAGAGAGATAAGGACTGAAGTAATAGAGAAAGAAAGAAATAGCAAATTCCAGCTAATGACAGAGATTAAGTGACAAAGACAGTGTGAAATTATATATAGAGATATAGAGGGAAGAGGGGGAGACAGAGATAATGAGAAAGATTGAAAATATCGACACAGAGCTAGCAAAATATAAACAAATTATTAGCATAAAGAAATTACAAAAATATTGAGAATCGCATATAAGAGCAGCCATTCATAGAGAGTGTGAGAGAGAAAGAGAGAGAGAGAGAGAGAGAGAGAAATTTAAAATCAATTAATATGGAAAAAATGAGTAATCAAATAAATTATACACGGATTACTATTATAATGACAAAAAATAAGAGACAGATAGAGAGGGAGAGTGGGAGAGAGAGAGAGATACCGAGACTAAGTAAGCGAGTAAAAAACAAACTTAGAAGAGTATCGCATGGAAAGGAATTCCACTGCAAAATGCATTTGTTGCCCCATTAACAGCTCCCTCCTTTTAGCCTTTTGAGAACGTAAGCAGGCATTCATGCATACACACATACATACATATGTACATATGTACATACATACACGCAGTTAGTTTTGAATTGTGGCTATAAATCATGGAGCCAAGTCAATTCATGTTGTTAACGTATCGCTGAGCTATTGAGCTATTGAGCTGCTAAACAATACGCTTTACATGCGATATCTCAATGGCTTTTGCTTCGATTTATTTGCATTCAGCAAAACTATTCACATTGACATTCAACTAACAATATACTTATTCACTTCAAAGCAGATACTCGAATGTCTGCTGGGAGCGACAACAGCAACAACAGCAACAACAACAACAGCAACAACAGCAACAACCATATTCAGTTAGAAAGGAAAGCAACTGTTTTGCTTCCTCGGGCAGTGCTCGGCAGACATCTCTTGTGGGCAAACAAATTGCTGTCAACGGCGAAGCCCATAAAAGTAAAGTAAAATAAACAATTTGACTCGAATATAAAACACGAAAAACAGCTGTCCATCAGTGGAGCCAAGGGGCAGGGATGTTTGCCTGTGTGTGTGTGTGTGAAGTGTGACTGTGACTCGCTTAGAGCTTAATCGATTTCCAACGTGAACAATTAGTTTGAACGCAAATTGCCCGCATCGCTGAATGCGCACCAGCAACGCCAGCAACTGGGGAAATGGGAAATGGGAAATGGGCGATGGGAAATGGGAAATGGGTAACGAAGGCCACTCAAATTAAGTGACATGCCGACCAAATACATAATGAATTATTTCTTAAGCAGTTAACCACAGCGGACAGTGGCCTATAGCCACAAAGAGAGCGAGAGAGAGAGGGAGAGAGAAAAAGTCGTAAGACGAAACGAAATTGGGTCAATCGAGGGCTGGGCCTTGGCTATGTGTGTAAATGAAGACCGAATCCTGCTGGACTGGATGGGAGACTGCGATTCGTTTGGGCGCCGTTAAGTAAATCAAAAACATTTGCCAACTGCCAGCGGCATGTGGCAGGAGTTGGAGCAGGAGCAGGAGCAGGAGCAGGAGGTGGAGTAAGTTCACTGGAGCCAGAAGCCGTGACAGAGACTGAGGCAGGCACATCATGCTAAAGCGACAATTATGCTGGCTATTTATCGTCCAGACAACCAAGTGGCAAATAAAAAATAAAAAAAAAACAACAACAATACGAGCGTGTCACAGTAAAAAGGAAAATATTAATAATGACCTGCCACGCCCCCAACAGCCGCCTTTTGGCATACATAAAAAATGAAGATCATTGACAGGCGGATATATTATGATGATGGTGATGGTTGTTGTTGTTGTTGTTGTTGTTGTTGTTGTTGTTGTTGAGCAGCTGTGCCAACATGACGTATGAGCAATATGCAACAGCAACAGCAGCAACAGACCTCACAGTCTCACGGGGGCGGTGGGCGTGTACAATAAAGGTTAAAAGGCTTATAAATAATGATGTTTGCCAAAAGCAAATTGTTCGACAAACGGCAGTAACAACAGCTCTGACACATATTGATAGATATGATTTGTCGAGTTATAACTGTTAAGTATTCCATTCACAAAACTCCCTTTCACTCTTTACTCTTCATATTAGCTAATTCAAGGCATTCGCATTATGACGGCTGCTGGATATCTTCTAGTCAATCACGACACGCTCCTGGCACAAAATCAATTACAGCTGTGACCAAAAAAAAAAACAGCTAAAAAAGTAGCTGAGCGAAATAGGCGCCAAATTGCTAGGCAATCTTTGATTGCTGCTCGGCTGCTCGGTGGCTCGGCGGCTCGGTGGCTCGGTGGCTCGGCGGCTCGGCTGCTTGGCGAATGAATGGCTTCCGACAACGTCGTGTCAATGAACTTTGTAAACAATTTTTAATCACATGTCCTTTTTGGCCTGAACTCTATGAATTGCCCACTTCCTATGCGGCACTCTGCACATCGCCCCACGTTCCACGTTCCACATCAAACAGCAGCCCATTGACGCCGAATTCAAATTAAATTGAATAAATCTCAGCCTACGCGCAGCGGGCTGAGGTAATGAAGTTCTGCCAACTATGCTACAGTGGTTGAAAGCCCAATTGGAAATGTGTTGCGCTGATTGGGCCAACTGAGATGATTATCTATGCATGGTCTATAAAGTCTTCAGGCATACATGATTTATCATAATTGTGATCGAACCAATCAGTTTTCCATTTGCTTAATTGCTCCTGCTTGAAGTTTGGCTATTTGATAAACATTTAATATTTTAATTAGGTAATTGAGATGCGAAACTAAAATCTTTATTGCGCCAAAGTGATGAGAGAAGCCAAGTGAAAAGTTTTATTTAAATAAGAAAAAATTGGAAAATGTTATATTAAAAATATATATAATAAAAATTATATAACAAAAAAAAATAATTAATGATTTAATTATAATGATTTTGTTAAAAGTATGTAACAGGCAGAAGGAGGCGTGGCAGACCCCACAAAGTATATACATATATTCTTGATCAGGGTGACGAGCTGAGTCGATATAGCCATGTCCGTCTGTCCGTCTGTGCGTATAAAAGCTAGAGACTTCATTTTTTTTTGTGTTAGGTTTGAATTCATAAATTCGATAAGTTGCATCGTTCCAGAGTTATCGATAAAAACAGAATGAGCTATGTAACCATATCTCGTTCATCTTTAGAGTTAGAGTCTCCAAGTCTTTTGCATATGTATAGATACTAATTTAATAAATTTTTTGTTTTTGTCAGATTTTGCATTCAGTTCCCCAATTCACCCCTACACCCTCAAATGGTATAACAATATATTTCAAATACTAGAGACATATGAATGTCATGAACACAATCTGAAAGTTTGATTTCGATTAAAATAACAAAGAATTTTGGCACTAAAAATACTGATGTTATAAAAACAATTAATAATAATATTCTTATGAATATTTAATAATAATAATAATAAATAATAATAATAATAATAATAATAATAATAATAATAATAATAATAATAATAATAATAATAATAATAATAATAATAATAATAATAATAATAATAATAATAATATTCTCATGAATATTTAAAATATAATTCATATTTTTACTTAATACAGATTATGGAAAAATGTTTATATATTGAAAAAATTTTAAATCATATAATATTTGAAACTCTTTTCTACTTAAAATTTCGAAAAACAAATTTTTTTTAATTTCAAACTTGATTTAATATTTAAAGTTTTGTAATCATTTTAAAAATTTAAAAAAAAAATTGACTAATTCGGTAATAATTAATCCACGCTAGGATGCCATTTAATAATTATAAAGTAAATATAAAGTATCTAAATATTTATTTAAAAATTAACTTAGTTTTTGAAAAATTATAAATAAAAACAAAAATATTTTTAATTTAAAAAAAAAAAAAATAAATGCGTATGCCCAGTTACAGTCATACAGAAAAGCTAAAACGTAATGTACAATATTACTTCATTATTGATAAATAAAATATACAAAAGAGGAACTCAAAATCTATATAGCTTTAAAAAATTATTCAAAAATTGTTAGAAATATATTTTCTGATTTGAAATTTTGTTTCAGCCTTTGGCTTGTATAAAGATAAACTGATTAAAAATCTCGAAGAGGCTTGAATTACATAGATGAACTGATTAAAAATCACGAAGCTATCAATAGATACATGAAAGTTAACGAAAAGAGATTTCTTTGATATAGAAACAATATTCATTTGGAATCAGTGCAAAGATCTTTTACCTTGGCAGACATTTTCAATGGTGTGTGAAATTTGCTTGGGGCCGATTATCAATTTGAATTGAGCAACATGTTGCTGAGCTGTGGCACAGTGTGCGGCATTAGTTAGCGGCAATGGCGCAAACAATGGAGGCATTAATTTCTCAAAGGCTGCGGCACAGCTGCACGACGTTGAACGAAGAATTGGGACTGGGACTGGGCGCAAGGGGCGGGCAGCTGCGGCAGCTGAGGCAAGTGGAAGTGCGTCAACACGCTCTTGTTGGCCCATCGACGCGTTGACGCTCGACTAAGCTGGCAGAGATTTAGCATGTCGCGAATGGCTGCGGCACCTGCGTGCTAAATGAGCGTTCGTCTTGAGTGTCGAGCTCGAGCTGGAGCTCTACGCGTTCCACTTTGCCACGTTGTAGCAACTGTGTAGTTCTCCCTCTCTCTCTCTCTCTCTCTATATATATATATTTCTCTTTCGATATATATATTTTTTTTTTGGTATGCGAGGTCATTGCACTAGGAATTGGCAGTGAACGTCGCCATTGTCCGAGGTCCACGTTTACGTGTTGCGTGTTTTGTTTTTAATTGGGAAAACAAACGTAATTAAAGCATTCAGCAACCAGATTGAATAATGAGTAATCACCGAAGGAGGTGCGGGCAACAGGCAACAAGCAACAGGCAAGCAGGGAATTGGTTACAGGCGCCCACTGAACTGGCAATTAGTGCAACTCTCTTTATGTGCCTCTGTGTGTGTGTGTGTATGTGTGTGTGTGTGTGTGTGGGCCAACTGAGCCCAGTTTGGCGAGTGAGCCGAGTGACCCTTGGCCGCAAGCAACTGGTAACTGGATCCTAAATGCACGCACATAACAAAGAAGCCAGTACGCTTCAGCGGGACGCACAGACATCCCGTTTGCATCACTGATATACTTGTGATTCTGCGGTCAGTTAGTTAGTTAGTGGGCAGGCAAACAGCAGCAGCAGCAGCAGCAGCAGCAGCAGCAGCAGCAGCAGCAGCAGCAGTGGGGCGTCAACGGCTGTCGCCTACTGCTCAGCTTGTGGTTAGATAGTTACGGCCATGTTATGACATCGGCTTGCCAATTATCTATCGCACGCAGCTCATGAAATTAACGCATTTAATGCTCAACTGCAACTGCTGGAAAACTAATCATCTTGCCACTCAGCTTAGCTCAACTGAGGGATTGAATCGAATTGAATTCCTGAAAATTACAATGCACAGTCTATGAACAACACTGGCCAACAGCAATTGGTAAGCAATGGCCAATTTTTTAAATATATTTTTTAAATATATATTTAAAAAATAAATAAATAAATAACAAAAAAACAAAACAAAAAATATATATATACTGTTTTTTTTTTTTATTTTATATTTATTTAATTTTTATTACTTTTTTAAAATGGCATGATTTGAAAATAAGATTTAAAAATAAAATTAGGTTAAACGACTTTTTTAGAAAATTTAAAATTTTCTTGAGCTTGAAATCAACAACTTATTTAAACAAAATTTAATTCTAAAAAAATAAATAAATAAATAAATATTTGTGGTCAACATTTCTTTTATTTTATTTTATTTATTTTTTTTTTTTGTAACTGAAAATGATTATATTAAAATTTTTTACAAATAGTGTAAATTTTATTAACCAATTATACATTTTTAGAAAATTTATTCAAATTCAAAAACAGGAATTTAAAAAATTTTAAATAAAAATATATTTTTATTTGGCTTTATATTTTTTATATTTAATTTATACATTTTTAAAGTATAAAAATTAAAAATAAAAAAAGGTTAATTAAAAAATTATTTTCCTGGTTTCCAAACAAAATTTTGAAGCTGAAAAAAAAAACAATTTTTATGTCAAACAAATTTGTTAAATAACTTCTTATTTGGCATAAAAAATAAAAAAAAGAAATAATAATTTGAGCTGGTTTTCACACCAAATTTAAAGCTGAAAAAACACATTTTATGTCACATTAATTTTTGTAAACTTCCAAATTGTAAACATATGATTTTTTTTTTAAATTTTTAATTGAAAATTCGCCATAAAAATAAATTTATTTTATTAATAAATTAAATATTTAGCTACCTTGAATGATTTGTATTGGGTCAAGTAAACTCTGGTCTATGAAAAATAAGCTTAAAGTGAATCAAAATTTTTCGAATAGCAACCCGAAAAATAAACCAAAAATATTCAGCATTATCTATGAATAATGCCAAATATTGAGCTTCAGCAAGCTAGATCAGTTAAGTCAATTACCTCAGAGTGCTAAAACAATGGAATTCTGGCCACAGAGAGATAGAGATTGGAAAATGGCAGAAACTGTTTTCAGCTAACTCGTTTCTTCCATGCACTATGTTGGCCTGTGTTATCAGGCCTGTGTTCCACTCTCTATTGTCTCAATTCAATTATGTGTTTAGCCATTTTGTGAGCGTAGAACAAGTTCTCTTTGGAAATGGCTAAAAATGAAATTAGAATTATGTATTTCAAAGGTAATAGCTAGCTTAAAAGTAGCATGAAAAATGAAGAGTAAGAATTTAATATCAATTTCCAATTGAAAAATCCATGAACTCACAGAAAATCAGTCCAAGAGCTTACAAATGGAAATGCGAATGTGAAATTTCAACTTGCGTACTTCATTTGGGTAATAACCCAATGCCGAATTGTTTGGGGCAATTTCGAAATACTGGAAATTTGATTGAAAATTCTGAGCCCAAAGAGACGAACTCATTTCGAATTTCCAATAAACATTTTCGGTATCTCTCTCTGTCTGTTAATTATTGGTGCACAATTCGTTGTGTTAATTGAACTGTAATGCAAAAAAAAAAAAAAAAAAAAAGGCATCGGCTTAAATGCATCATTGACAAATGCCCACAAAAATTGAAAAGAATCATCTCGGCGTTAATGAAATGAGCTATCAGAAGTCATTCAAGTGTCTTTTGTTGCTAGGTGCTAGGCCCAAATTGAGGCTAAAACTGGGCGCTGATGCTGTTGCTGATGCTGATGCTGATGCTGATGGCAATGCTGATGAACACATGTTACACCACACACACACTATTGATTTCCATGTAGGCGATGGCAAGTATTGTGTACGTACGTACGGGTTGCCAGCTTGCCTGCCGCCGAACTAATCTGTGTCACTCTCGAAATATTATAGAACGTGCTGCGTCAAGGCATTTGCCTTTTTTCTCTCTCTCTCTCTCTCTATTCTCTCTGTCTCTTTTTATTTTTTCTTTGGTTGGGCCACAGCATAGGAATTGATAGTGAAGGCGCATTCAAGGGAACGGATGATAGGCATTCGCACGTACGTAGACTAGGGTAGTGCCAAAAGACAACAGCAATAATATCAACACAATACCAGCAGCGAGGGTGGCTTTGTAACTTTCGCCCAACATCTCATTAAACACACAAAATAGAAAATAATAAAAATAAAAATACAAAAAAAAAAAAAAAAACAGACACACTTTTTCAATGTCAACAAAGTTCAGCTCTTTGTTACTCCCTGCCTGACTGCCTGGCTAGCTGACTTTTTGCAGCGCTTGCCTTTAGGGTAAATCCAACCCCCTTCTACAGTCCCGCCAGCCTGGCGCAGCCAGCAACCCCCCCACCCTAAAAAAAAAACGCCTTGCACGCACTTCTTAAGTAACCGCCGTGCTGTAAAAATTTTTGCCACTGACCTAGTTTTGGCAGAGCGCGGGGTAAATACAAAAAAAAAAAAAAAAAGAAAAACTGAAAAAAAAATGAAAAGAGAAAAGAGGAAAATGTTGCCACGCTTGGTTTTTATTTGACTTGTCCAGACATATCGATGGCGTTGTTGGCATTATACAGCCTGCGCTTATAACCGGGACTGAGCCTGCTCCTGCTCCTGCTCCTGCTCCTGCTCCTACTCCTGCTGCTGCTGCTGCTCCTGCTTCTGTTCCATTGAGTGTCTCGCTGACTGAAATATCAAAGTGAAAGTCGCAACAGTTGTAGACAGCGCCGACTGATTGTGACAAGGTGTCGTACTAAGAAACTAGGCAGAGCTCGAGCAGCCTGGCTGACTGACTGGCCAGAGCAAAGTGAGGCTGCGCTGCGCTACCTGACATGTCACGGGCACAAGCAGCGTCACTGACTCACTGAGCTCAAAGCTGGCCAAGGCACGGCCAACGCACGGCCAGGCACGGCCTGGCAAAGGCCGCTGACAATCAACAAAGCTGCTCGGTGCAATGCACACACTGCGGAAACGGAAGCTGCAGCCATGTCGGCAACGACGACGAAAAGGACAATATCATTGAGCAGCTGGCAATGGGCAGAGCAAATAGAAACCGAAATCAAAATGACAATCGTAAAATGTCAAATGTAAAATGTAAAATGTAAAAATGTTGAAATTCAGTAAATTGCTTGTAGGCAAGACAAGGCAACGCAGCCCGATGACGACTGCGATTCCAATGATGACAACAGCTGATGACAAAAGCTTAATGCAACGACGAAAAGACGAAAGGACGAAAGACGAAAGACGAACGACATGCGACATGCGACAGCGTCGCGGTCGACTCTCGAGGCGCAAAACAGGGTGAAGGACACGGCGCGTGCATAACGTAACGCTTATTGAAATAGTTCTGAAGTGAGCTCGACGACGCCAGCATAAGATTTCAGTGCCTTAGACCCAGTTGAGTGCATGTGTCTAAGTGGGCCTTAGACCCAGTTACTGCCATTGCCACTGCCACTGTGACTGCCACTGTGACTGTGACTGTGACTGTGACAGTGCCCCCATCGCCTTAGTAGCTCTAGCAATTGTTCAGCTAACAATCTGCCCTAACGAAGGCAGCAGCAGCAGCAGCAGCAACAGACGCAGCCACAGTAGCAGTTGGGGACCTTTCTCATGGATCTTTAGTGGCAGAAACAGTAGCTGCTGTCTCGGTGGCTTATTTAGCGCCGCAGTCGTTGCATGGCATAGATTTTTATCGATTCGACTCGCACTAGCCAAAAAAAAAAAAATAAAATAAAATAAAAGAAATATTCTAAAAAAATTAGCCACAAGCCAACTAGTTCTCTAAGCTCAGCTCAGCTCATGTCTTGTGCTATTTAGCATATTTCATAAATGCACAAGGACCACGAGTAATGGGAAATTCCGACTCTGGCATTTACACATGTTGCATGCATCTCTTCTTGCAAGCACTGAGAGCTGTCGTAATGATTCCGTAAGTCCATTGTAAATGGCTTTATGGGGTATGTTAGTTATGTGCATATGTATGTAACTGGTAAAAGGAGGCGTGGCAGAGGCACAAAAATTAGTATATATAGTCTATCTATCCACTTGTCACACATACGTTCGTTCATCACCCTCTCCGTCCGTCCATCCATCCGTCCGTACGAAGGCAGACATCTCGTAAACTATAAAAGCCAGAGACTTGAAATTTTCAATATATAATCGTGATATATGGCATATTGCTTTACGTTTCATTTTATAATTATTATTATTTATTTATTTTTTGTATTACTCATTGCATTGAATGCCGCTTAATAGCTAAAGACTTCTAATTTACTGTGCATGCGAGTATAATGAACAATAAAGTAATAAAATAAACAAATAATTTAATAAATAAATAAATAAATAAATAAATAAATAAATAAATAAATAAATAAATAAATAAATAAATAAATAAATAAATAAATAAACAAAAAAAATAAATAAATAAATAAATAAATAAATAAATAAATAACTAAATAACTAAATAAATAAAAAAATAAAAAACTAAATAAATAATTAAAAAATCAATAAATAAAAGAATAACCAAATAAATAAATAAATAAATCAATAAATAAATAAAAAGTAAATAAGTAAATAAATAAATAAATTCAATAAATAATTCAATAAATAAATAAAAAACTAAATAAATAAATAAATAAAGAAATAAAGAAATAAAGAAATAAAGAAATAAAGAAATAAAGAAATAAAGAAATAAATAAATAAATAAATAAATAAATAAATAAATAAATAAATAAATAAATAATCAAATAAATAAATCAATAAATAAATAAATAAATAAAAACTAAATAAATAAATTCAATAAATAATTCAATAAATAAACAAAGTAACTATAATAAGCAGTAAGCAAAACGCCTACATACATGTGTATTTATGTATGTGTGTGCTATGTATGTGTGCATGCATTGCTTATCTGAAAATGCATAAACCAATTGCAAAATATTTGTACTATTAGCTCCTCGCAGCATTTAGGGTATCTGCTATTCGAATAGCTCCGACTAGAGCTCTTTTAATTGATATAATTATGAAATAATTTTTGTAGGCCGCCTTCACCAATGCTTGGGGCAAATTCCAGGCACATTCATTGCAAATGATTGCAGTTTGTTGTTGGGGCTTGCACAGGTAAGTCCACTCATCGATTTTACATAAATCTCCAGGTAAATCCCTTTGTTGTAATGCGAATAATGTGTTTCAATTTGAACAGTCCGCACATTCCATCATCAGTTTAAGCTCTTTATCGCATTCCTTTGCCTCCTTTGGCGTATTCTTATTTTCTATTAGCATCTCTAGATTTGCTGCTGATGTTTCAGCACTGATTACCTAACCTGAGAAGCTGAACAGCAGAGCTTATAAACACTTGCCTACTGCAGCTCCAGCAGCGATTGACAGCCCGAGACGACTTCAGTTCCAGCCAGCAACGAAACCAGGCCATGCCAGGCCGCTCATTGAGCAGAATCTGCATCTGATACCAGTTTATTGTCATCATCAACTCCCTTTTTATACCCTCATATATATCCATTGAAAATGGGCAATCAGGGTATGATGGTTTTGTGAAAATGTATATATATATATATATATAATTATTGATATATATTCTTGATCAGCATGCAAAAAAAAAGTTGATATAGCCCTGTCCGTCCGTCCGCATGAACGTGGAAATTTCGGAAATCCATAAAGCTAGAGAACTGAAATTTTACATGAATACTCTTCTATTGGTTATGCAGTACGAGTTTGTTTCGTTTTTATCGATAACTCATATCCTAATCATCGATAAAAATCGAAAATTCGTTTACTTTGAGCATAACTTCTACACCGTTTGAGCTAGAGACTTTAAATTTGTATATATATTTTAGAAGATTGTCCATCTAGAAATGGAGTTATAAACGTTCAAAGTATAGCCCAACCCATCCCCAAGCCATGTGCGTGAAGGAGAAGAGTTTTTTTTTCAGAGTTCAGGGTATCTCGTAGTCGAGCAGTCTCCACTAGAGACTTCTTACTTGTTTTTTTTTTTTTTTTTTTTTTTTTTTTTTGCTTTTGCCATTGCCAGGGCTGTGCGGTGTGCGGCTCATGTTTTGATTTTTTTTTTTTTTGTGCGCTTGTCCTGCTGCAAAGTTGTCTTGGCGCAGCGAAACCTGCTTATCAAAGCCAATGATATCATGAGACTGCTCGACCAGAAATTAAATTCTAACTTTGATGCTGCGGCAAAGGTGCGGAGTCATGCTGCACTCGACTTTCGCCATGATAATTGCCTTGACTCACTGCGCTCGCTGCAAAGCTTTATAAATGCGAGTGAAGCGTATAACTCAATATATATTAAAAAACTTATTTGATATATATAAATATATAAGAGAAAGGGAGAGGGCAATGCGACAACAAAATAAAACTAAATCAGAAGATTTGAAATTTAACTTAAAATAAGAAAGTACATTTATAGGTGTGCAATAGATGGAGTTGTTAGCCCAGCCTTAATAAACTGAAGCCTTAAACAGAACCAAGAGTCATACGAGTATATCTAATTTACTCTATTCCCATCTGCTAGCAAAAGAGAACTATAAAGTCAGGTTTCTCTAATTATATATTATTTTTCTCTACATTGTAGCTGTTGTGATATAAAGTCAATATTAGTTAGTTAGTTACTACTACTTGAATTTATTAGCTAGTTCTTGCACTTCCCCCTTGGCACTCTCTGCTCTCCTCAACCGACCAAGCTACTAATTGTACTCTTCATAAACTTTCGCATTAATATTATCTCTTTCTTGGCTTCATGGTTTCAGTCAATTTTCATTGTTCACTTTGAAACCATGACAAACGGGTTTGCTTGCTGCTGCATTCTAAATTAAAATTGTTCTTTGGTTTCTTGACCACGAAAAAAAAAAAAAAGTCAGAAAAAAATATATAGTAAAAATACTTTAGAAAATAAAGTCAGCAAACTACTCGTTTCTAAACAACTGATGAAAGCCCTAAAAGTATTAATTACAATTAAAACTTTTATTTAACCATTTTCATTTTACTTTTCACATTTTTCTCACTCAGCTGAAAATAGTTTTTCATTAGATAGCATATGAATGCTTTAAGGTAATGTTAGCTAATAATTTTAATTATAAGCTTGGTCTAAAAAAATAAAAAAAAAATGCTTTAAGGTAAATATTAATAAATATGAAAATATTTTAATTATATTATAATAACCTAATTAAAATTGGAAATAAATAAATATATAGATATGACAAATATATAAATAAAAAAATAATAATAATAATTTGCAATGCAAAATTGAAAAATTTAAATAAATGTATGTAAAATGTAATTAAAATAAATATAAAATAACATTTATATTTTTAAAAATGTATATTTTTATATAAAATATATAAATAATAATATAAATGTGCAAGAACTAGTTGAATAAAAAATGAATAAATTATAGCTTGAACAAAATGTAAATAAATAAATAAATTAAAATAATTAAAATAAATAAATAAAAATAAATAAATAAATAAAAAAAGAAACATATAGAACTCAATATGCATAGAAAGAACAAATATATATATTTAAAAGAAATGCAATCATAAATATATATGTACAAAGTACAAAAATATAAACAAATTATTTAAAAAAGGTCATATTAAATATATTAATTTCATTTGTTAAACATATATATATTTTTTAAATTTATAACTTAATTTTATTTTACATTTTTATTCATCTTAAAAAAAAGTAAATAAAATTAAAAAAAAACTAGATTGTATAATTTCAGAAAATATTTAACAGACGTACAATAAAAAATAAAAAATAAAAAATCTGAAATATATAAAGAGATTATAAAAATGAAAATAAAAGAAACATTTTTGGATGCTTTCGCAAAGCTAAAATAGAACTTTCCGTTAGTCCAAAGGTGGGCTCGTGGCTAACAGCAGCATAACAGCTGGGAAATTTGTGGCTAACAGCGCCCGTTAAAATATCCCTCACGTAGCGCGCGCCTTTCCTGATAAGAGGCGCGTCACAGGCTGACTTTGAGTTAGTTGCCAGCGAGCAACCAAACGAAATGGACGTGGAGCAGCAGCCCCAGCAGCAACCATAGGCAGCAACTCAAAGCCAACATTTGAATGGACAACGGTCAGCAGCAGTCGCATTTAACACAGCATCAGCTAAAAAAAAAAAAAAAAAAAAAAATAGAAACACAAATTGAAGTTTCCGTTATTTTGATATATATTTTTTTATTGTGCTTTTTGCTGATAACTTTTGAAGGCTGCCAGCCAAGTGAATGACTCAAAAATGGCAGTGCAAAAAAAAAAAAAACACAAGATAACAAAAATCAAAAATTAAAAAAATATATATATATATATTTAAAACAAATATAGTGAATATTAAAAAAAAAAAAGTTTGCTTTGGAATTTTTAAGTTTTTTTTTTTTGTGTGTTAAATTTTGCATTTGTGCCTTGTGACATTGCTGTGGCAAATAACAAGCATATTGAGTGAGTGAGTGAATGTGTGAGTGTGAATGAGTGTGCATGTTAACTGTATGTGTGTGTGTGTGTGTGTGTGTGTGTGTGTGTGTTACGTGTTGTGCATGTGTAAGCAGGCGCATAGCGAGAATTACTTGGCGCGCTTAAAAGTAGGCAACGGAAATGCAACGCACTGAACTTGGCTCGCAATTGCCTGACTGTGTGAGTGTCTGATTGTGTGTGTGTGTGTGTGAGTGTACGTGTGACTGCATTAATAAGTATGTGAGCAGTCAGTCTAAGCGACTGCTGCTTGCACCACATCTTGTGTTTTTTTTTTTTTTTATTTGCGAAAATAATTAATAAATTAGCTCAACACTTAAAGCAGCTTGAGTCTACCCACCGATATGTATTTATATAAACACTGCCAACTGTGTAACGCATGCTGCCAAATAACTAAATAAACAAAAACAAAACAAAAAGAGGAGAAAGAACTTTAAGCTAGCCACAAACAAAAACTGCCAAGTTAGACGAACAAGAGAAAAAAAAAAAAACAACAACAAACAGCAAAAATACGATTTCTTTTTTTTTTTTGTTTTGGTTTTTTTTTTTGCATATTATTTTTCTGTTTTTATTGTTTGTTTGTTTGTTGAGAAAGTGCAAAACAAGACAAGCAGCGAGAATCAACGACAACAGAAACAGACGCCAACGTGTACACAATTTCGCTAAAGCTGACGCCCATAGAGCAGGCCGTGCGGTAAGTTGACATTTCCATTTTCATTTTCATTTTCATTTTTCATTTCACATTGCTCTGGCCTGCCTACCTCTCTCACCCACTTCCCAGCTCGTTTCGCATTTTCGAAACGCAATTGCGTGTGCACTTTTAGCAGCGTTTTGTTCGTAATACATGAACAAGCTTCAAACGCCGCTTGATTTCTAAGTGCATCTGCATGTTTGCATGTGTTCGATGCTCTCCCTCTCCCTCTCTCTCTCTCTCTCTCTCTGTCTCTCTCTGTCTCTGTGTGAGGGTCGTGGTACGGGTTCGTTATTACAAGTTATGCGCTTTGGCATGGCAGCAGCAAAGCCAACAAGCCAACAAGCCAACAATCTAACAATACCAGGCAGCTGCTACCAATGCTGCTGCTGCAAGCGCCAAGAAAAGTCACGTTGCCAATGGCAAATGGCAACTTCGAGTTGCTCTACCCCAAGACAACAAACTATATGTGGCAGCAAGAAGCAGAACTAAAAACGTATAAAAGCTAATTTTGTCACACACACATATATACTATATATATATATATATATACTATATCTTTCTCTGTCCAGTGATAGCAGTTGGCAAAAGTTGTCAAATTGCACGCTGCAGCGACGCAACAGCCACGCAGCAGCAACTCTCATCAAGCCAAGGCCAATAATTGTCATTTACGAGCAGAGCATCGAGATAGAGACAGACATAGATATAAATATATAAGATACAAATACATGTACATATACATATATATAGTGGCATCTCTGTCACATTGCTGTGAAAAAATAACAGCAGAAACGTTGCAATCGGAAATCACCGACTGCAGAGTACTCTAATATATCTACTCTACTCTATATTTATTAATATAAAAATATACAACATACGTATACATATGTTAATATATAAACAAGTGTTTTCTCTGTCATTTACTAAAAGAAAAATATTTGTAAAAACTTCAAGCACTACCGACTGCAGAATACTAAAAAAAAAAAAAATGAATTTAAATATATCGACGAATTTCTACTTAACTTTCGTATATCGAAAAAACAAAATTTTATAAAAGTTCTTTTCTTTGTTTTCTCAGTTAAAAATAATTAAATTACAGCTGAATTTTTACAGATTGTATATTTTTAGTTTTTTTATTAACGTTCATATTCAATTTTTTTTGTATAATATATTTTATAATAATTTCAACTTGGTGCATACAAATAGTATATATAGTGTAGACATACGATATAAAGATGATTTAATATTAATTTTGCGAAATAATTAATAAAAAATATTGTATTATTGTTTTAGTTTTTTTTTTAATGAGATATATGTATTTTGGTGTATATATTTATTTTAAAGTATATTTAATGCGTAAATGTATAACAAATATATAATTTATTTTTAAATAAATTAGATCCATTAATCAGCATTCATCATCTTCATCTCATCCAATTGTGGCTTACGCTCAAAAATTAGAAATTACAGGATATTTTTCGATCTGTCACGCCTCAAAGATGATATTTCTGATCATCGATAAAAGAGCTGAACTGTTAAATAACCAATTTTTAAGTTTATAGTTTTAGTTATAGTTGGGTAAGTGATAGAGGAACTCAGCAATAACTTAATGATCGAATTTGTCTTTTTCTATCATCTAAACTTTATATAGAGTAATCTTGGGAAAAGTTATAGCTGCCATATTATTATCAGCTTGAGTTGTCAACTCCATTATATGTTACAAATTTCCAGTGTCTTGCACCAAGGATGATATAAAAAAAAAGAAATAAATAAAAAAAAGGCAATTTCTCGATTTGCTACGCTCCTTGTAGGCATATCAAGTAATTCTAAATTCACTTTATCAGACGAGGGTATCCACAATTATATATTTTAAGTTTCAAGTCTCAAGCATTTTATTTAATTTATTTTTATTTGTATTATTCTTATTTTTTTTTTATTATTTCATTATATATATTTTATTTATTTATTTATTTTATTTAATTTATTCCAGCATGTTATCAAACGAGAGTATGCACAACTATATATTTCAAGTTTTAGATTTCTCTGGCACTAAAACTGCTCAGGATATAATAGAATATATGGAAAGCATTATAAAGTAAGATTCGAATTTGCCACGCCCCTTGTGGGAAAATCCCGTTGCAGTTTATGAGAGCCACAAGTACATCCGATTATCAAATTTCTCTTGACATTGCACAAAACCAATATACTCATTGAGATTCATGAATGAGCATAAAAATCTAACAATGTGCAAATCGAAGTAGATTGACGACATTTTATAGCGACCATAAAAAAAATGGCATGCTTAAATTGAATTGGGTTTTCCCCTTTTTTTTTTTTTGCCTGATTTGAAAGCTGACAGCTTTGTAAGACGCCAGCTTAATTGAAATATATTTTTCGATTTCGATTTAGCCAAAGTCAATTAACTCTTTTCGACTTTGATTATGAAGCAGAAATTAATTTAATAAATAGCTATAATTAATTTTTTAATATGTATGCTCTCACTCTCTCTCTCGCTCCCTCTCTCATTCTCTCTATATAAATATATGCTTAAATAATTAATACAAAGAACACTTTGAATGCTTTGGCTAGGCCGCAGCAAAACTGAGTCAAAGTTTTATAACTCGGGTCAAAGCAATTTATAGCAGTCTCCTCCTCTCTCTTTCTCTCTCTCTCTCGCTCTGTCTGTCTCTTACTCTGTTAATGCTGTTGCTGCTGCTCTGCATACAAATGTCAATTTCAATTGCAAATTAATCGGACAGCCTCCCGTGTCACGCGCGTGTCACGCGCGCCACGTCGCCACAATCGCTCTGACCCTGAACGACTCTCGCTGATGACTTTTGCGATAAGCCTTCGATTAAAAACTCGCCCATTTGCACTAGCCAACAAGTTTGTCAAGTCGAAAGTTTTCAGCTTTCCACATACATATATATATATATATATATATAGTAAATCTAATATATTTCCTTTGAGCCAACACAAAGTAGAAATTTGTCGGAGAGTGTTATCAGCAATGGCTACTCAGCAGTTTCGCTCGTCCTTGCCAAGCAAAGTTTTCCAGCAAGTTTCCATCTAAGTTTTCATTCTTTTTGCAGCTCTTTCACGATTTTCTTTCAAATTATTTTCACTTGGATTTCTTTTTGCTATTTGCTCGGCGGAGTTGGCGCCTGCAAGTATGCAACGTTCGCTTCGACATCTATTTTTTTTTTTACTTTATTTCATTCGCTTTTGGGCCGCACGCGCTTTATTTCTATATTTTTTAATTAAAAGCTTAATTGGCTCTGCCACACCTTTGAGAAAATTAATATAAGTAATAAAAAGAAAGAAAAAACAAAAAAATATAGAAAACGATTGCGTAATTAAAAGTAAATAACAAACATATTTACCGCTATTCTTGTTATATATCTATTAAATAAAATATATATATTATATAATATTGCTAAGATCGTTCAGCTTGATAGCGTCACAGACACGCCCCACACATCTCGACTCGTTGACGCCTCGTCGCAGTCCGCATAGAAATTAAAAACTTAATGGTCTACCTAGCCCCCCCACACACACACACACACATACACACACACACACACACACACACCCTTCTCATGTGCTCATAGTGTTTAGCATTAGGCTTCAACAGCTTTGCTCCTAAATAGAATTTGTAGTACAAAGCGAAGTGTGCGTGGGCTTAGCCTAGTTCAATGGCTATGCAAATATTGACAGCTTCGTTTTAGAGCATACGGAATACATTAAAAACGTTAAGCGTTCTCCATGATAATTACGAAATTACTAAATATTGCACTTTAAATATATATTTGGTTGTTGGGTTTCCTAAATAGCTATCCAAATGGAAGAATATAACGATTATCTTAGAGTAGAGATATAAATGGGGAAATATATACGAGAGATAAACAAGCATAGAAAATGAGATTAATTTCATTTGACTCAAAATTCTTAATATAGTAAATATGCAGATATATCCTTGAAAGTGCTGTATCTGTATCTGTATCTGTATCTGTATCTGTATCTGTATCTGTATCTGTATCTGTATCTGTATCTGTATCTGTATCTGTATCTGTATCTGTATCTGTATCTGTATCTGTATCTGTATCTGTATCTGTATCTGTATCTGTATCTGTATCTGTATCTGTATCTGTATCTGTATCTGTATCTGTATCTGTATCTGTATCTGTATCTGTATCTGTATCTGTATCTGTATCTGTATCTGTATCTGTATCTGTATCTGTATCTGTATCTGTATCTGTATCTGTATCTGTATCTGTATCTGTATCTGTATCTGTATCTGTATCTGTATCTGTATCTGTATCTGTATCTGTATCTGTATCTGTATCTGTATCTGTATCTGTATCTGTATCTGTATCTGTATCTGTATCTGTATCTGTATCTGTATCTGTATCTGTATCTGTATCTGTATCTGTATCTGTATCTGTATCTGTATCTGTATCTGTATCTGTATCTGTATCTGTATCTGTATCTGTATCTGTATCTGTATCTGTATCTGTATCTGTATCTGTATCTGTATCTGTATCTGTATCTGTATCTGTATCTTTATCTGTATCTGTATCTGTATCTGTATCTGTATCTGTATCTGTATCTGTATCTGTATCTGTATCTGTATCTGTATCTGTATCTGTATCTGTATCTGTATCTGTATCTGTATCTGTATCTGTATCTGTATCTGTATCTGTATCTGTATCTGTATCTGTATCTGTATCTGTATCTGTATCTGTATCTGTATCTGTATCTGTATCTGTATCTGTATCTGTATCTGTATCTGTATCTGTATCTGTATCTGTATCTGTATCTGTATCTGTATCTGTATCTGTATCTGTATCTGTATCTGTATCTGTATCTGTATCTGTATCTGTATCTGTATCTGTATCTGTATCTGTATCTGTATCTGTATCTGTATCTGTATCTGTATCTGTATCTGTATCTGTATCTGTATCTGTATCTGTATCTGTATCTGTATCTGTATCTGTATCTGTATCTGTATCTGTATCTGTAT
This sequence comes from Drosophila stalkeri, assembly GCA_035047405.1. Classification (NCBI taxonomy): domain Eukaryota; kingdom Metazoa; phylum Arthropoda; class Insecta; order Diptera; family Drosophilidae; genus Drosophila; species Drosophila stalkeri. The sequence continues at coordinate 7,579,864 of JAWNPR010000061.1, read as the reverse complement.
CTGTATCTGTATCTGTATCTGTATCTGTATCTGTATCTGTATCTGTATCTGTATCTGTATCTGTATCTGTATCTGTATCTGTATCTGTATCTGTATCTGTATCTGTATCTGTATCTGTATCTGTATCTGTATCTGTATCTGTATCTGTATCTGTATCTGTATCTGTATCTGTATCTGTATCTGTATCTGTATCTGTATCTGTATCTGTATCTGTATCTGTATCTGTATCTGTATCTGTATCTGTATCTGTATCTGTATCTGTATCTGTATCTGTATCTGTATCTGTATCTGTATCTGTATCTGTATCTGTATCTGTATCTGTATCTGTATCTGTATCTGTATCTGTATCTGTATCTGTATCTGTATCTGTATCTGTATCTGTATCTGTATCTGTATCTGTATCTGTATCTGTATCTGTATCTGTATCTGTATCTGTATCTGTATCTGTATCTGTATCTTTATCTGTATCTGTATCTGTATCTGTATCTGTATCTGTATCTGTATCTGTATCTGTATCTGTATCTGTATCTGTATCTGTATCTGTATCTGTATCTGTATCTGTATCTGTATCTGTATCTGTATCTGTATCTGTATCTGTATCTGTATCTGTATCTCTATCTCTATCTCTATCTCTAGCTCTAGCTCTAGCTCTAGCTCTAGCTCTAGCTCTAGCTCTAGCTATCTCTAGCTTCAAGAGAACTTGTTGAACTATTTACATTAAAGTCTAGTTTAATTCTACTTCAACGACTTATGCTGTGCCTTATGCTCGTTTCTGTAATGAAAGGAGTATATTGGTTCTATGCAGTGTCCATATAGCTGTCTCCTGCTCTGTTTATACGACAGTGCAACCATTCATTCACTCATCTGTCTATCTGTACGTCACTCTGTCCGTTCTTATGAATGCATTGTCCTTTAGCATCAACAGCAAGCAATATCCTCTACAGTCTCGAGCCTTAGACCCAAAGACATTTAAAGCAACTCCCAGAACTCCAAAATTTGACAGTTCACTTCCTGCAGGCCTCCTCTTTGGTATTGATTCTCCATTTATTTTGAGAGAGTCCTGTGCTCTAAAGATTTCTCGCTCCGGCTCGTTGCCTTTACATAAATTTACAAATATGCGAAACACGCAATCATCGATATCATATCCTGTCCGCAATGAATTTGTGAAACGAATCAGACGACAGACGTTTTGAATGGACTGTAATCTGATTTGGTTTCTTGTTGATGATTAAAAGGACATTAGGAATATATAAATCGGATGCTTTAAAACTCATTTAACTTTGATTCATTGCAATGCGCCGTCTGTCGCCCGGGCTTAAAGTCAAAGTTTTCCTTCTTCTCTCTGTTTTTGTATTTATTGACTTGAGTTGATTTCCTGCTTTTCTTTTTGGTTCTTTGGCTTTTTGTGTTTTGGTTTTTTTCCTTTCTGCTGATATGTGGCTTTCGTACAAACTTAATTTGTGCTTGGCTAGCGTGAGAATGTTTGGCTCAATGCGATTTCCTGTCGCTCCTTTTGTATGCTGTCGGGCAAAGGACGAAGGACTCATTTTGTGTGTAAATTAAAGGAGGTTCAACAATTTTTTGGGGACATTGGCCAGCTACCCGCTGGCAGGCGGACTAGAACACGCACGTACACGCATGTGTGTGTGCGTGTGTGTGTGTGTGTGTGTGTGTGTGGGGGGATATTCATCTATGTCGCACATCGTTAAGCGCTGCCAGTTTGACTTAATTTGCGTTAAACTTTTTTGTTAAACATATCATTCGGCTGGCAGACCGGCAGCAAACAGACCAAAAACCAAGCAAAATACACACACACGCGCCACAAGAGCGACGCGAGAAACACAAACAAAGGCATTAATCATGCCAGCTCAGGGACCAAATACATATACAGCATACAGAAGCAAGAGTTAGAGAGAGAGCGAGAGAGAGAGAGAGAGGGAGTGAGTGAGGGAGAGAGAAGCGAGAGAGTGCTGTCTCCCTAAAAAAAAAAAATAAAGTCTTTATGGGATTTATTAAGCATTTGTTTCGTTGCGCTATGTGCCTATCGAGAGTCTCAAAAATGCTCAAAATCAATGTCAAACAGTGCAGCATCTGCTATGTATGTATGTGTGTGTGTGTGTGTGTGTGTGTGTGTGTGTGTGTGTGTGTGTGTGTAAGTATTGTCATAAAATGACAAACAATATAAAGCCCAAAGATGAGTTGAGCAATTGACAAATACTCTTAGCTCAAGCCAAATCACTCGAAAAAATAAGCAAAAATTATTTATAAAAGTATATACAGTGTGAGAGAGAGAGAGAGAGAGAGAGAGTGAGAGAGAGGGAGAGAGACCATTAGAGAATTTGGGAATTACACCTACTTCCCACAGAGGTGGACAGCAGAGCTTTAAGAGCGGAAAGTAAATGTTACAGGTTCAATTAAGCGACCCAAAGGGGCGGGGGGCCTCGATTCAGCCACGGCAGGAAGTAGGTAAGGAAGGAAGTAAGATCTATAGCAAGAGGATTAGAATTAGTGTATTTGAGCATTGCAAAAGAGAACTGAATATGACTAGTGAGGCAAGTTAGGGTGTTCGTTCCTGGGCAGAACTTCTCGACCTGGACCAGGACCAGGCGCTGAATTCTGTGAAAGAATGGAATTCCAAACATTCTACGCTAAATTACAAGCATATATATATATATATATATATATATATATATTTTATATATATAGCTAGCTATGAGCTCTGCTTACTGCGCCGCTTAGGCAGCAACTGCGCTTGGCCTTGACTAAGGGAATTTAATTCTCGTTCTCTTGATGTATAATGAGTTTTTTTTTTAATAAATATTTATTTAAAATTTAACATACGACTACCTTTAAGACAACTTAATCTAAACAAAAATGAATTAATATACAATGAAAAAAAAATATCTTAAAGCTATAAAACAAGCTTATATACCAAGGTGTACATATCTTTGGGGGAAAAGGAAATTTTGGAGTGTGATATTTACAAAGAGAAAAGTAAAGTCAAGACACAAGACAGCAGCTCTTGAAGACTCAAGTCTTTCTCTGTCTTAGAGCGAGATAATTGCATTCACATATATGTGGGGCGATGTGGGAGAAGAGGATTTCAGCAAAACCAAAAGAAGTTTATGATAAAAATAATTTTTTTTTTTTATTTTTCTACATTTTTAAGCCCAAGAACTCTACATAATTTCGATAGTCGATAATCTATAATCAACAATCGATGATCGATTTTAATCAACAATCGATTATAGACTATCGACGAGCGATATCTATGCTCGATTATAGATAATCGCTTATTGTGATTACAATTATACACTAACAACTATCAATTATCAACAATCGACGCACGACTATCGATTATTCACTATCAATTATCGACTATCGCCACATGACATACCTTGACGTCGATAGATTCATTGTGCCATGCCTGGGCTTGGTCATGGTCAGACGCGCATTTTGTTTGATTCCTGTTCTCGCTAGGCCCCATCTCCCTCCCTCTCTCTCTCTCTCTCTCTCACGGTCTCTGTCTTGTTGTAGCTTGTTTATTTAACAAAATGAAAACTTTTGGCCCGAAACTAGACCGCAATAACTGTAAGTGCTCAGCAAACAGTATCGCAAAAGCCCAAAAACTAACAACGCCTGCGACAAGTGTAGACACACACAGAGAGAGAGAGAGAAAGAGAGAGAGAGAGAGACACAAGCAGTTACCTATACATTTATATATATATAATCTATATATATATATATAGCTATACCTGCTGGCCTTGCCCGGTCACTGGCAGACACACACACACACACACACACACACTTACACAGAGAGACACTCATTGATACACACCGCCTCCATATTGGCGCGCTTGAATCAGTCGTGTGTGTCGAGTATCCTGGCCAGTGGCAAATTATTATGATAATCGCTGGCATAACTTATGCGATATTTTTACAATATGACAGTTCGATGCGTGCGATTGCGTTGGCGCTGGCTGCTGTTGGCCAAATGCGTATTGGGGTAGTCGCACCTATTGAGTGGCAACAACATGTTGCCAGGCCGCGATTCATTCAGTCACTCTATCGGGCAGTTAGCCTGGCTGGGGTTTGCTGCCTGACGGTGCCGTCGGTTGCCTTGGGGAAATTAAGTTTGTGTCATGTTTTGTGTCATTCAATCTCCCCAGACGGCAGCCCAGCAGCAACTCAGCAACTCAGCAGCTCGGCAGCTCGGCAGACACCATACGGCGTCTGTGTGATGTGGGCCATATGCAAATGGCTTAAAGTGTTGCATACTTATTCGCGCGCGCGCGCGGCAAGTGCAAGCTGCAAGTGCTTGGGGCAAGTGGCACAGCCCCAAAACTGGCAACATCGATAGATGGATGTGCGTCAGCAAATGATTAACGCAGCATTTAACGACTTTACTTTTCATTTCTTTTTATAGTCAATTCAGAGTTAAGTAACTGCAAATTATAATCAATATAATTAAGGGTTAAGCACTTCAGCATGCCATTGGGATTGGCTTTTGTGGCCATTGCACAGCTAATTGCTGTGTGGGATGGGACAGGACAGGATAGGACGGGATAGGACGGAATAGGACAGGATAGGACGGGATAGGACAGGTCGCAGAGTTTTTGAATGGGGGGAAACTAGTTTCTGACACTGCCTCAATTTGATGGAAAAGTCAATGGGAAAAACAAGTTGAACTAGCAGTTGAGATTAGTTCTGTCATTGCCAAAAGACAGAAAAACGGACGGACGGTGGAATGAAATGACGTACGAAAGGACGTAAGCATAAGCAGCAAGATGAATATTGCATTTATTTTTGCAAACAGATGAAAATAACATTGAAGAATGTTCTGCAATATGGACTATACTATGACATATAATGAAAAAATTCTTGGGAAAGTTTTCCAAGCATAATGCCATCATCTTATGCAAAAAAGGTCAAAGAAATTAATAGATAAAATATAATATATAATGTTATAATAATATTTATATACAATATATATACATATTTTTGCTGATTTATGAGATCGTTGAGGTGAAACGGGGATGTAGATAAAGATAGGAAGATAGATAGACAGCTAAAGTGATCAACGAAGTTCAATCAGCTCAGTGTGATAAAATGATCATGATCAAATGTAATATATACACTTTATGGAGTCTGACACGCCTACTTCTGCCTATTACGTCTATTTATGCTGAATAATGAGAAGGTGGAAATGCTTTGAGAAAACTCAAATAAAGTGTGGCTAAAGATATGAAAAAAAAAAAAAAAAAAAAAAAAAAAAAAAAAATAATATATATATATATATATATATATATATATATACAAAATAAAATTAATAAATAATATAAAATAAAAGATATAAATAAAATATTTGTATATAAAAATTAATCAATGTAAATAAAAATAAAATAATAATAAATAAATAAATAAAACATGTAAAATAAATTATTCATATTTAAAAATCAATAAATGTAAATGTAAAAATAAAATAATAATAATATATAAATAAATATATCAATTAAAATATTCATAGATAAAATCAATCAATGTAAATGTAAAAATAAAATAATAATAATAAATAAATAAATAATATAAATAGATAAATACATAAAATAAAATATTCATATATTAAACTCAATATATGTAGGAAAAAAATCTATGTAAATAATAAAATAAAATATTTATATATAAAATAAAAATATTACATACAAATATTTATATATAAGAAAAATAAATATTTAAAATACAATACGATGTAAAGTTCATGCTTAAATTTCTATATCTATAAATAAATAAAAATCTATGAAAATAATAAATTAAAATATTTATATATAAAATAAAAATTTTTACATATATATATATATAAATATATATGTATCTATATAATTCTATACTATGTAAAGTCCATGCTTAAATAGCATGACTTTTTCTTTCTGTATAGCTATTAACCACTTTAAAGCAAAATTCTTGTCATACAAGTCGAGAACTTTCTGTAGTCCGAGAAAATATTAAACTTTTCGCTTATAAAAAGTTGCAAGAAAACCAAATTTACAAATTATTATCGTGAGCTGCGGCAATGCATGAAAAATATATATATATATATTTTATTATAATATAAAATATATATTATAATATTTAGTATATATTTTGAACAGCAATTTGATTATGAAATTTTCCTATTTTGACTGCATACGAAAGCAACTTCTATATATAGATATATTTATGTATGTATGTATGTATGTATGTATCTATTGATACATTGATATATTGTTACCTTGAATGTTTGCCTGGCACTTGTTTTATCGTCCCGCTTTATGACACTCGCTCCTCAATGCTGCTCTCACTCCCACTCCCACTCCTGTTCCTGCTCCTGCTCCTGCTCCTGCTGCTGCTCCTGCTGCTGCTACTCCTGCTGGCTGCTTGGCTGGCTGAACGTCACGGGCTTCTGGTTGGGCAATTTATCAAATATCTTATACGAAACTCTGTCGCCTGTCAGCGTTGATTTTAGCGCTTAGTGTGCGCCACACTCTCACCTCCCCCTATCTCTCACACTCACTCTCTCTCTCTCTCTCTCTCTCTCGCTCTGTGTGTGGGTGTGGGTGTGGCAGGCGCGTGTTGACTGCGTGAATATAAAACACACCTGTTGCCAGGGCCTCGGGACTTGTACGTGCGCTGCGCGTCGACATCGTCATTTATATGACACATGAGGTGCGTCCTTAACCCCAACTACCGATGGGCAACATTTGCGCCCCATACTCACACCCCTTTGCCACGCTTTGCCAAGTACCGCCTCGTGTTTGGTGTACTTTAAGGGCGTGCTGTTGCACAATAAAACACAAATAAAGTGTTCGCGTCAGGCGAGTGTCACAAAATGAACATTGCTGAGCGTATTATTTTTATTGCAGCGTGTTGATTGCAGCCACTGACCAACATGCAACATGTGTCAGCAGCAGCAGCAGGAGGAGCAGCAGCAGCAACAACAACAACAAGAACAACTAGGAAAAAAGTGCCACGACATCTGTTGGAGCGTTTCAAGTGCTAAGAGACTTTGAGCCAAACATCAAAGTTCGTTGGACCTAAACAATATCAAGAAGAAGCAGAAGTAGGAGAAAAGTAGAAGAAGAAGAAGAGACTTTGTTGTTGCAACTGCAACTGGTGCAAGCCATCATTGATTTATACCAAAGATATCGCCAGGTAAGCCCCACGTATCAACTCCACTCATATCTCGCCTATACATAAACATATACATATATATCTACTATATATACTATATATACATATGTACAAATATCTATATATACTAATCAAATGTTCTAATTGCACTCAATTCAGTTAACATTAATATACATTATGCATAAGCTGCCCAAGCATTTTGGTTCACTTCAGAACTTCAGCAAGTTCAGCAACTCCTCGTTCCCTGCTCTGCCCCATCAGTCAACGATTGTCGCTTGTCAGCAACAACAACAACAACAACAACAAACAGCAACAACAACAATTGTCTGATATTTAGCTAAAGCAATTTGCATAAAATTATCGTATGTATCTAATCACAGCAGCTCAAAGTCAAGGAGCTGCTCTATTTTATGTGATTGACAGAATAATAAAAGTTTTCCCTTTAAAATATCTTGGCAAATGGAAAAATATTTGCAGATTTTGCTTGGGGCAAAACGATTGAGCGCATCAATCAACAAATTATAAATATTCTGAAATTGAGCATAGACAAATTAAAATATTAACATATATAAAAGTAAATAAAGAATAAAAAATATATAAAAATAAAAAATAAATAAAATATAAATAATAAATATATATAATACAATATAAATACCCATCACACTTAAAAGCATATTCTATCTCTTCATGTCTATCATTTTCTTAGCTTACTCAAGTTTTACTTAGTTTTACTTAAATTCTCTAAAAGTTCTGCCTGAAGGAAAAAACTTTGTTTAATACAAAATTTTACTTTTCTCTTAACTAAATGTTAATTAAAAATAAATGGCTTAAATGGAAAATAATTAGTAACAATAAAAAAAAAATTGAAAACTCAAAGTCGAATTAAAATTGCATTAATTATAATTTCGCTTTATTTTTTTTTCTATTTTGGTCGTCCCAGAGTAGAGTAGAGTATATAGAGTATTTTTTATTTTTATTTATTTATATAAATCTAGCTTATAATTAAAATTATAAACTAGCGTTTTTTTTTTTTTTACTTAAGCCTACGGCAACTAAGGCCTTTAGCTCGTGCCAGTATTTACATAGATATTTATTTACAGATTTTTTTTCATGTTTATGATGAATACTTGTCTTATATATTGAAGTAGAGATTAGTGGTTTTTAGGTATTATAGGACTTTTATGGCGTTTGGGGGTGTGGGTTTGGTGAGGTATTCTATTGGGTTTGTGTTTTGGAAAATTGCTTGTCTATGTGTTTTAAATTAGTTGCAGGTGGCAAGTATGTGTTCTATAGAGATGTATTGGTTGCAGTGTGGGCATGTCCTGGGGGTGTGGTCAATGTAGCATTTGTGGGTGTCCGAGTTTGAGTCTAGTAAATTTGATTTGGACTTCAAGAGGTGGTCTTTAAGAGGTGGGGTAGCTGCTGTATTTCTTGTGGTTTATGTTTTGATACCAGTTGGAGGTTTCTGTGAGATTGTTTTCTATTCTTGATTGGTATATTTTGTTTATGTAATTTTCTATGTCTTTTATAGAGTATTTATAGCTTTAATGATAGTAAGTTAGTCAAATATTATGCTTAGTATCCAAGCGTAGCTAGAGCTTAAGCTCGGCTCCTGCTGCTCTGAGAGCACAGCTAGCAAATACAAATGAACGATTGCCTCTAGTAATTAAGTTTCTTTTGCATATTCCATATTTATTGCACAAGTGGAGAGTATAATTGGAATATGCGCTTTGCCATTGGATTCATTGGATTCAGCGTGGGCACACACTCAACCTTTACCTGTCACTCTGTCTCTGCCTCAACCTCTGACTCGGACTTGGCTTCATTCTCAAATTTTGGCCTTGCTTCCGCTTCCGCAATTGCCTCTAGCTTGAGCTCAGACTCAGCCTTTGCCTCAGGCTTGGATTAGACTCAGATTTTCCCTCTCACTTGGGCTCGGCTTGAAATTCTGCGCCAGTTTCTGCTCCACAATCTACCAATGGCTTCGGCTTTTGCTCACACCTAGTCTTTAATTCTAGCTCTGTCTCAGACTCAGACTCTGACTCAGACTAAGCCTCAGACTCAGATTCAGACTCAGATTCAGACTCAGACTCAGACTTAGATTCAGATTCAGCTTAAGACTCAGACTCAGACTCAGATTTAGACTCAGATTCAGACTCAGACTCAGACTCAGACTCAGACTCAGACTCAGACTCAGACTCAGACTCAGACTCAGACTCTGGCTCTGGCTCTGGCTCTGGCTCTGGCTTTGCCTCAGCCTCAGTCTCAGCAGACTCCGGTTAGTCTCAGACTCAGACTCAGACTTAGATTCAGATTCAGATTCAGATTCAGCTTAAGACTCAGCTTAAGACTCAGACTCAGACTCAGATTCAGACTCAGATTCGGACTCAGACTCAGACTCAGACTCAGACTCTGGCTCTGGCTCTGGCTCTGGCTTTGCCTCAGCATCTGGCTGTGGCTCAGCCTCAGTCTCAGCATTTACTTTGCTTCTGTTTACAAATCTCTAATTGGCTCCGGCTTGAGCTCAGACTCAGATTTTGACTTTGCTTCCACTTGCAGAACTGTCATTATCTCTGAGTTGATCTGTTATAGCTAACAATTTACTCAATCACAAATGCCTCTCACATTGATCTAAATAGTTCTTCTTGGAATTCACTCGGAAGTTCGTTCTCATTCACTGTTCCGCATTTTCAAGTCCAGTTCGTTTCATTCCCAGCTAGTTCCATATAGACTGATCATCGCATCTACTCGCCTGTCTCTTTCTCTCCTCTCTTTGTCTCGCTCTGGGAATAACTATTCTATTTTGGCCATTTTGTGGGCCGCTTAACGCTTTAGGGCAATAGCAATGGCAAACGATTTGCATTCATTTCAAACATATTTCACAGGCCGCAATTATTTCCAGCATTTTATTTTTATAGCTCGACGTTTGCTCGACAATTTGTTTCCATTTTTGATTTCTCTCCTTTTGCTTTTTGTTATTGTTATTTTTATTTTTTATTTTTATTTTTTATTTTTTGCAATGATTTGATTTGCGCCAATGGCTATCGAAGCGTCAACTGTAACGTGTCCTGGGCATTGGGCGCTGATACAGATGATTGGTATGAATGCTGGCAGCTGGCAGCTGGCAGCTGTAAGCTGGCTTTTGCCGACTCCTGCCGGCTCCTGCCGGCAACTGCGAGCGCCTAGCTCCCCAACCATTTATAGCTTTTGTTTTTATAGCAAAGTGTACGCTTCCGTTTCCGCTAGTCTCTGTCGCTCTCCCTCACTCTCTCGCTCTCTCTCTCTCTTTGTCTATCTCTTTCTGATTTCTGTTGTTGCTGTTGTTATCTGCGCTCTTCATCTCGATGGCGCTGCCGTTCCGGTGTTGAGGGTCGTCGTCGTCGTCGTCGTCGTTGTTGTTGTCCTTGTCATTGTTGTTGTTGCTATTGTTGCTGCTGCTGTTGCTGCTATTGCTGTTGCTGCTGTTGTTGCTGTTGTTGCTGTTGTTGCTGTTGTTGCTGTTGTCATCGCCGACATTTAAATTACATAGCTTCGACATGGTAGAGGGCCCGCATTCATTCATGAGCTTGTTCCCGCCAGCTATTTTTACACGCAATTTCTTTGACTTTGCCGCCTTTGTTCGCTTTCTTTACTTACACAAATTAAACTAGAATCTAACAGCGGATACTTGAAGGCTTAACGCATACCTAAATATATACACCCACACACCAACTCACACACACACACACACAGACACGCACAGAAAGAAAGGGGGAGAGAGAGAGACAGATAGATAGATATATGGAACAAATCCTGAGAAATCGTCTGAGCAAAACTATGATAACACGACTCTACAACACCGAGGAGGATCCCGCCTATTGCTCCGTCATCTGGGGCGCAAATCTAACCAGCAGCAATGACCTCGTCCTGGGCACCACCAACAATGCCACCCACATTTTTGCCAACGACTTGCGCGACGACCTATATGCGGTAAGTGAAATCGCTCAGCTCAGCTCAGTTCCCACTATCCACACCCACCCCCAGCGAGGGGCACTCCCACAATTAGCATAATAATCAAATCAAGAGCAAGAGCAGTAATAAACGGAAGCAAATTCTTTAGTTTTCGTATTTTATTTGTCTAATTCTTATTTTGCAAAAACAAAATATATTGCATATATAATTAATTTAAAGAGCTTTCACAGTTGAGCACTTTAAGCTAATTAAATATGTTATTTATATATATACAAATTCCTTGAATAAAATATACAAATATACATATATACAGCAAATTTAATTTACCTTGAGTTCCTTACTTGACGTGTTTTTTTAATTAACTAGATTTTTGACATTGATATATAGATAGAAATTATATATTATATTATATATAATTATATATATATAAATATATGTATAAAATGAAAGCTAAGTCAGATTATTATAAACCTTAAAATATATATACTATGTATATATTAATAAATAAATAAAATTAAAAAAAAAAAAAATACAACAAAAATGAAATACATTTAGAATAAATTTTTGTCTAAATTGTCAAAAAATTTTATGCTTATATTCAACACACATTTTATAAAATTTAATAAAATAAATTAACATAAACAAATTTTGATATTATACTTGTATAATTTTATTTATTTATAAATATTATTTATTTTTTATATTTAATAATATTATTATTATTTATTTATTATTAACTTTGCATAAGACTTATTAAATTAAGCGTTAATAATTGTATCTGCCTTCAAATGAAATACATATTTATTTTAAACCAAAACTCTTAAAAAAAAAAACAATAATTTTTTATTAGTTATATAATTATTACAATTTACAGTTAAATTTTCCATTAATTATGCTTGCTAATTAATAGTAAATAAATATGAAGGGAGCTAAATATAAATTATTATTTAATTAAAATTTTAAAAAAATTGATACAATTTATAAATTTCATTATTATTAATTTGTAAAGAAATATAATCATAATAATTAAATTTAAAAGCAGTAAATATAAATTATTATAAAATTAAAAAAAATGCAAATAATAATGCAGCCAATTATTGCACAACATACTAAAATTTATCTGCTCTTTTTACACAATTAATTATATTAGTTACTTAAGTTTTAAATTTATACAAATAACAAAAAGTTTCATAATTATCGTTTGATATCACGAGAAGTTCACGAAAAATGCGTAAACTAAAATAATATTTGTTCATTTTCTTTTATATCATATTTGTATTTCTATTTATATTTTTATAATCTTTTATTTATTTTATTTTTTCTATTTTTCTATTTTGTGGTTCAAATCAAACTGTTCTTTGAGTAACAATACTTTGCGCTGGCTGGAGGCTGCTCCTGCTGTGAGCAGCTGTGCTTCGAGCTGTTGCCTACTTTTACACTTACACACACACACACAAGCACAATACTCATGTGTTTTTGATGTGTGTGTGTGTGTGTGAGTGTGTGTGCGTGTGTTTTTTTTTCTCCCATTTAACAGTGGGAGCAGGCTATGTTATGAACAAAGTCTCATTCAAGGCAAACGCGAAATAACTCATTTCATAGCACAGCACGTGCAAAAGTTTGCTGCTGTTGCACTAGATGTTGTTGTTGTTGTTGTTGGTGCTGCTGCTGCTGCTGCTGCTACTGCTGCTGCTGCTGTTGTTGCCGTTCAAAAGGTGCTTTGTGCACAACTTTCGCCCAAGGCTGCAGAAAAGGCGAACTCAAGTGAACTGGCGGTGCCTGTCTATCTCAGTGTGGAGAGGGTGTAACAAAACCAAAATGAAACAACAGCCACAGCAACATCAACGGCAACGGCAACGGCAACGGCCAACAACGACAACAAGAACATAGCAATAAGAGGAAAACATAACAAAGAGCAAAAGCAAAAGCAAAAGCAAACATGCTAAAAAGCATGCAAAACATATTTACAATACGAAAATGCCAACCCACTTAGTGGTAGACGTGCAAGAGATAGAGCGAGATAGATATAGGACAAAGATGAGATAGAACAAGAGCGCCGCGACCAATGTAATATATACATATACATATGTACAATCTATAGATGAACGCGTGTGTGCGCATATGTGTGCTTGTGTGTGTGCATAACAAGTCGCAAATAAAAGTGTCAAGTTGACTATTGAATTTTTATCTGTAGCAGCCCATCCAACTGGGCAACAATGCGTCAGGCAGCACTGCAAGCGCGACAGAGACGCACTGAGCGGCTGGTGTGTGTGCATGAGCAAGAAAGTAAATGCAGCATGATTTATGAGCTTTGACGATTTTGTTTACCGTTCTCAGGCTTGCGCAACGAATGGGGAAATCAAGGCATATTCGTTTCATGGACAAGACTTACGATAATAGTTATATACATACATATATATAATTGAATATATATATATATATATATATATATATATATATATATATATATATATATATATATATATATATATATATATATATATATATATATATATATAAAAACTGTAGAGTATTCTATTTCTATTTTAATTTTAATGTATTTCTTTTTTTTTTGTTTACGAACTGTGAGCGAGCATTGCGCAGTCAGCTATTGCCGCTGCTCTTGTGTTTATGTTTGTTTTTTTTTTCTTTTCTTTTTATTCTATTACTATTATTACATTAGATTGGCTTCGTTTCGCTAGCTCAAAAAAAAAAAACGCCTCCACACTTTTCTTACCCTTCTTCTTCTTCTTCTTCTTGGTTTTGGGTGTATTTCACAGGATGTGGAGGATCCGCGCACCGAAGCCCTACGCGAATACTGCTATGGTTTAATGCTGCCCATCATCTGCGCTTTGGGCATCATCGGCAACGTGCTCAACCTAATTGTCCTGACCCGACGCAATATGCGTGGCACCGCCTACATCTATATGAGAGGTAAGTACCGCACCCCCCCCCCCCCCCACGCATATCCTGGGCTATTCGATTTCATTTACTGCCCGGCAATGCGCATTTACCAGCTGAATAATTGCCAATTTTAGTTTCATTCACTTAAAATGCCCACGAATTGCCAATTTCAATTGCCTGCAGCGCAATTACGATAACTCGGCACAGCTTGGTATGAAAACGAGGCGAGATAAACAGCAGTTGGGAGTGCTGTAGTCGACTAAAAGATACTCTTCAAATTATCCTTATGGCAAATTATATAGTATATTGTTTGTAGTTGTTAGAAATTTTTTAGTTATGACGAATTTGCGACGTCAATTTCTCTAAGAGGAGAGATATTAAAGGGAATGAAATGATATATATGATATACATGTATGAATGCATATATACATCTTTATATGATCTATAAACATGACAAACATGGAGAATATTACATGATATGGCATATCATACAAGTAAAGGAGCTGAGTTCTTAAAGACAGTGAAATGATATATATGTAATACATATAATAGAGCATGATATAGAATGATATTATATGATATTGCGATTACTAATATACAAGAATTGCAAATTCCAAGACTTTACCTTTTGATATATAATATACCATATCAATTCATATATATGTACATGCAAAATAAAACTTATCAAGAAAACACCACTATATACATATAGTTATTATTATCTACAACTATTCCAATCTTTAGTTTTACTTTTAAATTTCATCTATTTCCTCCTCCTTTGGCAGCGCCTAAAATAGTTAAGCTTTGTCCTTTCGCATCGTTGCATTTAAATTTAATTTGGGTTCCTTGGGACATTCAAAAAGTTTGTTTTTTTTTTTATTTTCTTAGAAATTCTCGCTTCTTTTTATACAAATATTTTCACACTTATTTATACTACTAAAGAAATTAACCTTTGACCCCGCCCCAATCCCAATGACCTGGCAACTTCAACAACAATAGCCATAGCAATACAAAGCAATATATATATATATGTGTGTGTGTGTGTGAGTGAGTGTGTGTGTGAGTGTATTCGTATATGAACTGGCGCTGTGGAACCTTATTTGATTAGGCAGCCCTCGGAAATTTATGTAAAGCCTCTAAGCTCTAGAGAAAAAGAAGGGAACACGTTGCGTAAAAAAAAAAAAAGAATAAGAGGAAGAAGATGAAGAAGCGGAAGAAGAAGAGGAGTAGTGAATAAAAAGACAATGGACACAGCTGTGCTTAGGCACAACGAAGACTGAATACACTTGAAGAAAAATCTATTAAGGTAAACAATCTGATTCAGATGAGGAAATGGAAAATGGAAAATGTGAAAATGAGAATAGACAAACCTTTTAGAGTTTCTCTCGAAAAGCACTACAATTCAAGTAGCTTAGCTATCACGATCTTCTCTTATATCACCCATATATATATATATATATATACAGGCATAGTTAGATCTTTATCTCTTATCACGTGTTACAAATGTCTCGGTAAAGTCGTTAGGCTCCCGGCACTCCGGGACAGCAACACGTGGATGCTATCTGAACGCGTTAAATAATGCTGAAATGTATTAGACAAGTTGTTAAATGCTCGCAAGTAACTGGCTAAGCTGAGGCTCTCGTTTGCTCCGGGGCCGCCTAATTGATTAATGCGTTGGCCGACAAAAAATGAAGCATGTCAACGGGCGCAGCATGTTGCCAATTCCGGCGTGCAATCAGTCATGCGGCGTGTGGCAAGGACTCAAGCGGCTCACATTACACTCTGCAACAGCGCAGGAAAATGAGATGAGATGAGATGAAATGAGATGGGAAAAATGAAGATGAGAAAGAAAACGAAATTTATAATTCAATTAAGATTCGTTTTTACATTGTTCTCTCAATTTCGCAATTTCAGTTACAATTTAAAGCGAGCGTTTAGGTATTCAACTGGCATTTAGATGAAAGTAATCTTTTTACAAATGCCTAAACGAGCGTAGTAGAAGGGAGTACTTGACTAATAAATATCCGGAACTTGAAGAGATTCAGGGTTATATCAACATACGTAAACTGCTTAAGGATGATAATAATAAAAGTCGATCAGTTGATATAGCTGAAGAATTCAGAATTTTGTAACAGTAGAATATATTAGAAGTGCTCAACTATTAAATACCCTAAATTTGCTTTTCGTATTTGGAATGTTAGATAATATTTATTATTATTTAAATTATTAAATTATTTTAATATATAATATAAATGAAAGCAGATTTGCAAGTATTGTACTTAAGATTGACCAACTAGGCAATACCCTGTATCAGATTACTGATTTAAGCATTTATTTCTATAAATCTACTGGCATAAACTAAATAATTAAAATTGCTTAATAAACGAAAAGCAATACGAAATGTGGCATATTTGAGAGAACTCAGCTAGCAAATACGCTGAATCATAACATTCCATTTATTTTATATAAATAAATTATTCTACCAAGAATTGGATTGGTAAAATAATTTAAATTAAAGAGGAAATTATATTTATATACAAAAAGAAGTAATCGGGAGTGCTCAGCTAGTAAATACCCTAACTCTAAACGGATTCAAGTTTATATATATTTATATAGAAATATATATTATATATATTTATATTGGCATTCAAATTAAATTTAAAGGACATTGAAGAATTTAATATTTTTAATAATTTTTGCCTAGCAGGTAATTGAAAATGCTCAACTCGTAAATACCCTAAATGTGCACCTATATAGTCTCTAGCTTATATCTCCTATAATGGAATTATATAATTATAATATATGTATATATTAGACAATTATATTCGATATAAAATTTGCATTTTTTTTAACCTTAAATTAATTTCCTTAAGCCTGAGGCACAAAAAATAAATAAATAAATAAATAGATGGATAAATAGGTTAGACTTTTGATGCCAAGCAGGAATTTATACATATATATATAGATTTAAAATATAGTGAAATATATATATATATATATAATCATATATAAGGACAAGGACATTAGCTACACTCGACTTTTAATGCAATATATAAATATTTATATATTTTATATATATTTATACATCTTTATCCATATATATCTTTATTCATATTATATCTATATAAAATAGTCTTCTGTATATATTTATATATAAATATATATTTTTTTTTCATATAGTATATTTATTCTAAAATTTTATCTTCTATACTTTCTATATCTGTTTCTGTCTGTTCCATTAACTCGAACATAAATGAATTTTAATATTAGCTGCACAAAGATATCTTCCGACATTTCTTTTGGAAGTCAAAGAGTTTAGACCAAAAGCCTTCGAGGCGAAAGTGAATAGCCAATAGCAAATTTGTTGAGCAGTGTTGGCCTGCAAGGCAGCCAGTGGTGAAAGGTGGTAAAGGAGCTACGCACCTATGCCAATGTGAGCATAAAATGTAGAATGTAAAATGTAAAATGTAAAGTGTAGAATGTAGAATGTAAAATATAAAATGGCTCAAACGTAAGACGCAAGCGATGGCAACATAATTGATTGCCTTTTGGCTGTTGTGTGGAAGGCGGAAGCTGCGGTGGCCGTTAGCTGATAGGTGATGGCTGTTAACTGGAAAATGGAAAACGCTAGCGTTTGCTGCCACTTACAGCTCTTTTTTTTTTTTTTGTATTCTTACTGAAGTAGCTGGTTCGACTGGAGCTGGAGCTGGGGCTGGGGCTGGGGCTGGGGCTGGGGCTGGATAAATGCAAAGTGAGGTCCTTTTGCCTGAAATATCACCAGTCTCAGCTCGAGTGGCAGCTCGCAGTAAATAAGTTGAATAGCCGTGCAGTTGCCAAGTTAGAAAGAGAGAGGTAGAGGGAGAGTGAGAGTGATAGCAATAGCTGTTGCCAGGGCCTGCGAGTAATAATGACCGAAATCAGAGCAGTCATTTTATTAAAATAACAAAAATATTTTGCTGCCAGCAGCAGCCTTTTTACGACGCGCTCCGTTGCCATTTGTCGGTCATTGCCTTCGAATATTTGTCCGACTTGCTTTATGTGTATTTCTCTATCAAAGTGGGTGTATGTGTGTGTGTGTGCGTGTGTGTGTGTGTCACACATAGGCGCTGCTCGAGTCCAGGAAGCGTCGATACATTTTAGCTAACCAAAGCTATGCACTTGGGCTTTAAGAGTGCGAAAGTTAGAGAGGTAGAGAGAGAGAGAGAGAGAGAGAGAGAGAGAGAGAGAGAGAGAGAGAGGGTGGCAAGGAGACAGACAAAGAGAGAAAGAGTTTGACCCTTGCCACTGGTTTTATGACTCACTGGGGAATAGATCCGGAAAAGTTATTGACTCTACAATAAAACGAAGAGCACAACTTGCCGCAAGTAAAAGCAAAAATTTGTCTGCCAAGCTTAAGGGTCATAAAGTCATATTTCTCTTATTATGCACTATAGATCCATATGCTGGCAAAGTGTGCAGCTAATCCTGATCCTTATAGTAGAATTTAGGTAGTTTATTTAACAGTGATCTGGAGATTATTCTATGCTATTATATAATACACAAATGCTACAAAATAAATTTAAAGTAGAATAAATCATTTCGAGTATTATCAAGTGCATCTTTGGCACATTTATTTTTGCACAATATATTTTGCTTGACTTACATAAATTCCCAGTGAAAAGTCGACGAAAAGATAAGATACCAAGAAATTAAATTCAATTTATAAATAATTGCTAGAAGGCGTGCTCGAGCACGGGGTATGCTCAACGGGCAAATGCCCTGCAGTGGAATAGATTCAAGCTAGTAATACTTGAACTGCTTTGAGTAATTCTTTAATATATATAAATAATATTACATAATATATAATAATAATAATAATAATAACTAATATATCAAGCAGTCGAGAGTGCTCAATTACTAAATATGCTGAAGCTGAACAGATTCAAGCTTTTATAAATGAGCTTGAACTGTTACACAGTAATATGAATTGAAAGTGAGATGTGAAAAAGAGATATTAGAATTTTGAGTAAAAAAAAGTTGGGTTAGCTCAACTCGAAAATACTCTGACCTTGAACAGATTTAAGCATTTGTCCTCTTACACCTTAGCTTAACATAGGTAGACATATAAAAGTGTATAGATATGAGATGAATTAAAGTCGAAAAAATAAAATACAAAATTAAATAATATATTAAGGAGTACAAAATAGTGGGGAGTGCCCAACTAGCGAATACCTTGCACCTGCTCTTACATAGATTCAAGCGTTATATATTTATCTGGGACTGTAACGATTATAAATAAAAAAAAATAAATAAATAAAATTAAGAAATAATAATTATTTTTTGAGCTATTAAAAAGAAATTATTTTTAATTATTTAAACTGATTTTGATGATAAAAATTAAAAATAATTATTATGAATAAATTTTTATTTTTTTGTGCCTGAGTTTTAAAAAAATCATAACTCTTTTTTGCGGTCCCTGATATTTATACAGAGTACGTAAACTATTTGATAGTAATATAATATAATATACATGAGAAAAAGAATTCGGTGATTTTTATCAAATTTTTACCAACAACCAACAGTGAGCAGTGCTCAGCTAGAAAATACCTTGCATCTGATTTTATATACTATACTTAGACTGCTAAGAGTGCTATATAAAATATAGAGACTTTAGATCTTATATTACTGTTCATTATTATTAGACTTAGAACACTGTTATTTATTGGGGTAGCTTTATATATTTTCGAACATTCTAAAAAATAATGAAAAATACCAAATATTAAATATAATTCGTTTTTCATTTTTACTCGAATTTTGTTAGTTGCTTAGGAAAAGCAATGAATAATAAATAAAGCTACATTTTATATACATAGTTTTATTTATATATATAATTTTATTAAATATATATATTTTTTAATATTTCATGCAATTTTATGCAAAGGCAATTTTTTTATTAATTATTTCTATGATTAATCTATATTCATTTGCATTATTTTTGAATTAATTATTTTAAAATTTTTTATTTGCATTTGATGCTGAGAAATAAAAACAAAACCTAATAAATTTGTATATATATATATATAGCCCAATCTTAGTAATCTACGTTTCTTCTATCCCCTTTTCCATTCAACTTCTGAAATTTAGCCACATTCATTAACAAGATGTTGATACTTACATTAATTAGTCCTTGAACTTGTATGACTGAAATTTCATTTCAAGCCAAGCCCTAACCCTTAGCGTTTATGAAACCAACACAGCCCTCGCTTAACCACCCCTCCGGCCACCCTCCATTTAATGATCTTCCACTTATTTACATATTAAAGCAACAAATTGAGCACTTGTTGATATACTCGTAAATAGAAACTATTCAGCAGCTGCCAGATTAGTAGAGCTAAGCTCGTTTACACTGACATTTTTAATGCATAATCCCGTTTCGAGATGCTTCTGAATGAAAAACCTTTTACACTAAGCTGGCAATCCTTTCAAAAAGCTGACGCTGGCTGGACGCCGTCAAGCGAACAGATTTGTACAAGTTGGCCTCATGTGATGGACACTCATCACACAAAAGTGACATTTATATTGATGTGCCATCAACCCAATTAGATCAACAATATAATACAGGACAGTGAATGTGTGTGCGTGTGTTTGTTTGCATCATAGGAAGTCATATATCCCGAATTAAGCTTTGTGTGTACGGCAATTTGCGGCATGAGAGGAGCGGGTCAAATGGTCCCGACCCACACACGAGCCAAGCATATAAGTAATAATGTAATTATAGGGCCATAAACAAGTCGTAAATCAATAAACAAGGCTCGCACACGCACTCACACACGCCTGCTCTTGGCCATAAGTAGAAATTACATATCACAACAAAAACTACGGCCAACAAATCAACTAAGTGTTTCCGAAACACAATTATCCAACTAGCAGATACCCTAACCGAGGTTTAAAGTTGCTAAGAGAAATTGGCGAATTCAAATAACTTCTATGGAATCTCTAACTCTAAGCTCACATAGCAATAACGAGTCAGCAAATCGATATTTATCTAAATATATATATATTTATATATCAAAGAATAGGAGAAATATGTAGCCTATATTTTATAATATTTGTAATCAAACTTATATCTAATCCATGCAACCACAGATATATCTACTGCATATGACTTACAAGTCAACTCTCTAAATCGATATTTATCGATAGTATAAGCAGATCAACAATAGCATAAAAACCTTTGATCAAATATCCATTAGTATATATAATATACATAATACATGTCATAGCTAGCTTTTTAAATTTTTCAAGCTAATCACTTTAGCGTGATTTACGCTAAAGATCGTCATTCGGACAATACATATTATGCATATAAAGTTAACTAATATGTGCCTATATACCTCTTAGAGCTATCGATGTAGTTGATGAGTAGAGCACAGTTCTTAAATCGATATATATCGAGAACATTTAAATATTTATTTATGTAAGTCATGTAACAAGCCAAGTCTTGAGATTTATATTTATTAACTATTAAATTTTTAAAAATAATTTAGCCAAGACTTAGGATCCCTATTTATCGATATCAAAGCTTCAAAACTTCTTCCATGACTCTGGAAAATATATTTATATAGCACAAATTGCTTACTCTATACTTTAAATACATCTTGAAGGACCATGAATCTAAAGTTAGTGTGGTTATTGTCATATATAGTCAAATATAATTATATATAGTTATATATATTCATGTATAATCATATATAGTCATATGTAGTCATATATAACCATGTATCACAAA
The DNA here is from genome assembly GCA_035047405.1 of Drosophila stalkeri. NCBI lineage: Eukaryota > Metazoa > Arthropoda > Insecta > Diptera > Drosophilidae > Drosophila > Drosophila stalkeri. The sequence continues at coordinate 7,558,074 of JAWNPR010000061.1, read as the reverse complement.
ATATTTACTGCTGCATCTATAGTTATAGCAGTATATTTGCTAAAAGCTCAGCTCAACATCCTTATCATCATACATATCATATAATTATTATATAAGATCTCAACTAAATTCCTTTTCTGTCTGTCACATGCATTTAGGCAAAACAATCCCAGCTCGCTTGCCCATTTTAAATGGGCTCAGGGTATACAAATTATTTATTCCCGAAAAATAAATATAAAAAAAAAAGGAACAGGAACTTAAAGCAATTCATTCTCGTTGAAGTCGGTTGGTTTCGTGTTTCGTTTGCTTCCTGTGGCGCGGCAGAGTCGGAAGCGTCGCCATAATTATGCCATAAACTCAGCCATAAAACTGCTATAATGTGAGCTTTGCACATTTCCCGTTTCGTTTTCGTTCGCAGCCTACTCGACGGCCGCACTGCTTGCCATTGTCTTTGCCATACCCTTTGGCATACGCATGCTGGTGCACAAGGATCGCGGTCAGTGGGAGGAGTTTGGACCGGCCTTCTATACGGCACACTTGGAGCTTTTCCTCGGTAACGGTTGTTTGGGTAAGTGACCATTCAACTTACTACTCAAAAAAACAAGAAAACAAACAAAGTAAAAAGCTCATCTTCTAAGAGCTTACACAAAAAGTCGAGTAGCACTCGAGAGTTGAGCAGGAACGTAAAACTGAAATACGCAAATATTATAAAGTTGATGAATCTTTTTCGTTTTAAAACGTGTGTGACTAGCAGATGCTCTACATTGAATTCTAAAATATTTATATACAGCAATTTATTTCTTAGCATATCTAAATTAAAGTTAAAAACGGTAAATAAAAAAAAATAAAAATAAATAAATAACACAAATACATAAATTTAAAATTCCCTATATACAAAAATGAACTACTTATATTATAATTATTTTTTTAACTCGAAATATTAAAAATATAAGAATTAATAAGATATTAATTATTTAAAAATAAAATATTTAAAAAATAATTAAAATATATATAATATCATTCATAATATATTTATAAAAAAATTAAGCAAATAGATTTTTCATATTCATATTTTTATCTTGGGCATGTAGAAGTGAGTTGCTATTAAGTTTTTAAATTATTTTCTAGTATTATTAATAGTTTCATATACTCTAATATATTCTAGTATTTGTTTACCATTTTCTAGTATTTTTCATTTATTTTTATTTTACGATTACTACAATATATTTTATTATTATTATTATATTATATTATATATTTAAATTTTGTTTAGCATTTTGTGTTATATTAGGATTTTCTATTATTACATAGTATTTTTAAAGTATATTCCATATTTAATAATTCCTAACATTGTTTTTATTTGTTATATTTTAAATTTTAAATTTATATGCTCAGCATTTATGACATTTTTAGAATCTTAGATAACATTTTTTAAATTTGTATTATTTTAAATTTATATGCTTAACATTCCAGATATTTTTATATATATTTTGTTATTGACTCTGGTATTTTTTCGGTATTTTTATTATTATTTTTTTTTTCATATATTCCATTTTTATTTTTTTTATTTATTTATTAAATTTTCTTTTCTTATTTTTTATCACCCATTATTGAGAAATATATTTAAATCGATTATTCATAATATTATAAAAATGGATGGCTGACCAAGTAAGAGCAATTGTTGTAAAAACTAAAATGATTTGAGTCTTAAAGTTGTTGCTATTTTTACTCGAAAGCCACATTTATGCCATTTAATAGGATATGCAACATTATTGAAATAGTCGCCTCCTCTTTTTGCTGGGAGTGCTTCAAGTGTAAGCATCAATTTGGAATGACTCTCTTCAACATTCCGCACATAGCGTATCGAATGCTCGCCTCGACCTCATTCGAAGTGCTGGCTGGGCTTGTTAGCTAGCGTATGCCAAGGACTTGATGTTGTTGCCGAGAACATAATCGAGTGGTGTTAAATTTCAAGATGACAACGGGAGCCGCTAAATTGCTACTTCAGAACAATTGAGCTGGCATTTAAATAATAATTCTTCGAAGAATGGCCAAGTCTCAGAGAATATATTCAATAGATGATAATTATAGATCATTTTGGAAAAATTCAAATATACTCAAGTAAATATATATATATATATATATATATATAAAATCTCTGTTGCAGGCGTTGGCGTCATGATGCTATTGGTGCTAACCATCGAGCGTTATGTGTCCGTCTGCCATCCGGGTTTCACGCGACCCGTGATGGGTCCGCCAGGGTGAGTATGGGTAATGCTCGTAATCCCTTTGCCGTAGCCGGCTAACTTCTGCCGTTCGCTGCAGCGTGGTTGTATTTCTCACCTGTGTGGTGACCTTCGTTATCTATTTGCCGAGCGTCTTTCGCGGCGAGCTGATCAAGTGCATGCTGACCACGAACAACGTCTATGTCTATCTACGGCGGGACAACAACATCTATCAGCGCACCATCTTCTACTCGGTGTACAAGATAATGCTCGAGGTGATCTTCAAGCTGGTGCCGACCATCGTGATCGCTGGACTCAATTTGCGCATCATGCTCGTCTATCGTCGCACCTGCGAGCGACGTCGCCAGATGGTCCTCACCCGTGCCACCTATGTGAAGGACGATGATCCGCGCAAGTTTGCCGAGGAGCGACGGCTATTCCTACTGCTCGGCAGCACCTCGATTCTGTTCTTGCTCTGCGTTTCGCCAATGGCCATATTGCATATGACGATTGCCTCGGAGGTGTTGCCCAGCTTTCCGTTTCAGGTTTTTCGTGCACTGGCCAATCTATTGGAGCTGATCAATTATTCGATAACGTTCTACATCTACTGTCTGTTCAGTGAGGACTTTCGCAACACGCTGATGCGCACCATCAAGTGGCCGTGGCTAAAGGGCAAGCTATGCCATCAGGTGGATGAGGTGAGTGCCACACCGCCAGCAACGGCAACAGCAGCTGTTTGTAATCCAGTTTGCCCGACCCTTCACACAGACCACACAGGCTATCATGGGTGTTCCAATGGTGCGATTCGAAAAGGTGAACATCCGTAATCATCATATCACCACCACATCTGGCATTGGACGTTCCAGCAGCATATAGTCCAGGCCTAATACTCCTCTCCCCTTTGTATCCTCACCCACTCACACTCCCAGTCCCACACACTCTCTCACCTCCTCTCACTCGCCCTCGCCCCCACACTCGCCAGCCTCATCGCCCTTGGCCCCATTATCGCCCTCGCTCACACCAACGTCGCCCTCGATCACATGCTCGCCCACGCCCACGCTCTCGCCAGTAACCACGCCCATAACCATACCAAGCCCATTTCCGTCACCACGTCACAACGCATCGATCAACGATCCGAGCATGGTTTAAATATGCCTGTAAAAAAAAAAAAACCAAAAAATTCCCTCGATTCGCCAACGATCGATTCATCTCGCTATCTACATATTTACTCATCTAACGGATTAACCCGACTATTTGCAATATACGTAACTCTCTCGACGTATCCAAAACTCTGCATGACGCAACATTATCTACACATATCATCTGCTTTGATCCAGATGTAACTCAAACCTTTATGCTTTTCACAGCTCTCAAAATACCTTTTCACTCGATCAGATAACCGACTAAAACCCAGACAGACCGAACAAGAGACACAAGTTTGAATTTCAAGTTTTTAGCTTGATGAATTTCCCCAAAAAAAAAAAAGAGAAGATAAATAAATAAAATTAAATAATAATAATTGAATGAAACATATAAATGCTCATGTGAAGCGCTCTAATAATGATATATAATCATGCAAAATTATTGGTGTTGTTCAATTTTGATGGTAGAAAATGAGTTTCGATGGAAAACTTAAGAAAATATACAACTTTAACTACATATAAGCTTAAATATGAAAATCAATATTCAATACAGGTTATAAAATTGCAAGTGAAAGAATTTAAGAAACAAGTTAAGTTAATGAAAGCTGAAACAGAGGAGATTAGCATTGAAAGAGAAATAAAAGCAGGCAGACAGAAAAACAGAGCCGAAAAGAACTGAGAGATTATTAAAAGAGAATAAAGCAAGAAAAAAATTGGAGTCGAGGTGAACGAGCCTTGAAACTAAGCAAAGCTCACAGCAGAAGCAAAATAAAGAAAAATAGACAAAGATAAACAGAGAATAGATTCATTTGGGTGAATAAGAGATCGTAAGATGTCAAAGATTAAAGACGAGGAAATATATGAAGGACTGAATCGAAAGCAAGATCCATCGAAGTTCAAAGCATCGAATGAAGCTAAGATATATTGCTCTTAGGGAAACGATTCGAAGCGAAGTTAAGGGGCAGGAAAAAAAATTCAAGCGATATTTTGAAGAATTAAAGCGAAGCGAACAACATTTGGAGTGAAGGTGAACGAGCCTAGAAACTAAGCAAAGCTTAAAGCAGTAGCCAAAAAAAATAAATAAAAGTAAAGAAAACTAAATAAATGCAGAGATAAAGAGAAAAGAGTTTCAGTTGCAGAGAGAAGATTCATCAAAAACAGAGAGAAAGAGAGAGAGAGAGAGAGAGAGAGAGAGAGAGCGAGAGGCACACTTTTGGATTGAAGATCAAAGAAGTTAGCAGTTGCAAAAAAAAAAAAAAAAAAAACGACAGACTGAGAAACTAACAGACAGACTGACAGAAAGACTGACTGACAGACGTTTAAGTCGACTAACAGACGGATGGACAGACAGAAGATAATTGCAAAGAATTTAGATGAGATGACAACAGTATAACAAGAGATCCTCAAGATATAATACTTAAAAAAAAAATTCAAGAAATAACGAAATTCACATGAGAAAAAAAATTCACAAGAAATATTTGAAAGAAGTTTAAAAACGATATTCAAAAAAAAAAAAAATGCATATAAAAAAATGATTCCCAAAAGATAGCTAAAAGAAATAAAAGGAAAATACATATTTTAATAAATAGATGATATGAGAAAAGACATAGACAATGAGTTTAAAGACAAACGAACGGGCGGACAGACACACGGACGTATAGACGTACGGACGTACGGACGTACGCATAAAGAGGCGGACAAATAGGCGAGCGGACAGTCGGACGGCTGGACAGTCCATTGCGAGTGCAAAAGAAAGAGCTTAGCTAACAGAAGAAGAAGAAAAAAGTATCAAAATGCATTTAAACGAATCGTCGAAGCATTTAGATATTCATAAGCATTCAACATATATAAACACAAAAAAGAAAATATATAAAAAAAAAAAAATTATACAAAAAAAAAAAAATATTTAAATATTTTTGTGTGTGTCAACGTAGTAAATGGCATTAAAAAAAATAATAATAATCACCAAAGCAGACGATGTCTATTGCCATATAATTACTATATTGTCTAGTTTTAGAAGCATTTCGGAAAAGCAGAAGAAGATGAAAACAGAAGCAGGAGATGGAGAAGAGAAAGAGAAAGAGAAAGAGAAAGAGTAAATTACAAAATGAGATCAATATGAATCCATTTCCATATGATATTTATGTAAACTGATATATTTATGTATCTATACATGCATGTGCGTAATTTTTTAAATATACATGCATGTGTGTATATGTATATAAATATGTGAAAGTGTATACAACAATTAAATATATTTATATATACGTGTATTTATCTTTATGAGTATGTAGTACTTAAGTGCGTGCAAGTGAATTTCAGTTGAAAAAAAAAAAAAAAAAAAAAAAACCGAAAAAAAAAAAATCTAATTTAAGTTGGATTTGAAATTTTGGAATTTAATTTTGATATTTGATTTGAAATGACATTCGTCAGACGAAAGCCGTTTCGAGTTGAGTTAAATAGATTGTTAAACTAATTTTAGTCATCGTATGCTATTATATAATTAAGTTAGTCGATAGATAAAAACTTTGGCTTGACCTGAGTCCAGCTTGTCCTGAAGGAACAAGGCTTTGCCTGCCATAAATGAAATTTACTTTTAGTCCTATTGGATAGAACGAAACACTCGAAACACTTGTGTATACCAAAATCGAACTAACTAATGAAATGTTTTAGATCAACTAACTGTAGTATGATCGAATACTATCCGACATCCAACTCGATCTGTTTCTTAATCACATTCAATATGCCCGCCTTGAACCACTAACTAAGGGCTATACTGCATCACTTGAAAAAGTCTCGTCTGACTTCAGTTGCCAAACAAATTTTGATTGGTTAAGCAAAATGTTTTGAGTACGTCAAGAATTTCAGATACTTGCAGCACTACTTAGCAAAACTTAAAGAAATCAATGTGTGTACCTAGCGAATAACTGTGCAAAATGTTGTCTACATATGAGAAACTACAAAAAAAAAACAAAACAAAACAAATTTGCAGTCCGGGCATAGCCGACTGCCTGATGCTCGTTCACAATGGCTAAAATATAAAAAAGCTGAAATATAAAAATTTACTGAAAATCAAAGCCCTGCAATACAATATTAAATAAACTTTTGCTGAAGATTTATCAAATATATTGATAAACCATAATGTAGAGCTATTTATATCCGAGTTATAGCTACCTCTGTAGCTGTATATGCTATTAATAGTTATGTTTTCATCCGAAATTAAATAGTAAAGTTATATCATATATTTTCTATACTATCCTAAAACCGAATATACTCTCTACACCTTGTGAGCGAGCATAAGTAATATACAAAAACTATATATACATATATGAATGTCAAAGAAAACAGTATTTATTGAAAAAAAAAAAAAAGAAAAGTATATTAATAATGGAAACAAACTAAAAAAAAAATATGAATATCAAAAAACAAGGAAAAACAGAAAACTCGAAATGGAAATTTTCCTGACTAAGAAAATAAAATTGTTTTTTTTTTTTTTTTGCGAGCGCAGCTCAAATAAAAAAAAAAAGAAATGATTATAATAAATATATTATACACATATACAAAAAAAATGGATAGAAAATATATAGATATGTAAGAGAATGAAGAGTAAATCTGAAAAGGCAGGCACCAAAGTGAATACTTAAAGCAGTGGGGAAAGTGAATAGGGAAAAGCAAGCAAAAAAAAAAAAAAATAAATAAATAAATAAATAAAGCAGATGAAGTAAAAAATAAATAAAAACAATATTATATATGCATAGCAAATCGCAAATATTAACAAAACGAAATATATTCAAATTTACATATATCCATAAGCACAAGCAAAGAAGAAGAAATAAACAAGCGCACACAGATACACAGATACATAGATGCATACACAGATACATAGATACAGATACACACCTACATAGGCAAATACATACATAAATACACACATGCATATACCTATACACACTCACACACACTCACACACACACACACACAGCAAAGCCCTAAGCAAACGACGTCCTAATGCGTCGCATTTAATAGTAACATATGCATAATGATGCTCTTATCGAGCAAACATACATACATATATAGAACAATATCTAAATGTGGTATAAAACCGTTTCAATTGGTGGCAATGTTCAATAAACAATATGCAATATGCAACACATACATACAAATATTATATCCATCAATACATAAAGCAAAGTTTAATGAGAAAAAAAAAAAACAAAACAAAAAAAATATTCAAATATATTACACTTCGAGTTCCATTTAAATGTCAAATAAAATCAAGTTTTACTCACCAAATGCCAATGCAAGTTATCAATAAATTAATTGGATTCTCCACAGAAAAATAAAAAAAATATATATATTAAAAAAAAAAAAAAATAAAAAAATAAAAAAAAAACACATAAAAAATGTGTTTGGTTTTAATGGAATATGGAAATTATGAATTATATTATTATTATTAACCAACATGGTTTGAGTTTGCTGATTGAGAAGAGCGTCCAGGGTGAAAGTGTTGGAGTGGGGGACAAAGAGTTATATTTTAACTATGGCAAAATAAATTATGATTTAGTTTGTTAAATTTCAAAAAGGTCTCTTGAGATGCTAAAATAGCTATTTTTTGATTATTTCTATACTTATAATATACATAAATATATATATCTATTTTTTTGTTTATTAATAATATTTTTTCAACTTTGGAAATATAAGTATCTTTTAGGAATTAAACCCTTGATGAAGAAAAGCCATTTTGAGTACTTTTAGATACAAATTTAGTCCTTCAATTTGGGCAATCGCTTAAGAACTGAAGCTATTAAAGGAACATTGAAATATTTGCATATATAAATATATATGTTTATATCGTGAGTCCATCGAAAATGACAATGGATTTGATTAAATTGAAATGTATCTTTAACTGGATTTGGTTGACAGATCGCTAAAGAGATTGCTTGGCATAGCCCTATGGAATACTATATACTGCTAGCAGAGATTTCTTTCTTTCTTAGGTAAATCAGATAGCAATAATCTAATAATGATTGACGATTGATTATAAAACATTCAAGGAAAATTCAAAATAGGTTTTAAAGTTTATTTTCAAAAACATTTTAATATGTATTTATTATTATATTAATTATGACAGTCAATTTTCATCAATCTTAAAAAAAAAAAATAATTTTAAAAGTAAAGTTAACATTTGAGTTAGCAAGCATTTATTCAAGTCAATCTCTTTATACGTCATATTTCTTTATAATATAAAACGAAAAATATTTATTTATTTAGGAAATTGATTTTTAAATAAAAACATAATTTATTTAAGAAATACATTTTTATTTCATTGCATATTATATTTATATACTATAAAATTTTTTAATTTTAAATTTATTTAAATAAATAGATTTTTTTCGTTCCATTTAAAATATGTATATTATTATTAAAAATTTAGATTGATATATATATCAACAAAAAAGTTAGAAAAATAATTTTTAATTTTTTTTGTTCAACTTTTTTTTTTAATATTGATATTTTTAATATGGTTATCTCGAAAAGATAATTAGAGCCTCTGATCAACTCAATTGATTTGTGAACTAATCGCAAAATACTGCATTATCACCGTTCATTATGTATCGGTTTGGATGAATTAAAAAAAAAAAAAATATTTGTCTATTATTTTAATGTGTAAGATAATATATAAAATGCATAAAGCAATTTTAATAATTTTAAAAAAGTTTGTTTATAAATTAAATATTAATGGAATACATTCAATACTTTCATCAGCCGCTGTACTTTTGCGTCTATAATAAAAAAATATTCTACATAATTTTCAGTAAAAAAATGTTTATTAACTATAATTAAAAAAAAAAAATAGTTTATATATAATATTAAAAAAAAAATGTGTGTGGAAGAACGACGTAAGAATCACACGGCAGAGGAATATACAGTGAACATTGATTACAACTAACGGTGGGCAGTGCTGAGTGTGTGGTTCACCATGGTCTCCAGACCACGAGGCGCTGCTTCACCAGCTCTGCCAGCTGACGCTGCCGCTGACGCTTGCGCTCAAAGATTTGATGGCGGATCTTCAGCAAAATGCTGATGCGTGGCGCTGCCGAGGAGACTGCTCTGTTGCCTGTGGGCGGGGGCGAGGCCGGGGGCGTGGCATCGCTGCAGTTGCTCAACTGTTCCATAAGCATATCCATGTCATGTGTGCCAGCCACTGAGTGTGGAGCAGGTTCATAGGAGTGAGCACTAGTCCTATTCCTTAAATCCTGTTGGAGCTTGAGACGTTGACGCTGGCAGAGAGAGAGATAGGGAGGGATGCGATTAGATAATGTCGCCAGTTGGATCAGATTGAAGACTCACCTTTTTACGTGCCGCATTCTCGGCAAGAAATCGGCAGAGTTGCTGCAGCTGCTGCTCGGCGAGAGAATCATCGTGCTCCTGCTGTGTGCGCTGCTCCAGGCGGAGCAGCTGACGCTGCTTAATGGCCGCCTGCACCTTGCACTTGGTCGTCGTGTTCAGCTCCATGCTGAGGCTGCGCTGTTGCTGATGCTGATCAATCATCTCCTGCTGCTTCTGCTGCTGCTGCTGCTGTTGGCGCTGTTGCTTTAGTATTTTGTATATGACGCCCATGCTCTCTCTCTCTCTCTCTATATATATATATATATATATAAGCTATCCGTGATTCAGTCGCGCCGAGCTGCTGACAAAGACTGTCCAAATTTGTAGCCGTTCTCAGCTTCTTATATGCAGCAGCGCCTCGGCTACTCCTACGAGCCGACGAGAAAGAGAGAGAGAGAGAGAGAGAGAGAGTGACACAGAGCGACAGGGCGGGTGTGAGAACCGTTGCTGGGTTTTTTGGAAAATGCATACCAAAAAAAGAATTACAAATAAAAATAAAACATAACTCACTCACTGCGTGCCTGTGTATGTGTGTGTGTGTGTGTGTGTGTGTGTGTGTGCGCCAAACTTCAACTTGCCATATGAGCCATTGCCTCAAGTGGAGTACTATTTTCTTCTCATTACAATGCCTTTGGCAACAACACATGTGGCGAGCCGACCATAGCTAATAATAGCACACACTGCATATGCAAAGAGAGAGAGAGAGAGAGAGAGTAGAGCGAGTGGGCGAGGAAGCGAGAGGCACGCACATATAACACTTTCGCTGCATTGTCAGCGTATGTAGTCCCGTTACTGTTCTCGCTCCTATCTTTGGCGCCCATTCCAAGTGTCGACTTGCTGCTGCTGAGCCCGCCTTTTCTGACATATACTCTTACAGTGACGAGAATAGCGATTTTCTGAATCACTTTGTCAGTGTAGTCAAGTAGCCTAACGTCTAGTTAAACACTCTTTTTCATTCATCAGTTATTAAATAATATTTCGTGTGATTTATGTGTTATTCAGATAGCTTAGCTGCTAAGTCTCAATTAATTAGTAAGTATTTATTATAGGGTGTTGCATAGTCGTATGCAGCTATTAGCAATTTGCATATTTGTATTATTTTCTAGTGTAATATTTATTATGGCCTACTTTTTAATAAACATATTTTTTGTAATTGTAATAAATATATTCATACATTCACATTATGTCTATCAATATATGTATGTAAATTAATATTGATTTCGTTTGACAATCCAATTTAATAATACATATTTCATATCAATCCAATGCATGCATACAAATGCATGTTTGTGTGTACATATGTATTTATACAAGTCTAAAAATAGCGCCTGGGAAAAACACTTTGCAGCAGACACACTCGCACAACCAAAAAGAGCATCTGAAAGAGAGAAGCAGTGGAAGGGAAAAGAGCGAAATAGACAAAGGCAAAGACAGAGCCTCGTTCTGCGCTGCGTGTCTGTGTCATGCCATGCACTTGAACTCCCCACATTCACATGAATGTTCCGTTGGCAGTCGCTGCCGCTGCCGCTGCCGCTGTCGCAGTCGCTGTCGCTGTCGCTGTCGCTGTTACAGTACCGTTGTCTGTCCATGTGCCTCTGCCCGTGGCCCGATCCTTTTACTATGTAGTCCAGTTGCGTCGGCCTCTTGCCATCTTTTTTCTGCTCTACTCAGTTCTGCTCTCTTCTTCCTCTTCCTCGTATATATGTACATGTATGTATGTATGTACATATTATCACATGCCTGTCGTGCCGCAATGCATGTTTTTGTCTTAATTTATTTTTTTTTTTTATTATTCCATTTTGTTGTTGTTTGTATTATTGTTGTTGTTTTATTTGAGCGTCAAGATGTTTCAAAGTGCACTTCAAGTGCGTTACAATTCGTGTCTATTTTTAGGTACTTGGGAATACGACAGATAAGCGCGCCGTCGCCAGGCAAAAGGCGATGCCTCATAGATTCTCGTCCATGGCATCAGCGTAAATCATAATCGTAGAGTTGCCATTGAGAGGGTAAATTAAATAATGCCTACATACATAGATATGTAATTGTATATGGAATTCTGATTTAATTAGCATTAGCTATTTATAGCTATTAAAACTTTGCTCAGGGTATATGAAATGAAATGTTAGAGCTAAAGATGTTTGAATCTGAGCTTTTAATATATTACAAAAAAAATTTACAAAAATAATAAAATTACCATAAAATACTTTCTAGTATTAATCGAAGTATATACACCTACGGTCATAAAAATTATATCGCAACTCAGCATTATATATATAGTGACTTAGTAACTCATTAGACATTTAAATTAATAACAATATATATTAATTCATTTGAAATTGTTTTCAAAATATTTTTTCATTTTTTTATCCAACAACATTATAGCTAGTACGATATTACATAAATATATATCGATCGTAAGCTGATTAAACACTCTAATACATAATAACTAAGCCGATATAACAATCTCAAACCAAGTCTTTCTCATATTATCCTATACATATAGTCAGATAAGTATATAGTCGAACTTTGTCAAAAACTTAGCTAATTCATCAAGAAAGTGTGAAAATCATAATATATTATATGATATGACTGAAGACTATAAGACTATATAATAGTGGTTCATTCAGAGCAATCCGTAGTATTTTCTTTATTTATCATTATATCATAATGTGCTTGCTTATTATGGCTAATACTCATATCTAAATTTCCGACAAGTCTAATATATGTATTCACTTTGCATTTGCATTAGCTCAACATTAACATGTTCAATGCGCATGTGCGACCCTCTGTCTATAAGGAAGAGAATCTGTTTCCCCTTCCACATGTGACTGAATGTGCCAGTGATACGATTATCTCCCTCTCCCTCTCTCTCTCTCTCTCTCTCTCTCTCTCTCTCTCACTCTGTGTGAGCTGAGCTGAGCTGGGTTAAGTGAGCTCTCGGCACTTGAATTTCATTTAGTGGTTCATTCTACACGAGTATTAGTCCCTGATGCACTCGCCTAAAATGTCTGTTACGAATGTCACTTAAATGTTTCACTCGTGTATGTTTCATGCGTCGCATTTTCCAATTGGTTCCATTTCAAATGGTCGGTGGTTTGGTGTCTTTCTATATTTGGAGATGCTATATAAATGGGGTATATTTATTTTTATAAAACGAATGTTACAGAAGACATGAGAAATAGCTGATCTTGAGTATATAATGATTGCCTCGATTAGGACAAAATAAAATAAATAATAAAAAAAAAGCAATTCTAAAAATGTATAGTATCTGCCAGTCGAGCACTCCCCATTAAAGCACTCTCATTTGTTTTTTTCAGTGGTGACAATTAGCTAAGTGTGTGTGTGTGTGTGTGTGTGTGTGTGTGTGTGTTTGGGTGATCATACATTTCCCACAATTGAACCGGAAAGCAAAGGCTACGTACGCTCCACTCCAGTCGAAGTGCATGGAAACTCTCCCCCGTTTCATTGGAAAACCAAACAAGTGCCGAGTGGGTAATATAAATATTCATATTGCCTGTTCGGATTCGATGGGGCCCTATACCATGAGCATTTCGTTCTGGGAACTGTGCGGCTAATCGATATGAATTGGCCTGCCGCTCGTTCGACTTTTCATCAATTTGTGTATTAATTTTGTTCTATTTGCGTACTTCCGTCTCAAAACTTATTTTTGGCTTCTCTCGTTCTCTCCCGCTCTTTTCCTCACTTTCTTCTCTTCCTGTTCGATAAACAAAACGAATCGGAAAACTTTGCTCACTGAGCATTATTACAACTGACCCATAAATTCCATGCCAAAATCTGTTGATTGTCCAACAGATCCCGCCTCTGGGGCGTCGCAGTGGCGCCCAACGCGTTGGCCCATATTCGGTAGGAAATCGTCACTCGGTGGGGGCCACGGTCACCGGCTGTTCGGCATATTGGCGACCCGACAACATGCCATCAACGATATGCACGCTGAGACATTTATATAGCCCCAACCATATCATGACACAGCGCCACAATTTCTCACGGTTCCCGCGCTGCAATTTGCCAAAGTTCGTGCGGGGATCTCGATGGCTCCCGAGATCCCCTCCTTAACATCTGACAACTTGTCAGCAGCGGTAATAATGAGCTGCGTTTAGGGTGTCCCAACTAGGGGCGAATTACTTATGATGAAATAATGAAATGAAATTAAAATACTTTCCAAATATATATGTTTAACGGTTAATAGATAATACCTTAAGAAATCGATATATCATATCATTTATACATTTTTTAGATCTATAAAAAAGTGAAAATTGGTGTTTTGTATCCCAATACTTTTAAAATAGGGATAGAAATCTAAATATTATTTTTTTTTTTACAAATTATTTACAATATTTTATCCTTAAATAATTGGAATATTTTTTCCTTACACTTTCAATAATATATATGTTTTTCGGTTTATATGATTCTTATAACATTCGAAATACCTTTTGTTTTAGGTATTATTTGATTATTGAGGTACAATTCTGATTAATACAGGCTAAAAAGCAGAAATGGGAAGTTTTATCAGAATACATTCATTTTATATGTAAAAAAAATAAATAAATAAACAGAAATGTGAAGTACTTTCATGATATAAATGTACATTTATTTATTTATATATATATATATAACAAAAAAAAAAACATAATACGCATATGTATATTATTTTTTAATATTATAGAATTTAAGCATTTATCTTCACGTCATCATCATCATCATCATCAAGTACTGTCCCATTCATGCCTAGAGTTATAATAGCCTAATTATTAGCTCTAAACTGTATTCTCAACTCAAACTGATGCCAGAGATCGTCTCAAGAAGAGAATAAAAACGTAAATTGCTCGAACACATGTTATCAGAGGCAACCGATCCGCTGCTGGCTGCCTCGGCTGGCCACCCACTTGCTGCAGTCAGAGGGATTGGGTAGAGGGAGAGGGTTGTCGAGCAGTTCCAGTTGCCAGATCTCCCTCTGTATTTCTCTCTTTCTCTGGCAAATGGAACTGCCCCAAAGAGTGGGGCTGACAACATTGGCGACCGTGGGAATCTTTACTTTGCTGCAATCTCAAAAAGATCAGGAAGAAATGTAACAAAAATGCCGACCAAGGAATACCCTAAAGAGCTATTTTTTCTAAGTTTTATATAACAGATTTTTTCATTCCCAAGTTTGTATAAAATAAATTATAAATCATATATTAATTCAAGTAAAACAAAATCTTCGCTTTTCATTGTAAGCACATTAAATAAAACAATTTTTACATTTTGGTTTTCTTTATAATAATTTCAAAAAACGTTTATTTTCCTTGCTTTAAATGTTGCATATTCATTTTCATTAATTTTCATCTTTTTTTTTTTTTTTATTTATTTGATTTGTTGGATTTTCTATTTTGATTATAGGCAAAATGAGAGTAAATCATGTTTTGCATTAATAATTATTATTTTACTTAGTTCAAGTTGAATCAATCAAACTTAAATATTGCTTATGTTCAATAGAAATTATTGCGTTTAGTTTGATAAAGGAAAGGAGACTGAGAATTTTCTTTGATTTAAATATTTGTAATAAGTATTATTAAATAGATTAATTTTAGCTAATAACACCTTTTTTTTTGTATTGTATTTGCTGTAGTTATATTTTCTATAACTTAACTGCTAAATTTTGTTTATTTACAATTCTTAACCAATTTTTTTGTTAAGTGTATTTAAGCGCCAAAAAAAAAATTTGATTGTTGCTGCAGTTTATTTTTATAGTTTTTTAATATATATATTTAAGCAGCTCTTGCTCGTTAGCTAGCTAATAATATAGTTTATTTCTATAAATATTATAATATATATTTATTTTTAATATTTTTTGTATTTTCTTTTTTTTTTTTAATTTGCGTGTGAAGAATTTTGGTGAGAATTAAAAAAGCATGCAAATATTGTGTGCTTGAATGAATATATATATATAATTTACAGCCTATAAATAGGCCCTAGAAAACTCAATTTGATTATTTATATATATATATATATATATGTATATATGTATATAAACAAAATTTGATGAACTTCACAGTAATTCAATTTGGCCTTGAGTAATGCAAAGTGATTTGTTAATTGTGCTGAGCAATCGAATAGTTAGTTAGTGTGTTAAACATTATATTACTTTAGCATATATTTAGCTAGTTTTATGTAACGGAAACCAGATTATGTCAACATCTATTATTATTAATATTATTATTATTATTTTTTTTTGCAGCAATTTCTTGATTTTTCTTACTTCAGTTTTAGTTTAGAACAAAAGTCTTGAGTACATTTTTTTCACATTTTTTTTTTTCTTTTATATATATATATTTTTTTTTTCCATATAAGGATAATATAAATTTGTAATATATATATATAATGATACCATTGCACTTCAAATTGGTGTTAAGCAAGTAATTTCACAATTTATTTTATTATTATTATTATTATTAACAAAAATACCTCTAAAAAATGTATTTATTATTTTTTTTTAATATATGTATATATTTTTTTCATTGATTGCTTTTATGCTGGAAACATTTACACTAAGAAGTGTACTACGATTACAGTAAATATTCAATATGAGCTAGATCATATCGAAATAACCCAAACATAATTTTATAAGAAATCTACTACAAAAACTCAACGCAAGCATTAAGAAAATTTATTTGTAATATTGACTAACATAATAATAGTAATAA
This sequence comes from Drosophila stalkeri, assembly GCA_035047405.1. Lineage (NCBI taxonomy): Eukaryota > Metazoa > Arthropoda > Insecta > Diptera > Drosophilidae > Drosophila > Drosophila stalkeri. The sequence continues at coordinate 7,541,637 of JAWNPR010000061.1, read as the reverse complement.
AAGAGTTTTAGTTGCAAAAAAAAAAAAAAACCGGATATGAACAAGATTAATATTGAAACATAAGGCAATATTGACAAATATATAACAAAGGTGTAACGGAAGTAGATCAAATGGACTATAAGTATAAAGCACATTGTAATAGAAAATGTACAATCGAAAGATGTAGTTGGAGTGAACCCTGAACCCATATGTCACTAGAAGTATTCATTTTATTTCGTTTCTTTCAGTGTAAAATGAAAATTAATATATATTTATGCTATAAAAAAATAATTTCGCTTTTCTACAAAATTCCGGGCTCAAAGCCTGAAATTAAAAAGAGTTTTTACTTGATTGGTGAGGCATGTGTACGAAAAGCTAGGGTATTTGCTAGTCAGGCAGTCATATAAAACTGATCTAGATCTAGAGCTACCAAAATTTCATTCTGCTATGGATACTTTAAGAAGAAGAAAGCGGAAACAAAAGTATGATTCGAGATGGTGCATAGTGAAAGTGATGCTGGGTTCAGGGTATTTAATAGTCAGTCAATACTGACAATATTATCATAGATATGGTATTTTAACACTTGTGTTTATCAACTTTTTTTATTAGGGATTTTTAACTTAGATTTTATTGATATATATGTATTTAATTTTTTTTTATTTTTTTTTAGTATTTTTTTTTTCTTTTATGTTTCTACTATTTCACACATTTTGTTTTTATTATAAGCAAAGTTTGTCAGAGTTTAGATTTGGGTTTTAATGATTTTTTCATTTTTTTTTTTTCATTCTTTTTTTTTTTTTATAAAGCTGAACCACATATAAAATAGAAATCATTTTAGTATGGTGATTAGACTGTTTGTAGAGAAGAAAATATATATACGAAAGCAGAAAATTAAGAAAATTGTGTATAAATTGTTAAGCATAGGTGTATAGTTCGTATAGAGTGTGTGTATAGAGCGTGTATAGAGTTTGTGTATAGAGTGTAAGTATAGAGTCTGTTTACCAGAGAGTTTCCAGAGTGTTTGCACGACGATGATTGTAAAATGCGTTAGTTTCTAAGGCATTCAAAACGTATTTAAATACTTCATATATAAATATTGTATGTAAATATATTTTGTTTTTCGTAATTCGTCTTTGAATATGTTTTAGAAAGTTGCAAGCTCTAAGTAGATTGTAGATTGCCAAAATAAATGTAATAGAAAAATTTTGATATTATTCAATAAGGCATGCACAAAAATATCATATCGTCTATGTATGTATATATGTTTAACAATATTAAGTTAAAAAAAAAAAAAAACATATATACGTATATATATCGTGTTTGTATAAACAATTTTTATTTCAATTTGTACTCCAAAAATATCCAGAGGCTGAGCATGTATGTGTGCAGATTCACTAAATATTGATATAAACCTCAATAAAGATTTCAATTAATCATATATGAAAATAAGAATTTTATAAAAAAAATGTAGATTTTATTTATAGATAATAAAATATATACATATACATATGGTAAAGTTATATATTTTTTTTAATGTTGGAAAACAATTTTTAAAATTAAAAAAATTATATGTTTATGTTTATTATTTATATTTTGTAATTTATTTTTTTATTTCAAAAGTCAATAATAAAAAATAAATATAAAAATAATAAAGATAACAAATTATAATAAATATAATTATATGAAAATTTATTTATAATACAATTGATCAAAGCTGTGAAAAGAAAACCAATATATTTAGAAATGGTTATATATCGCATACCTATGCGAATTTTCATAATCAATGGATAATAGATAAATATTAGCAAAATGAGAAATTGAAATATTTTAAATATATGTATATATGTGAAAACATATTTAAATAAATGAGTCGATTGAGCTATTCTCTTTCTCTTTCCCTAGCTCTATCATAGACAATCAAATTGATCTGATTTCTATTCTTTTTTGTAGCAAGTTCAGAATTGATAAGTTGTCATATGCATTATTCTCCTCATTATTCTTTAATAAGTAATAATAATAATAATAATAATAATAATAATAATAATAATAATAATAATAATAATAATAAAAATAATTCTGCACGCATACAAAGTTCAGCTGAAAGGATCGATTCGAATATACATAAATAAATATGTATATACAACATGTACTATGTATACATAGGTATGTTTTATATATAATAAAGATTGGAAGCATGCCACATGCAATTTGTGTCAATTGAGTAAAGTTAAAAAGTTTTTGTTTTTTTTTTCTTTTGTTAAATTTCAAGATACACAAAAAGCTTCCAGACATTCTTGTTGAGTTCATTAACCATCATATACATATATATATATAGAAATGTATATATATATATATATACATAATTTGTATTTGATTAGTTCACAATAAGCAAATTTGGTATTCAATTAATATCGATTATCAACGATTATCGCTTTAATCGAGCTGAGTAAGCGGCGTATTGAGGGACTTTGTTTCATTTTATTTCATTTCATTTGATTTTATTTATTTTTTGGTTTCAAAAGCTTTAGCATTAGATTTAGGCATTTATCATTTACTATATTTATGTATATGCCAATATACATATATACTTTTGCCTAACATATTTTTAATATTATATGTATGTTGGCATAAATATGTATGTATTTAATTTATTATCGCAAAAAAAAAAAACATAAAAATTGTTATACTTTAAAAATTTGCGTTATTCTTCTTTCTAAAATTTTTATTTATTTTATTTATTTATTTTTATTTTTATATATTTTTTTTTTTTTGTAAGCATTTCAATAAAAATGCTTTGACAATAGAACAAATGCCTAATTTTTTAAATATGCATATAATATATATATATATATATATATATATATATATAAATGTAAAACCAAACCAAGCATTTCCTTTATTTTATTGGTGTTTTGTTATATTTATATATATATATATATATATATCTATGTATATATATATTATATATTTCCTTTGTTTTTTACGAATTTTTGCATAACATTCCGCACTGTTAATTGTTTCATTTATCAATTTTGATCATTGTTGCATGTATATGTATTAGTTTCAAATATTTTGCAATTTATTTCAATTTCAAACAACAACAAAAATTCAAATTTCCGTTTCGTTTTCAATTTGCCTCAAGCAAATGACACTTGCTGTTATGTGTGTGTGTGTGTGTGTGTGTGTGTGTGTGTGTGTGTGTGTGTGAGGGAGGGAGTGTATGTGTGTGGGCATGTCTGCTTGTATTGTTGAATGTACTTAACCATTTATATTATCCATATATATACATATACATATATACATACATATACATATATATATATATATATATATATATATATATGTATATATATATATAGCAAACCAGATTTATATATTTATTGTGCACGAATTCGTTGTCTTTGCTTCATGCTTCCAACTCAGCGACAATCTCGAATTACAATTGCTGCGGTTAATCACCACCTAAACTTAACGCCTGCACTATACGTGGATCAGCTTTACTACCCTCACGAAACTCTTCCAAGGTTAGCCGATCATCGTGATTCTTGTCCATCTGATCGAAGATCTTATCCACCCGCTTCTGCGGCGTATTCTCATCCTCCGTTTGCGGCTGTTGGCCCTGCAGCAGAAAAGGATATTTTTATTAATTATAAATATTTTATATTCACTTTTTTTTTTGTTATTATTATTATTCATAGAAATTGCATTGAACAGGAAGAACATGCAATTGATTTCATTGAATGCTGCAGGCATTTTACCTTGTTGAGCTGGACAGAACAAGGGAAAAAGTTCAATGATAACTGAAATAAATGCTGTAATCGAGCTCAACTAATTGCACAATACTCGTTCACGCGAGAACATAAAAATAATGTAGTTGGTATTGGTATTTTCCATTTTCATCTCATCTATTTTATAGGCATAGCTAAAAGTTGATCTCTGAAGGCAGAGAAAACTACAAAACTACAACTAGAAGAATATTGTTAATATACTCTACTAAAATTCTGACAGAGTATAAGCTCAACTAATTTAATAACAGGTCATTTTAATACCCACTCTTAAAAATCTATAAAAAAAAAAAGAAATATAAATATGCATATATCCAAAAGATAATATATATAAATATTATATATTTTTTATACATGAATAGAACGCCTGGGCAACTGTACAAACACAAGTACATATATATACATACATATTATATATCATATAAAAGTATTAATGCGTAGTTCATATATGTATATATATCTCAATATATGATCTAGCTCCATTGTATCGAAAGCTATTCCAATTCAATTTTTATTTTCAATTTTAAAAATAAAAATCAGTTTATAATTCTTATTTTTTATTTTTATAATAAAAATTGAAAATAAAATTTATGAATTGATTTTTATATAAAAATTGATGTGTAATAATTATGTTTGATTTTTTAACATATAAATTATTAATGTAATTTTAATTATTAAAAATAAGATTATTTAAATAGCTCAAAAAATCATTATTATTTCTTAATATATATTTTTTTTATAAAAATTATAATCATTACGGTCCCTGGTTTCTTTCTCTTAAAGATCTATATTTAAAAAGAGAGATTATTTTATAAATTATATAAATAATAATATTAATTTTAGGATCAAACAAGTTGAAGCACAACAACAAATTTTTTTTTTTTTTTTCCTGCAAAAACTTTTTTGATAGATCTATGTGAATAAATAATTTCAGATTAAACTCGTATATATGTATATGTATGTGTGTATGTTTTTATAAAATGAGAGCCATGTCTGCTTTTTAAGTCATTCAATTCTATTAAATGTGCCTTCCTTTGTGTACTGGTATTAGTGAGTTTGAGTGAGCCCAAGAGCTTGTCTGCTGCTGCAGGAAAAAAATATTATCCGAGAGAGGGTTTGCGTCTTAGCTAACTACACGCTACGCAATTCTAGCTTGGACACTCTGTGCGTGAGAGAGAGAGAGACAAAGCTAGCTGTAGCTGAGCACAATTGCGCTTAAGTGCTGGGTAAGAACGAGATAGCTAGTGAGCTCACTTGAACAGGCTGGAGATGGAGTTGGCTGAGTTGGGCAGAAATTAAAATTCTGCAAACGAATATTGTGAGAGACAGCATACAGGGAGTTGGTTTTTGAGCGCAGCTGTAAAAGTATCAAATTAAAAGTTGACACAACTCCAACATAAATATTTTTTATTTCTCTTTACAGTTGATTCAGTTTAAAGCCCTCTCTCTCTCTCTCTCTCTCTCTATCTCTGTTTCTCTGGAGACTCGAGCACTTACCACCATTTGATAAATGGCATCGACAATATTGTACATTTCCTCTCGCGTTATATAGCCATCGTTGTCGACGTCATAGAGACGGAAGGCCCCTGTGTTAATTGAAGAGACAAAAAACATATTCAATAATTATTTAACTGGATTTAATACCTCATTGACTCACAGTGCAATTTCTCATCCAGATTTCCACGTGATGTTATGGACAGGGCACGTATGAACTCCTCAAATTCAATGGCTCCATCCTGGCGACATTTAATTAATTTAATTAATTCAATCAATTGCATTGCTTAAATCGAATTTACTCACATTATTCTCATCGAATACTCGAAATACCAATGAGGCAAATTTGCTGGGATCGCCGTCTGGGAAAAATTGCTTATAAATTTTGATGAATCCCTGTGCGCAAAGAACGTTCACAATAGATAATAAGTGAATAACTAGTCAGAATATTGTGTATATATATATATTTAAATGATTGTTAGTATATTTATTATATTTTAATCAACACAGCAAACTTTATGAGACTCTATAATTGTTTATATTTCTCTAAATTTCTTTGATCTATTTTGAGCTCTTCAACGTCATCGCCATAAGATATTATACAGGTGTGTCTAGGGGGGGTTTGTTATTTCCCAACGCACAATCAAATCATCATTTCTTGTGAATCTTTGTATTCTCTTTAAATATAGTTTTTATCTACTCAGCCGTAGCATCGCCTCCTACTTTCATTACTTCTCTTCAGTTTTGCATCCAATAGAGGATTAAGTCATGGCATAGCTCTGTTCTTGAGAACCATCGAATAATGGCCTGCTCACTTATAGTCGCTAAAACAGAGATTTTTCGATTGAGCATCTTGAGCTGAACTATTCGTGTGAGGCTCTCTTAATGAACGTCGATTAGGGAGCGATACGATTGACGCTTATGCTATAAGATTCAGTATGGAGACGATCATATTCACATACACATGCAAATTGATATGAGCTTCTATACGATCGCGAACGAACTCATTGAATATACAACGAAATCGATTACTCTCTGAGTCTTTTCTCAAAGTGTGCTTTAAAGACACTTATTTGCATACATTGATAAACTGGGATATAGTTTATATAGGGTACATTAGGTCTAAATATTAGGTCTATAATTGATATTCAAATTGTCTCTCTTATGTCGACAATCAATATTTGCAATACTTTTTGAACAGACCTCGTATATCTGTATATGTTATGTTATAAATGTTAAATGGTATAAATGTTATGTAAATTGAAAAATAATATATAGAATTAGCTTAGATTAGTTTATTTCTATTTATATTCTTTAAAGGCTTACAAATAGTAAAAAAAAGATTTAGGATAAGTTTAAGACTTTTTTGAGGTAAATAGGAGCAATAGAGATTAGCTGTTTAGATTTTGAATTAGTTTAAAGTATTTACATTAATTTTTTATTTAAAAAAATTAGATTTATGTTCATGCTTGTTAAATCTGATTGGAATCCATTATCAATTACATTAGCCAGCTCAGCCAGGCTTCTGGCCAGCCTCAAACCAAACGGACGTGGAGCCCTAACCCCAACCCTAGTTTCATATTCTCACTGAAGCAAAACGCTGTACTAAATTTAATATAAAATAAAAATAAACTTATGTGTCGGAAAAATAGCAATAACATATATTTTTATTTAGTATTTATTATTTTTTATTTTACTTTATTTTATTTTATTTTAGTTTGGTAATACATCATTTCATGAGTTGCCTGATAACCACAAGCGACCTTTGGAGAGTATGCTGTGAATAAATTCTATATGTATATATGTGTGCGAATAGTTGGAGTGCACGACTAGCAGATACCACTTAGTTACCTCGCCTTTTGGCTGCTGAGCCTGCTGACTTTTTAGCTCTGCGTTCTTAAATGACTGAGAGTGAGATCTATGGAATTCTAGTCTTAATATAATGATACCTCAGAGAATGATTTGAAAGATCCGATAAATCAATAATTATCGAAATTTATACAAAATTCAGTATGTCGAGACTAATTTTTTATGCTTATCGATCAATGCAAATGAAAGAGAATATCGGACAAGGTAATCCTAGATGAAGTCATTAAGTCATATACTCGATACTTATCGATATATGAAAATAATACCAGAGATTAAGTAAGCGATTAGCCTAGTAGTACATTAATTCTATTAAATCTTCTATTCTTAATTTGTCAATGAATCTATAGAAGTGATGGAATAGTTAATAAACTAGGTTAGTCATCCTAGTGAATATTGGTGATCGATATTTATCGAACTGCTAGAGAATTGGTTAACGATCTAAGTAGCCTTACGCTTGATATATAGAGTCTGCCATTCTTAATTTATATATGAATCTATGATAGTATAGCTAACAAATTACCCTAGTGAAACTTTAGATGGATCAAATCTTGTAATCGATACTTAACGATCGACTAAAATAAAAGAGAACTTTAGAGAATAGATATAGCAATATTACGCTAAAGCAATCCTAATCTCGCCTAAGGCTTCAATTATTTTTGTATTTTCTCTAACAATCTCAAGCCCTGAACAATTCGTTCTTCTAGAACTTTTTATTATATATCCACTTTTGTTGCTTTTGCCCTAAGAATCAACTCGTTCCATGTTCTCTCCACTTATGATTAACTGGAATACTCATTCTAGATATCTCGAGCTCGTAAGTAAACCTAACGCTCGCTCACACACTGTTAATCTCGAGTGTTTGCTGATTAAGAAATATTTTGTTTGCTCAACTTATGTTCTCGGCGCGATGCTGTCGCATACATAATACCCCTTTGTCAAATATGCTACACTGATAGTGAGTGTGGGAGTGGGAGTGGGATTGGGCGTGGCAGGGCTGCGCCCTGACAACGACCACATTTTGCATATTACGAAAAAAGGAGAAAAACCATCGACAAGTTTCACTGGCAGCCGCAAACAGGCCACAAAAAGCCGCAGAACTGCGGCACCAATAATCGCGTTGCCACTGAGCGTGGCGCAAGGCCAAACAAACATAAAATTTCGAGTATGGCCATAACAAATTTGCCATGTAAATAAAAATGAGAGAAAAATAAAAAAAAAAATTAAACAAGTAAGAAAGCTCTAGTCGAGACGGCTCGACTACGAGATACCCTAAACCCTGCAAAAAACAAGTAAGAAGGCTCTAGTCGAGACGGCTCGACTACGAGATACCCTGAATCCAGCCAAAAAAAAATATTCTTCTTCTTACCGCACGTATATATTACGCGCCCTCTGCTAACCGCGCAGTTGCTGCCGACGGTTGGGGGTGGGATGGGCTGTACTTTGAACGCTTATAACTCCATTTCTAGATGGACTATCTTCATGAAACTTTCAGAATATATTAATAGCATTCAAATTTGTCCGTTTGCCAAATCACAAGTCTCTAGTATTTGAAATACGTTTTTTTTCAAATTGAGGGCGAAGGGGGCGTGGCATACAAAATCTGAAAATTACGTAATCTGCGTAGATAGATATTATATCTAAATATACAAATTTGAAGTCTCTAGCTAAAACGGTGTAGAAGTTATGCTCGAAAAACGTAAAAAACGTAAACGAATTTTCGATTTTTTATCGATAATTAAGGAATGGGATGAGTTATCGATAAAACAACATAAACTTGTACTGCGTATCTAAGATACGAGTGTTCATGTAAAATTTCAGCTCTCTAGCTTTTGTAGTTTCCGAAATCTCGACGTTCATACGGACGGACGGACAGACGGACGGACGGACGGACGGACGGACGGACGGACGGACGGACGGACGGACAGACGGACAGGGCTATATCAACTTATTTTTTTATGCTGATCAAGAATATATATACTTTATGGGGTCTGCGACGTCTTCTTCTGCCTGTTACATACATTTTCACAAAAACATTATACCCTGAATTCCCATTTTCAATGGGTTCAGGGTATAATAAAAAAAAAATAAGGGAATTGCTAAGTAGTTTTTGCTTTTGTTTAAAGTTGGAAATTGTCGAATCGGAAGAGGCTGGGGAGAAAAACAGACTTTAGTTGGCCATGGCTATTGATTTGGTTAATGGGCTTATATTAATGATGTTTTTTGTTCTTTTTATTGGTTAAAAATAATAGGCAATATACAATGTATATATATATATATAAATATATAAGTGATGGACTTACTTGTTCAGTCAGCAGACCGTTCGGGCAGTCTTTGAGAAAACCTTTGTGCCTTCAAAGTGACATAGATTTTTTTGTTTTTGTTTTTGGTTTTGGGATAGCACAGTTTAGAGTTTAGTGAGATACAGGTAAAACAAAAGTAATCCAGAGCAAAATGCAAGTAGAGACAGAGAGAGCGAGAGAGAGATAGAGAGAGAGAGAGAGAGAGGGAGAGAGGTAGACGATTTAAGATTAACGTAGCGCAGATACCAAACAGTCCAACAATGTTTATAAAAAATAAAGAAAAACAAAAAATAATATATATAAAATTAAATTAAATTAAAAATCTTATTTAAATAATTGAGCTATATATATGTACATATGTATATATTTATATTAATGTATTTTGATAGAAAAAATAAAAATAACACGAAAATGAGAGAAATTTATACATGGAAAATTCGGTTAATGTAAATATTGAATAATCGAATGTCAACAATTTCGTGTGCATTATTTAATGCTAATTGTGTTTGTGATATTTACATAATGTGACGCATTCGCAATCGAATTGGCCTTCAATTATTGCAACAACAATCAAATAATGTGAATCGAATATCGAATTTCGAAGCGAATGCACTCACACACACACACACAGAGAGAGAGAAAGAGAGACAAATGAACATGATTACATTTAATTTGAATATGATTAAAAAAGAAAGAAAAAAAAACAAGAAACGAAGAGAAATGAACAACAAATTATTGTAAATGTAATGAACTCATGTGTGTGTTTAATACATACATACTCATTAAGAGGCGCTACGATTTGTGACATTTTGCAAATTGCAAATCGCAATTCGCATTCTAATTGGAACAGTAAAAATTCTTACCATTGACGTATTTCCTTTTCGGTAACTGCAAAGAGAAATGCGAGAGAGAGAGAGAGAGAGAGAGAGAGATAATTATTTATTAGATATCTGCAAGAAAAGCAAGTGAGATTATTCTTGTCGAGAGTGCATGACTAGCAAATACCCTGAACTCTGCTTAGACTAAAGGTGTCAAACTATCGATGGTGGGCGCCGTCGATTGTGGACGATAGTAATTTTCAAACCATCGATAGTGATCGAAAGTCGCAACAGTGATTGAAATTTATTGTAATTTGTAAGAGAAAACAAATAATTTGAATTTCATTTCAATTCATGAGGAACACTTTAAAACTACAATATATTTTCAAAACTGTAAATGATTTACATTTGAAAGAAAAAAAAAAAGTAATAGTACAGGCTATGGGACTTTTCTACCAATATATTGAACTTATAAGTTTAAGGAACATTGCTTACATTTTATGAAATTACATTTTAAGGGAAAAGTTAAAAATACAAAAGCCTTATAAAAGACTTAAAAGCTAATGCTTGAAAACTATCATATGATTTATTTATTATAGCGAAAGATTTTTGACGATACTATCGTGCAACTTTGAACCTTTGATAGTTACTGAACTATCGATAGCTCGATAGTGCCCTACCATCTATGGTGACGATAGTGCCATCGATAGTTTGGCACCTCTAGCTTAGACCTGATATTTAAATTATTCTATGCTCACACACACACATAAATATATTTATTTTCGTTGAGTTACACTGAGCGTCTCAAGTCAATTTGTAAAATTTGTTATATATTTATATACATATATATATATATATATATATATATTTTTTTTTTTTTTTTTTTTTCATGTATATACTTAAAAATTAAGCCAAGCCTCCTTCTGCTTAATAGATAAATTTTCGCTAAACCATTTTAACTTAATTTGCCATTTTCAAATTTTCAGACATAAATACATAATAATAATAATAATAATAACAATAATAATAATAATAATAATAATAATAATAATAATAATAATAATAATAATAATAATTATTATTATAGTAATAATAATAATAATAATAATAATAATAATAATAAAAAGTAATAAAACAATTCAACTGCAAATCCTCAAGTCTTATTCTTTTATTATTATTATTATTATTATTATTATTATTATTATTATTATTATTATTATTTACATTCTGATTGAGAGATCAACCGAAAAGAAATCGCACTGAGCTACTGACTTTGGTTTTTTCCATTTTTATTTTCTATTAAGTAGAATTACTCGTGTGATATTATATTCTCGAACTTCGCTTAGGGAGTGATACGAGCGACGCTCATGTCATGAGGCTCAGTAAGTGAGCAGATAGAAAGAAAAGTCCTCGCATGCAAATACATACACAAAAGACTTATTGCCTCATTTAGCTCAGCCAAACGATCGGGAAGCAACTAAAGCGAGGCGAAGAAAAGAAATATCGATTATGATTCGATCGCCAACAAACTCGTTAAAGACCCGATGCAGTCGATTGATCTTTGCATTTTTTCTCTATGTGTGACTGAAACATATATATTTGCAGTTATTGAGAAACAGTCAATAGTTATTTGCGATCTAGTACTCATTTCACTTACACATATGTATATATACATATTTTGCACTAAGAACTCGTGCAAAAACTGCTAAAGAGCCGACGTGTTAATGTATGTACTCTGTGTATTTGCTGCAAGTTTAGTAAAGTTTAGTAATAAATACTAAATTGTATATTTTAGCCAATTCAAATTTATGACTGTACATTGCTGGAACTCTGGCTACAATCATTTACAAAGAAAAAAGAAAACAATAAAATATAAATATATTATTTAATTTAATTAGCTTATTATCAAATTCAATTATATGCGAAAATTGCAATATATGAAGACCAAAAAAATAATAGCCGAAATTAACATGTGCGACTTAGAATGACATAAACAGAAAATTATAAATTTAAGAGAACTTCATTTAAGCGCAATTATTAGCTGATGATACGAATATATATTAATATTGAATACTGAACAGCACCAATAAATGACACGCTAAGAAAAGAGAAGAGCTTGCCAGTTCTATCATCATTAGACAAATAAACATGAATGCAATGAAATAATATTATTTATCAAATACTAAATAATTTAGTAACAAATGGTCTAAACTCTGTCTCATCCGAATTTCAACTGAAGCATATGAGCTGCATAGCTATGCATATATAAATAAGTTTAAATCTAATGTCAACCTTGGCTGCCACAGAATCCCATATACTTTATATACTATACAAACATATGTACATATATACTCCATATATACCCTGCAGCTCTTTGGCACAAGTTGCCAAACTTTTATTCCAAGCTCACATGAGTTTGAGCACTTGATTAACTCCCACACAGGATGCACGTAGCGAATTTAATTGAAGTATAAAATTCTTGTATTCGCTATTCATTGCCTGCAACAGTTGAGCAGTCAATATAAAAACATGTCCACATGCATCGAACTTGTAGAGATGAAGCGGTCAAAGATCAAGTCAAAGGGCTAAGATCGCCTCTGAAATGCCGAGGGGCGAGAGCCGAGATACGAGGCGAATAACTCTGCCATAACCTGATTATATATTTGACAACCCTTTATAGAGAGAATATAATTATCTAAAGTTCTGTATAAATGTAGAAAATATGAAAAATGTAGGAATTATATATTTCTCTTATTACACTCAAGATCAGCTGGATTGTGACATAAACACTTTGAATCTCTTATTCCAATATATATATCTATTCCAATACATATCTCTTCAGATTAAATTAACTAAAAGTAAGCAGAACATTAAATTTAAAATATATATATATATATAAACTTTAGCTCCATTGTTTCTTTACTAATTACAAAGCATTCAAGGCGTTTCGCCTTATAATCTTCATACTTAATATCTATGTATAGAAATAATTTAAAATATAAAATTTTCATATTTATATATATATATATAGGTATCTCAAATAATATTGGTATTTTTATGATATCCATGCAGGGTATTTTCAAGTACATATTCGAAATAGTTTCTAGCTTGAAATGGCGAACGAACAGCTGGACAAAGTTTGGGTCTTTTCATGGCAAACAAACCTGGCAATCAGAAGCAGTGGCAAGAAACCCTTGATAGCATTTTCACTAAGTGAATTAGTGAAACAGTTGCACATCTAATTTGAAATTTACGACTTTAATCGAATTAGCAATCATTCATGAGTTGTCCAAGTATGCCCCGAGCTGAGGCAATTAAGCAGCGGGCAAAGTTTGAGTCAGAGACAAGACGAGCTGAGGACTAACTAGATTAGCTGAAGCATTGTACTAATACATATATTGTAGTATATGCCAGTAATGTTAATAATAATAACAATACTAATGCTAATACTAATGCTGATAATAATCGCCATAATTCACGAGTTTAGCTTAAGCCTGCTCACAACGGACTCGAGTCGCACTCTCGATTGACCCGAGCCTGTGGGCCTTGCTTAAGCGGCTTACCTTCTGGCCTTATCGCCTGCCAGATGGCCCAAACTGATGAACTGAACTCTCAAACAATTTGGCTCAGCCGCTGAGTTATGCCGCCTTAGCCCAAGTTTGACCGGCTTGCGAACCTCAAATATTGATGAGCTGCCATTGACTGGGCTTAGCTAGCAGACCCCACCAAGAGCCTAGGCAATTGACGAGGTAGTCCGCCGGAAGCAGCGTAACTGCATGAGTATCTGTGTCTCTGTGTATGTGTAAAGTTGCATAAAGTTCATATCATTTAATAAATCATTTAATTTATTACCTGGCACTTCAGGTAGCTCAGGTAACGCAGTCAAAGACAGACACACAACTAGTGCCTGGAGGCAACTCCCATACAGATATTAACTATTGAAGCAATGTGCTCAACTACATATACATATATGTATGTACATATATTGATATGTATATATATATAAATATGTATGTGTGTGTGTGTGTGTGTGTGTGTCCGTGTCTTTATGTATGTTAGCTTATCGTCATATAACATACTTAGAGGCGCGTGTGGTGCATGCACGTCTGCACTTAGGAGCCAGCGCGAAGCCCTGTTCCGTGCGCCACTTTACAAATGAAAAACATTGAAAAACACGAGTAAAGTTTGTTGAGTCAATGTAAAGAATATGCAATACTCTTTCCGCTAGAAGAAGAAATTTAGCGGATTCTATCAAGAATTTATGTGAGTCAAAGCGAAGAAACAATTTCAGAGTTTATATTTGGAGATTGATTGAGTCTAAAAGCGAAATAAAATATAAAGTAAAATATATAAAACATAAAATATAAAAAATAAAAATATAAAAATATAAAATATAAAATATAAAATATAAAATATAAAATATAAAATATAAAATATAAAATATAAAATATAAAATATAAAATATAAAATATAAAATATAAAATATAAAATATAAAATATAAAATATAAAATATAAAATATAAAATATAAAATATAAAATATAAAATATAAAATATAAAATATAAAATATAAAATATAAAATATAAAATATAAAATATAAAATATAAAATATAAAATATAAAATATAAAATATAAAATATAAAATATAAAATATAAAATATAAAATATAAAATATAAAATATAAAATATAAAATATAAAATATAAAATATAAAATATAAAATATAAAATATAAAATATAAAATATAAAATATAAAATATAAAATATAAAATATAAAATATAAAATATAAAATATAAAATATAAAATATAAAATATAAAATATAAAATATAAAATATAAAATATAAAATATAAAATATAAAATATAAAATATAAAATATAAAATATAAAATATATAAAATATAAAATATATAAAATATAAATCTGATATGAAAATTCTATAAAAACAATTCATTTATAGAATAACAAATGAGTTTATTGACCTTTCAATTATACTCCTCATCAAATCAATCTCCAATCTCTATTGCTCTCAATGAAAGAGCTCCGCAATTGAATTCGAACGGCACTCCAATATATCTCGATGGGCACACATCTGATCCGAACTCTTTGATTAGGCTTGTTAAACAATTTGCCAATGGGCAATATATAAAACAGAGAAATTCATTTGATATTTAGATATATGTGAATTGCATTATTAATTGGAAAATGTAATGGCATTGAGGGTTAGCTGAGTGGCTCATGAGTTGGGTCTTGAGGCCGACTGGCCGTCAGTCATAGTCCTTGCCTTGCACGCAATTCAAGTCAGCCGCAGCCATTGAGCACAAATTGAAAAGCTCCCCAGTTGCCTGGCATCAAAATATAACTCATTATAAGCCGCACTGGCAAAGGCGGTTGTGGGTAGGTGGGCTGATGCCCCATGCTCCACGCACCAGCATAAGCACAAAGCGCCATCGAATCGCTCAGGCCACACCGACCCCGCCTCCGCCACCGCCACCGCTACCTCCCTCCCACTCTTCCACCATCACACACCCACTTAAAAGTCTACGCACGCCAACGCGTCCGCTAAGTTAGCTCCTGGGCATGTTGATGTCGACGTTAGAGGACTTTTACTGCGGCTATATGAATAATACATGTGTGTGGGTATATCTCATGCCACATGTCTCTCCCTCTCTCTCTCTCTCTTTTACATATGTGTGAGTGGAGAGAGTGTGTGTGTTAGCGCCGGCAGCAGTAAAGCAAATTAGTTCATAGTCGGGCGAATTGAGTGAGCTACTCAAAGAACCAATTCCCTTCACACAGGCCAGACAAAGACAGAGAGAGAGAGATAGAGAGAGAGAGAGAGAGAGAGAGAGAGCCAGAAAGAAAAGTAAAAAATAAAAAAATATACAAAAAAAAAAAAAAAGAAAACAAAATTATTTCGATTTAAATGTTTATTTGCACAAGGCGGCACTTTTTTCTTCTTCTTCTTCTTCTACTTCCTTCTTCTTCTTCATTTTCATTTTCGTCTGATTCAGCCATTTTGTCTTCCTTTGGCAGCAGCCCGCAGTGTTTATTTAATCATTTTGGAGAAACATTTTTCATTGCCTGCTTTTAGGGGCTGGCGAGAAAAAGGCCAACGATTTTTGTGATTTTGACTTGGCGGCATTTGATTTAATTTTAAACTGATTAAATTTAACTTTTTCTCCATAAGCAAACACTGGCAGGCAGAGATACACAGAGAGAGACATATATAGAGATAGAGAGAGAGAGGAACTGTGGCAAAGCCAGCGCAGCAGAGACATCAACACGCACACACCTTGCTGGTGGCAAGAACTCATTCAGCCAGCCGCCGCCTGGGAGTGGCCACATGCTAATTAATGAATGGCTGCCAAAGGTCTTGCCAACATCCACACATTGAAAAACCCAACGACAAAAAAAAGAGAGAAACAAAAAAAAAAAAAAAACAACAAAGTAATATAATTAAGAAATAAGAGGCAAAAAAAAATATAAAAAAAAAAACTCGAGCTGCGACTTGCATGCGGGCGCAGATGTGCATGTGTGAGTATGTATTATGTGTATGTGTGTGTGTGTGTGTGTGTGTGTGTGTATGTGTGTGACATGTGCGTGTAACGGCAAACTTTATCCAGCTGTTTGCCACATTTGCCTCTCAAGTTTCTATATACCCTGTAAACATGACAGAAGTAAATACGTTACAAACACGCCACCTAGCGGCGCAACAAATGACCAATTAATCAAAACACCTAATTGGCATACGATGCGATAGCAAGATAATCCACACAAAGATATATAAGCCAATATATATATATGCATATAAATGTATATATATATATATATATATATATATATATATATATATATATATATATATATATATATATAATGTATATAGAGTTGACTTCATTAGAAATCCAAATGACAATTCAGCTATTTCTATTTATAATTCCATTTATTTTCGATTTACTTTTGATTTGGAATTTCAGAGAACATAATTAGCATTCCTCATCGTTTCTCTTACTCACGTGGAAACTTACATCATTAGGCTTACAAAATATGTATATATAGGACTCTAATTAATAATCAAATATTTTATAATAGTAAAATTCAAATAGAGCTTATATTTCCTAACATTTTATGTATTTTACTTAAGTAAATGCTGAAAGTATATTTTTCAAAGCTCTCAAATAACTATTGACTGTTGCTCAATGTCTACAAATAAGTGACATTCACTCAATCTTTGTGAATAAACTCAGAGAGCTACCGTTCACGATCCGCTCGTAATCGTTGACTAATGTTTTATTTCGCTCTGAGTTCATCCCGAGCGTTCGCTTGAGTCAAACGAAACAATCAGTCGAGAACGGAATGTATGCATGAAATGTGAATGTGAATATGAATGTGAATGTAAATATGAATGTGAATATGAATGTGAATGTGAATGTGAATGTGAATATGAATGTGAATGTGAATGTGAATGTGAATGTGAATGTGAATGTGAATGTGAATGTGAATGTGAATGTGAATGTTAATATGAATGTGAATGTGAATATGAATGTGAATGTGAATGTGAATATGAATGTGAATGTGAATGTGAATGTGAATGTGAATGTGAATGTGTATGTGTATGTGTATGTGTATGTGAATGTGAATGTGAATATGAATGTGAATGTGAATATGAATA
This sequence comes from Drosophila stalkeri, assembly GCA_035047405.1. Taxonomy (NCBI): domain Eukaryota; kingdom Metazoa; phylum Arthropoda; class Insecta; order Diptera; family Drosophilidae; genus Drosophila; species Drosophila stalkeri. The sequence continues at coordinate 7,523,719 of JAWNPR010000061.1, read as the reverse complement.
TGAATATGAATGTGAATGTGAATGTGAATGTGAATCTGAATGTGAATGTGAATGTGAATGTGAATGTGAATGTGAATATGAATGTGAATGTGAATGTGAATGTGAATGTGAATGTGAATATGAATGTGAATGTGAATGTGAATGTGAATGTGAATATGTATGTGAATGTAAATGTGAATGTGAATGTGAAGATCTTTTTCATAGACTCTCTGAATTATCTACTCACTCACTGAAGCTCAATGTACGAGCGTCACTCAAATCGCTCCCTAAACGAAGTTCGTTAAAAGAGCATCACACGAACAGTTCAACTCAAGACGCTCAATGAAAAGTTAAAACGAATCGAATCGAAATGCCTTGCTGCGAGTATAATTTTTTTTTTTTTTTTCAAATGATCACGAGAACGCTCAACCGTTATTTGCCATATATGATTTTTATAATACTCGAAGTTGACATATTTTTGTTCGTTCTGCTGTCCGTCTCCCTATGTGACTTTTATCTGTCTTTCTGTTCGTCTGCCATCCGCTTCTCTAACTGTTCGTCTGTCCATCGTTCTGTCACTCGTTTGTCAGTTTGTCTATTTGTCCTTATATCCGTCTTTACGCCAAGCACTTCAGCGCAGCTAGAGACTTGAGGAATTGACTTTTTGGTATTTGCGATGTGCTGAGCGCATATAAAATTGAGAAATACCATATTTGATATGACAGAAACGCTTTTACTTAAGTTGCTAGCGATCCAAAAAAAATCAAAAAAAAAAAAAAAATGTATACATACGTCTAAATTTTAAATCCCAAATTTTAGAGATCTGATTTATTCTCTATATTCTCAGTTGTTGCAAACTTCCCCTAAATATATATCTAGAAACATTTTAAGTATACAGTCACAATCAGAATAATTTTTATGGTTCCTTGATGTTAACAGAAAGTCGTATATTAAATCAAATAAATATATAAAGTTTCACTAAGCTTGGTAGATTCAGAAAAAAAACAAGATGAACAAACAATATTCCATTCATATCAGGCTTCCATCCATAAAAATTAAAGTTTTACATTTCAATTGTGCGTTTCATGCTCCATGGAAAAGTGAAAAAAATAATAATATTTTATCGCTTCGGCCACCAACTCTATATATCGTCTATCGTGTTGCCAAGGCTTTTACATCTTTCTCGTTACCTTCAGTAGCACTACAGTTGCCAACAATGCAGCAATTAATACAAACTTTCAATTGGCCTTGGCATATTTCATGCAAGTTTTCATTTTGTATTCAGCGTGTGGTTTGAAAAAGTCACGATTTAGTAACATGAAACCAAATGCGTTGCAAATTCCAATTGGTCATGGAATAAACAAACAATTCCCACAACAGGAGCAGGAGAGCAGCTCAAGAGAGTAAAGATGTCACAGAGCTAAAAGTAATTTCATTAGCCTCATGGCAGAAATTGAATGAGAAACTGAAAAGTTGACAGCTAAAAGCAGCGCAGTAGCTGCTCCTCATGTTAAAGCTGACGTTAAATTCAATAAAGTTGACGTTAAAGTTGCTTCGATACAATAATTGACACTTTAGTAATCAGCTATCAAGAGTCTCTCGCTTAGTCTCCCTCTCCCTCTCTCTCTCTCTCTCTCTCTCTCTCTTTCGCCTATGTGCAGCGATGCGAATCTGCTGGAGACTTTCTTTGAGTGCCTGACGGACTGACTGTGACGCGTCTATATGTTGCACTCAAAACTATAAAACTGGAAGAGCTAATGCTCTCGAGCACTTGTCCCTCGTCCTGTGAGAGCTTCAATGGCGCCATTAGCAAATTATTTACAACATGTGCATCATGTTTTTGGCCAGGGATTGGTATTTGTACTGGCACTGCGAATGGGACTGGGACTGGGAGTGGGAGTGGAACTATGACTGGGGCGGACACCGTGCATCGGCACTGAAGCTGCCACTGGGACAATGACATGAGCAGGAAACGATGCACAGTGTCAAGAGTTGAGTGGAAAACAAAGTGAAATTATATGTGGCAAATGTATAAATGACTTTTAATTGAAATAGAGAAGGAAAGATGTGAATAATAAATAGAGTTGAGCAGGTAATGCTTAAGATAGGCATGGAAATTGAAATAGGAATGGAAATTGAGCTTTAAATAAAATTTAAAAATATTTAAATATATTATTTGTTTATAATTATTTATTTTTGACTAAATTCCTTAAATAAATAAATAATATGAAATATTTTCATATATAAAATTTGGAAAGTATTTCTTACTCATAAACTATAATGTATTGATTTATTGAGAAACTAAATTTCTTCCTTTATGCTCTTAGACTATAAAATATAAAACAATTGAAAAATAAATTTCTTTTTTAATATTTTTAGATTATAATATATGGAATGATTAAAAAAAAAAATATATATTGACTATTGACTATTGACTATGATATCCTTTATGATCTTAGACTATAATATATAAATCAATTGATAAATAAATTCCTTTTTTTTTTAATTTTTCTACTTAATATTTTGAATGATTGAAGATATAAAAAAATTACTTCTTTTATACTCTTAGAGATGTCGAACTTGTCTCATTTCAAGAAACGAAAATGTTCTGAATCATTGAATGAAAATTCCACACATGTTTGTTGCACCTCATACCACTGTGCAGTTGGTATTGCCTGTGGGGGGCGGCGGCGCGGCAGGCATGGGAACGCTGGCAGAAACAAGCGCTTGAGACTTCATTGGCAGCAGCTGTTCGATGAGAACTGTTGCCTAGGCACACTGGGTGGACGGGCGGGGAGGGGTGCGCAACGGGGAGCTGAGCTGGGCTGAGCGTTGCTTGTATATGTGTTTTTACTGCTCTGGTTGCTTGTTGCTTTTACACGTTTGATTTCCACTGCTAAATGCCAAACAAACTGTCACGGGGAGACAAGCTGAGTGCCCACTCATACCCATGCAGCCATTTAACAGCGCACACAGCAAGAGCAAGTGAGAGATAGAGAGAGAGAGAGAGAGATAGAGAGAGCAATAGAGATAGAGTGTGTGTGACAATGAGGCATCCCACGGTGCGAATCGAACACACATACAACAAGTGAAATAATAATTTCAACATCGAATTGAATTTTGAGTGCCAGAACTGACTGCATGCCAATGCGTGCAGAATAAACTGACGGGCGTCGGCATTGGCATCGGCCGACAAGGACATTGGACATGGTATAGCCGAAAGGAGTCTGCCTATGGCCCCATTGGATAAGCGGAGAGAGAAACATGTGCCAAACGAATCCAGTTCAAATGGCAGTGCAATATGACATTGCGACAGGCAGGATGCCTGTCTGGCTGGCTGTGAATCTGGGTCTGGCTCTTGGCTCTGTGGTTCTGGGCTCGATTCTGGGACCGTTCTCTGTCTGCATAACATTGGCTGCATTTCAGTTTTATAAGCGATTTGCCGCCGTCTTGCTGCGACTGTTTGCCGAAGCGTAATACAAATACAAAATTACATAAAAGCGCCACAGAGTAAGAGAGGATGGGAGCGAGGGAAAGGCAAATTCACATTCCCAAAGATGGAAATTCTACCAATGTGTACAACGACGGCAAAAGTAATCAAATGTTGGCCACATTTCCGCACAGTTTTTCCTTGGCTGCACTCAGAGTGCACCCTTATTGACATTGGGTACAAAATGTCCAGAATTTGAATGCTCGTATGGCAAACGTTTTTCGACGACTTCCCAAACTTGCGGAAAGAATTTGTATCCAACAGCATTGAAGTGCACACGAGTCGCTGCACAAGGTGTGCTCAATCAGTGACTCAGTTTGTTTGCCATTCACTCGGTCAGTCATTCAATGATTCATAGTTGGCTAATATATTGGGTAGATGGTCAATCAGTCGTTATATCAATCACTTACACTCTTTGTCAGTTAGTCTGCCTGTCAGTCAATCAGTCTAGTAGACAATCTGTCAGTCAAACAGTCAAGCAATGCAATTTGTCATCTGGCCAGTCAGTCAATCATTCAATCATTTTGTTAGTCAGTCCATTGTTCCACTAGTCGATTTAGATTCGATAAGTCGCTTTTGCAATTAGTTAGATATTGAGTCAGCTAGTCAATCTATGCTTTCAAGTAAGTCAATCAGTCCATCAATCAATTAGTCAACCAATCAGATATTTATTTAATTTATTATTATTATTTAATCAGTCAATCACACACTAATCAGTCAGTCAATCACTGCATCAAAGTAAGTCAATCATCGATTTAGATTCCGTCAATAAGTCGCTTAAATAGTTAGTCAGCCAGTCAATCAGTGCTTTCAAATCAATCAATCAACAGCTCAGAATTGGTCAGTCCATCGGTCAGTCAGTCAAATCAATCAATCATTAAATTAGCTAATTATTCAGCTTTCAGTCTGTCAATCACTCAATTAAAGAGTCAATCTTCAATTTAGACTGAGTCAATCAGGAAGTTAGTCAGCCACTAAATAAATGCTTTCAAATCAATCAATCAATAATTCATAGTTTTATCAGTCAATCGAACAGTCAATCAATCAGTCATTCAATCATTCAATTAGTCAATCACTTTCTTCAAGAAATCAGTCAAACACCGAGTTCGCCAATCAATGATTCAGAGTTGCTCATACAGTTAATCAGTTAATTGATCAACTAGTCAATCAGTCAGTCACTTAATCGAAGCTTTCAAGTCGGTTAATCAAGCGTCAATTAGCTGATTATTCAATCAGTCATCATGTCATTCAATCAAATTCATAATCATTAAATGAAACTCAGTCAGTGACTCAGACTCAGACTCAGACTCAGTCAATCACTCAATCAGTCAGAAAGTGCGTCAATCAATCAGTCACGTGCTAAGTGATTCAGAATCAATTGAAAATAGAAGCACATTAAGCTCATTTTCAACAAATGCAGCGCATTAGCTGATTACGAAACATTTAGTTTGATGTGAGCAAGGCTCTCCGACTGCAGTCGGTCCAGTCGAGCATTGGGCACTTGAATCAAACGGGGATTGGCAATAATATGGCCACTCTGGCCAATGAACAATAAAGAATACTCTTAAGCTCTTAAAGCCCATGAACCGACTGTGAAGCGAAGTCAGCAATACAAATGCAATGGGACGTTATGGAAGGGACGGCACTGGTAGTGGAGGAAGCACACTCCGAGTGCTGGGCGATGTATATGTGAGTGCACTCAGAAACTTTTGCCATGTGCAACTGTTGGAAAGTAATATGTGTATAGAAAATTCGTACCAATGCTCCCATAAACTTAACTCACACAAAGCGCCAATCCCAACCCCCTCCCCCCCCCCCCGGGCTACGGACAGAAGAAGAAGAAAAAGGAAAAGTACAAAATAAAGAGTATGGTAGTGCTGGCAAACGGTTGTGGAGCACTCGGCCAAAAACTCACTTGTCACAGACGCACTTCACGTACGATTTGTCAAAGTTCCAAGAAATGTTTGAGATGAAGAGCGCAACTGATTTGATTCACATAACAAGATCAAAAATTGAAAGTCTCAGCGATGATTGTTGCGAGCAACACGCAACAAATTCCAATTTATATTTTTCATCTCAAACTGAATGCTTCGTGAATTCATAGAAACATCGGCTGTCAATTATAGAATTGATATAACTGTGTAACTAGGTACATCTATTCTGGTACAGTGATACAGATTTATTTATATTCTTAATTGTGATCAGCAGCTAAGTTTTATCTTATCAATTTCCCATTCGTTTCTCTACATGCACGTCCATTTGTCTATTCATCCTCCTGTCCGTCCGTCAGTTCTCTTTCTCTCTCTCTCACTCTCACTCTCTGACTATCTCATTGTCCCTCTTTCTCTCTCTGTCTGTCCCTCTCTCTCTAGCGTCTCTTTCTGTCCCTCTAACCGTCCGTCCGTCCATCCATTCGTTCAAACGCCCGTCTTGCCTTTCGCCTTTCCGTCCGTGCGTTTGTCTGTCCGTCTGCCTCTCCGTTTGCATGGTTATCTATATATCAATTCCATTCTATATTCCATTCCCCTTTTATTCCAGCTGGCTGTCTGTCCGTATATCTGTCCATCTGTTTGATTGTTCCTCCATTCGTCCGCTCATTCGTGCTTCTTTTCGTTCGTCTTTCCGTGGATCTTTGAAGCTACCTGCAAAGCTCTTTATAGTATATATATAGATATATATGATATGATATATGATATATAGAACAAATCAATAATTTTTAATAATCGATAAGCTAACAATATATTAAATTATATACAGATTATCTCAGACCTCCAAAGTGCTAAATATTTTATAAGGAATTTTTAAAGAACTCAGAATCAGGAAAGACAAATCAATTTATTTAGCCTCCACTCTCCACTTGTCCTATATATATATATAGATTAGCTATGATTGTACTATATTTCAGCTATATAGGAAATCTTCGAATGTAGTAAAATCCCAAGAAGTAAATTGAGTTTTTCATTTTCAACTTGAACTCATCTCACAGAACTCTTTGATGAAATTCACGCACATAATTCGATTCAATCAAATTCATATTAGATTTCATTGTTTTATGTGAACTTGATTGAATCCGATTGACTTCATGGGCATAAAAATGATTGAAGACCCACTTCGCCGCGCAGTCAATGAATGATAAATCTTCATAACATCTCGAGCTGACAAGTTGAGTGGAGGAAATCAATTTTGTTCATATACTCCATTTAGGGAGCATATGAAAAGCGGTCTAATTCGTTCGGCCAGAGAGGTTTACCAACTCGAAAATAGCAATAAAAAAAAATTCCAAAAAAAAAAGTAGAAATGAAAAGAGACTCCCATTGGCGCTTGAGAGGGATGCAGACAGCACTTAAATGCTACATGGCAGATACATAGTCGAATTTTCAGCTTCTCTCTCATTTTCGTATTTATCTGCGAAAAACTTGCGCACGTTTGGGCTGCCAAAATGGCTTTCAAGAGTTTTTAATGCTCGACACAATAATTCATATAGAGTTCAAGGCTGTCACGCACCCCACATGATTTGTGGACCCAAACAGAGACAGAGACAGCGAGAGAGAGAGAGAGAGAGATGGGAAATAATTGCCTACTACTCACAGTATGTGTCCGTTGTCAGACGATCAATGGTATCCTGCTTCAATTTGGAGTTCTTCTTGCCCATTGTGTTGCTGTAGCTGCTTTAGCTGTTGTTGAAGAGATGAGTGCGTTCCGCTCAGCCGCTTGGGTCAGCAACGGGCAGCCTGTTAATGTTAACAGGTAATTGGATGGGGCGTGTCTTATCCCGATTTGCCAGTGGTTAGATCTGCAAGAACAAGTGACAGAGAGATTTTAAGATAGATGCACACAGACACACATAACAGCCGTGCACGGCACAAGGCGTATTGTCACGGCGTAACGCTATCCATCATACGCCAGCCACAGCCGCATGCTGCACCTGCCATGGCCGGAGAAACTAACAACGCCACAGCCCCCCGAGCGTCAGGCGCGCTGTGAATGAATAGCAAAAGCTACTTTGATATTTAAGCATGTCAGAGCCAGTTCTCTATGTATATATGTATTAGTGTCGTATAATGTATGTGTGTGTGTGTGTGTGTGTGTGTGTGTGTGTGTGTGTGTATAGACCTAGCCAAAAACACGACGACGCTGACTACGTCAACATCCAGGGACATCTCACAATAGCAGCGAATGGCAAAAGGAGCTGGCATCATTCACTCAGTCACTCATTCACTCATTTACTCAGTCACTCATTTACTCATTCACTCATTCAGTGAGTCAAGTTCTACTCTTACGCGCTTAAGCTATTCATAATTTTCCAACAAGACAGTTTTAAATAAATGAAAAATTATAAAAAAAAAAAAATTATATAATATTCATATGGAATCTCATAGAGAATATCATGCACAATTTATCGCTCTCTCTCTCACGCATTTTTTTTTTTTTTTAATAATTTATTTATAGATTTAATTAGTGAGTGTCTAAGCAAAGAGCATTTAGTTGACGGCTAGCTAGAAAAGTTTGACTATGCTGCGGCCTCAGTTCGCTTCCTTTACCTTTGCGGTTTGAGCAGCAAGGACAATGCCGAGACTGCCTGCCTGGTATGGATGACGACAAGTTTTGCAATCAAGTTATGTAATTAAAATGTAAATAATTTCCAAAGCAAATTTTGTGCGCAAACTTTTTTAATTCCTTGTTACAAAATTTTTGGATGAGCCTTCAATTGACTTTAAATTGGCCATTGAAGCGGTTGCTTTCAGACAGCATCTCTGTCTCTCTCTCTCTCTCTCTATCTCTCTCTCTCTAGCTATCTAGCTTTCTCTTTATTCTTATTGCTGTATTCTTGCGCTCTCTTTCTTTTTGTGTGTGATGGTTTTATGTTTTCTTTTCCTTGCAGTAAACTGTGATTCCAAGTCTTCTTTGTTTTGATTATCTATTTCTCTTTATCACTCTTTTTCTCATTTATCTATGTCTCTCACGCTTTATATTATTTATATTTCTCTTAACTCTCTGCTTCTTTTACTCTCTAATTCTGTTTCCCTCCCCCTCTCTCTCTCTCTCTCTCTCGTTCTCTTCGTCTCTCTCTTTATCTTTCTCTCTCTCTCTCTCTCTCTCACTCACGCTTTCATCATGTGTCTCTATTGCTCTAGCTTTATCTGTTTCTCTCTCCCTTTTTTGCTGGAAATCTATGTCGCTGTCTCTATCACTTTCCACTCTCTCTCTCTCTCTCTCTCTCTTTCTCTATCTATTTCTCTCTTTGTGATTTTTAATCTTCTTTTATACCTATCCATCTCCACTTGTATAACTAATTATATCTCTCTTCTCTTATTTTTTCTTTCTCTCATTGTAATTCTCTCTCTCTTTCTCACTCTCTATGTCTCCCTCTCTCTCCCACTCTCTATGAGTGTTTCCGTTTCTCTCTTCTGTACTACTTCATCTACCCATATTTCCCCTTCTTCCCTAATCTCTCTCTCTCTCTCTATCTCTCTCTCTCTCTCTCTCTCTCTCTCTCTCTTACTGTATTTCCTTCTGTCTTCGCATCTATATATTTCTCTCACAGTCTCTATTTCCGTCTCTCTTCACACATGCATAAAATCCAATCAAAATCCCTTCACAATGCATGAAACTATTATGCAATAATATAATCCGTCTAAGCAATTCCAATTAAGACAATTAAATGATATGAAATCGAATTCATAATGAAGTCACATAGCAAAAAGACTAACAGAAATTTGTAATTTCACAATGTAATTTGAATCAGATTAATTTGCAACTCATTTAATGTATAAATTATTCAACTCTGAATGCCACAATTAAAATGTATACAAAATAATTTCGAGCTATGCGAAGTGCCTTGACGCTGAAGCTCTGCTCAACGATCATTAGAAATGTACGTTTAATGGCCGTACGACCCAGGGCTAACACACACACGCATGTGAGCACAATTATATAAATAGAGATGTGCAGAGAGAGGCTGGGTGTAGTTAGTAGATGAAGATATATATATATATATATATATATATATATATATGTGTGTGTGTATTTAGTCAGCCTAGAAATAGGCGCTTGCTCGGGTAGGTAAACAAAAAGGACAAATGAAGCAGAACCAAGAGCAGGAGCAGGAGCAGGAGCAGGAGCAGGAGAAGGCGTAGGCGGGCAGCAACTGACGGAGCTGGACACGGACGGACAGACAACGTTGTCTGTGATGCAATTGCAATGGCTAACGAGCTGGGCAAGCAACGTTCCAGTCACATTGCTGCCGGAAGTTGTTTGTGCCAAAGGCTCGGGCTGTAAGGAAATTGAAAAGGAAAGAAAATTGAACATACTTTAAGACCTTGGGCGGCAGCAGCAATAGCAATTGCAGGTGCTGGATACTGAATTGGCTAACGGATGGCCAGGCTAACCAGCTGGCATCTATACTCCCCTATCATAGAGAGAGAGGGGCAGAATGGTGAGGGGAGAGAGGAGATTGGTCGACATTACGCGATTTCCTGTTAGCTTTAAATGTATTTTAACTTTTGCCGCTACGTGCGTCGAAAATTACAGAGAATTGCCGCTGGCGTCGACATTTAATTGAATAATTGCCAAACGACTTGTAAACAAGTTAGAAGACTGGCCCAGAACTTTGGCCAACGAGTTCGTATGCCAATTTGTTTTGGCCAGAGCCAAAGCACAAACATTGGCTGTGAGCCCAAGCAGCGCTGACGTGGTTGCTCAACAAATTGCCCAATCTTACCTCCATACACTCACACACACACACACACACACACACACACACATACATACACAGGCACATAGGTCACACAATCTTTAGTCAACCTGTCCTGAGAAGGCATCGCAGCTTAACAAATAACTTGAATACCAAACAGCCAGCGAGACAAAATCCTTGCAATCGGTTAACTATGCGGAATTCACAGAATTCACAGCCTCCGAAATGTTATGGTCTTTGTATAATTAAATCAAATGGTGCGTATGAGAAGATATACTACAACTAAGTTAAGTATATTAGGCTAATTAATGTGCACAACTTATGCTGCTCTGAGGTCCGCCAAAGGACTTCATTAGCCAATTGAAAGTAGAAATGGAAATAGACAGCGAAATCTATAATACATTGATTTCTAAATATATAACAAAAGAGGGAGAGAAACAGAGAGAGAGAGAGAGAGAGAGAGAGAGAGAGAGAGAGAGAGTGAGGGAGAGAAGAGCTATTTAGGATGAAAAGTTTTGTGTAATTTCAATGATCAATAAATCAAGAGATTTCTCTCATCAAAATATTTTGGAAAGATATTGGATGATTTTATTGATGAAATTAATTGAAAATCATTTTTTTTTTTATAAGTCTATAGAGGAGGTAAGTTAATCTGAGTCAATTTAGTTTGTTATAGTTTTACTAGATCAGATCTCCAAACGGCGTAAATATAATATAAGGGGTTGGTTTTGGATTGTCTTCCCGTATATTTCCTGATATTTCCTTAGTGGGCGTAGATGATTTATATTCAAAATTTCTTAAGTTTCCATAGAGACGGATCGATTGACGTTCAAACGGATAAATAGATGGACGGACAGATAGGGGAATTCATAGACGGACGAACGGCCAGACAGAAGTAAGGATGGACGAAGAGGCGGACGGATAGACGAATAGACGGATAGGTGAACGGACGTATGTATATGCAGACAGTCTCTCCATCTGCTCTCTATCTGAATAGACGGATAGACGAAATAGACGGACGGATAGACGGATGGACGGACGTATATGCAAACGGAGAGACGGATAGGCGGACGAACAGACAGATGGAAAAATTGATGCATAGACGCACAAATAGACGGACGGATAGACGAATGGACGAATAGACGGATAGACGGACGAACGTATATGCAGACGGATAGGCGGACGGACAGACAGATGGACAAATTGATGTCGGACAGACGAACAAACGGACAAAGCGGCGAACGGCTAGAAAGACGAACGAGTGAACGGACGAGCAGATGGACGGGCAACAAAAAAGACATTACAGAAAACCCAATATACTCTTGACAGCGACATCTGTTAAGTCATGCCCTAAGAGCTACAGCAATTGCATTGAGTTACAAAGTGCAAATGGTATTTGAATTGCTTTGCAAAGACAATGTGAGATAAGTAAAAAAATATATAATATATAATATATGATCAAGAAAGGGTTGACCGCTAGTCCGAACCAGAAATATATTATATTATATGATATAATATAATATAATGTAATATAATATAATAAAATAAAATATAATAAAATAAAATATAATATAATAAAATATAATAAAATTAAATTAAATAAAATATAATATAATAAAATATAATAAAATTAAATTAAATAAAATATAATATAATAAAATAAAATGAAGTATAATATAATATAATATAATATAATTTAATAAAATATAATAAAATTAAATTAAATAAAATATAATAAAACAAAATAAAATAAAATAAAATATAATATAATAAAATAAAATGAAATATAATATAATATAATATAATATAATTTTATATAATAAAATAAAATATAATATAATAAAATATAATATCATATAATTAAATATAATAAAATAAAATAAAATAAAATAAAATATAATATCATATAATTAAATATAATAAAATAAAATAAAATAAAATAAAATATAATATAATATAATAAAATATAAAATAATATAATAAAATATAATGTAATATAGTATAATATAATATATAATATTATATAATTTAATTTAATATAATATAATATAAAGTATAGAATATAATATATATTAAACCACGCCTTCTGCTGCCCCTTTTTAAGGCATTTCCACACAACCATTTTCAAATCACTTTTGAATTTCCATTTTGCAATTTGGCAATTTTCATTAGCTTTAAGCTTAACTGTTTTCCCATCTTCTCCCATTAGTGCGAGAATCTCTAAGCATTGTCATAGCCCCGTGCCATGTGCCACGGCTACGTTCAATGGAATTCCGTAGCCGAAAACTATTCGCTGGGCACATGTTGGCCTGCCTGGCCCATGCCTTGGTCCCAACTAATTGCCATATTCAGAGCCGCCCAACTGCCACGCCCACCCACCGTCGTTCCTAATTTAGGTGTATTTTTGTGTGTGGCTTGTTTTTGTATTTTGTATTTTTTTTTTTTCGGCTTTGCCAAAAGGTCGTCGTGGGTGCCGTTGGGACTTGGCCAAATGGTATGCAAAAGGCAAAGGCCGCATACTGGCTGGCTTTTTGTGCAATTTGTTCTCTTTAGCTGTGATTGCAGTCTTCAGGTTTATTTCATTTCTTTTTATTCGATTCTTATTCTATTCTAATTTCATTTTATTTATTTATTTTTTTTTTTATTATTATTTTTTGCTCTTTTACTTTCTTTTTTTTTTTTGCAATTTCTTGTTCAGCGTTCGCTGAGAAATGTCTTGAAATGCAAATTGCAAATTCCTGACTGCTGCAGACAACGTCTGTCTGTCATTCAAAGAGAACTTGAATGTGTGTGTGTGTGTGTGTGATGTGTGTGTGTTTTCATGTGTGCTTTAGTTGAGATTGATTGTCGTTGTTGTTGTACGTACATGGCATACATCGTATATAAATTTGTGGCTGCAAACCTCTGCATAACTAACTCGTCCATAGAAATTATTAGTACCGAAAATAAAGTCCAGCTAATAGTCTTGCGGATGCGACAGCAAAAACTTTTCACTGTTGTTCAAAGTTCAAACATTCCAAGTGAATTCCCAACCACACACACACACACACACACATGACCATAGATAAACCCAAAAAAGCATTTACCGCCTCCTGCTCCTGCTCCTGCTCTGACTCCTGCTCCTGCTCCTGCTCCTGCTCCTGCTCTGGCTCGCCCAGAAAATGTTTCAACACATGTGTTTGGCTATTAACTTGCGCTTTAAATTATGCAAAATCCCAAACAACAGCAACTCGGATGAAAAACAACGCCAGCAAACTGCTAGATACAAGTTTTTGCCACACACACACACACACACACACACAAATATGCATATATGTATACAAGTTTTTATAGTGGGTGCTGTGTGGGGGGGAGGGGGGTGAAGTGTCGGCGCGAATGAGAGCAGACAGCGCGCGATGCTGCCGACAAACGTGAGCAGAGCAACATTTACATAACCTCCTTCATTCTGATTTGATTATATTCATTCAATTTCGTAAGCCAGCGACCATCGACCATCTTACAACAACAACAACAACAACAACAACAATGGCAATGGCAATGGCAACAAAGACGACGACAAAGCGCAACAGCAGCAAAGGCAAAGCGTAAAGAGCAATAGAGGACCAAAGCCAGCATCGCACCTTTTGCTTTGAGCAAGCGAGAAAGAAACAACAACAACAACAAAAAGAAAAAGAAAAAAAATGCCTGAATATTTGAACAGACAACTGTGTAAATGTGTGCATGTATGTGTGTGTGTGTGTGTGTGTAGGTGTGTGTAGGTGTGTGGGTGTGACTGTTACCCTTTATGGCTTGCCTGGGCAGTCCATTAGGCTGTCTCTTTACACAACTTAAGCAGCATTTGGGCAGTTGAGAACTATCTGTCTCTATCTAACATACTGCCCGAGCCCCCGGCACCTATCCTATGTATTTACCACTGTCCACGCCCACACGCTGCCCATATTTGGGCCATGTTATTTTGTGTGTCGTCGTACCTCGCTCTTTATTTGACTAAGTAAGTCGTTAAGTTGTCAGACTCGTTTTTCAGTGCGGTCTCCCCTTGTCCGTCCGTCCGTCCGTCCGTTCGTCTGCCAGTGTCTCTTTTCCGTTATGTTTGTCTCTCTGTGTGTGTGTGTGTATTTTATTAAGTTATGTGTGTGTGGCTTTATCAATATAGCAGCCGCTTTGCTTACGACCAACATCGCCTGATGTCTGTAAATTTATTTTTTTTTTTATTTACGTATATATTTATTTTTTTTTTTTATTATTATATATATATTTATTAATTTTTTTTTTTTTAGCACAAACACATTTCACGAAAAAAATAAAACAAAATACAAATAACTTATGAGAATTTGGCAAATGAATTAAATAGTTGTAGTTGCATTAGAGAGTCAGCAATTGAGCTTGAATAATAATATACCTTATCAAGCCGGACGGCAAGAACAAGAGTGTTCTCACACACACACACGCACAAGGCACACACTCAGTTATAATAGAAATGTTCAGCAACAACAGTAACAAAAAAAATTGAATTTTTTTTTGTTTGTATTTTATTTGATTTGTTTTTTTTTTTTTTTTTGGACTTAAGAAACACGCTGCATGCTGGGCGCTCGCTATTGGACTCCGGCGTATCGGCAGCCCTCGTGTTCCGTACGTGGCACGGTCTCAAAATCAACTGAAAAGCTTCGGTGCGCAATCAACAGTAGGTCGAATGTCCTTGTTGATACCACGGACGACGACGATGACGAGGACGACAAACGATGAGGAAGTTCAACACTAATACACACACACACACACACACACACAGAGTCGCAGTCGCAGTCGCATTCGCACTCACACACTGGCACACTCTGAAGTTGAAGAGACGCGCATCGTTCGTTAGAGGCGGACATGCTCCTGGAGCGAGCTTTTAAAACGATAGCCGACAAAAAAAAAAAAAAAAAAAAAAAACAGAATAACAGCAAAAAAAAAACAAAAAGCCTAGCCTAGCCTAGCCTCGCTCGCGGCCACAGCAGCCGTCGCTGTGCTGTAGCTAAAGCTACGCCGATATCGCCAGAATAGTTTAAATAAATAAATGCACCATTTATTTGACTGCCTCACACTCGGCAACCCAGCCCATAAGTATGCTGTGGCAATTTTACCATGCGCCTAGTCACACTGCATACAAATGAGCCCCAAATGCCCAACAACACACACACACACACACCCTCACACACACACACACACATATATATATATATAGCAGAAAAAGCAATTTGTTGCCAAAACTTTAGCAAAATATCTTCAGCTGAAACTATTTACAGTTTGACTCCCTGAATCGTATTAATAGTAGCTCTAATACTATTCACAAAATGAATGTTGTTTTTAATTTATTTTTATTTGAGCATACAAAATATTTATTCAATTTACAGTAAATATTATTGTAAACAGTTCAGATGCAATATCATTTAAAACTCGTTCACAAAGTGAATAGAGCTCATAAGTAACACAAATAATAATAATAATAATAAATAATAAATACTACAAAATTATATTTAAAAAAAAAAATAATAATAATAAATCCTACAAATTAGATTAACATAATAAATAAATAATAAATACTATACAATTATATTAACAAAATAAATAAATAAAAAATAATAAATACTACAAAATTATATTATGAAAATGAATAAATAATACAAAATTATATTAAGACAATGAATAAATAATAAATACTACAAAATTATATTAGGAAATAGTTATTTCATTATTGATTTAATTCTTACTTGTTTACAATAGGTTTACAAATAATGTTTAAAAATAATTGAATTAAAAACAAAATTAAAATCTAATTTAAAAAATCAAAAATTGATGTATATTAAAATATATTATAATAAATTTTCAACAATTGAATTGAAATATATTAAAATCTGACTTTAAAAATTTTACATTTTTTATGTTGTAAAAAATATTTTAAAAAAACACACACACACACACACACAAAAAATAAGAAGATCTCTGAATAGCAAAAATTATTACTCAGTTAAAAGCAATATCTTAACTTTGTTAAGCATATCTTTATTTGATGAAATACTGATTTTTTTATGTTAACGGGAAATACAAAAAAAAAAAAAAATAAAATAAAAATAATAAAAAATAAAAAAGTAAGTGAGTAAATATATCATACAATTAATGAATATGAATATACATAATTAATTCTATTTAACCTGTTAAATATAAATAAACAATTTATTTAAAATTTTTTATGTAGTTATACATTTTATTTAATAATTTTTAAATAATTATAAAAATGTTTTTATGTTTTTTTTTAAATTTTTTTTTCATTTATGTAAATTTAATTATTGCAACTTCCTATAACTTAATTATATATATATATAACTATTAATAATATTTATCATTACACTTTGTAGAATTTATAGCCAAGATAATATTTTTAAAATAGTCAAAGCTGATAAAGTTTACTTGTTTTGCTAAAAGTTTTGAAACACTAAAAAAAAAACATTATTATTATGAGGCAAATTCTGTTAGACTGTTAAGCAATTAGAATTCAGTTTTTACAGAAACTAAAATATTTGTATATTATTAGTATTTTTTTATGCTATATATTAGAATTTCTATTATTTGTATATATAAGTATTTATCTTACAAATGTATATATATTATATTTTACTTAAGCTACAAGAAAATTGAAGTAAACATTAGCCAGCAGGCAGCCGACCTGTTTGGCCACATTGCTATAATTTTTAGCATAATTTATTTAACTCGCATTTGATTAAGAGAGAGAGCGAGAGAGTGCTCGGCTGCTGTTGGCAATCCCTTTTAATTATGCTATAAAATTTGTTATTTTCATTAACCAAATTTTATTAATTTCGCGATGCCCCCCAAAAAGGGAAAAAATAACATTAAATTAAATAAAAATGAAAGGAAACAAACAGCAGCCCATGCGGCGTATACGTTATATTATCGCATTAATAAATCCACGGAAATCCATGTCTATGTGTGTCTGTGTGTCTGTGTGTCTGTGTGTGTGTGTGTATGTGTGCTTTCTTTTGTCTCAGCTGTAAGCGAAGCAGAGGCTTAAAAATACTGCACACAGACTTAGAGCCCAAGCAATTGACATTACGAGCGCTAACTCCCACGCGCTCAACCCGACCAATCCTCCGCCCGCTCACGCTCTCAAGCAGCCCTTACGACAGCTTTGCGCTCTCTCTCTCTCTCTGTCTCTTGCTCTCTGTGTGGACATATTCAACACAAGCTTTTGTTGAACTGAAAGCTTTAAGCTTTTGTCCGTTAGCAACATCAAATTATTATCAACTTTTGGCGCCTGTCCGCTTTCCAAAAAGGCGTCCAAAAGTTAAACCCAAATCTCATCTCGCTAATCGCATTTTCCAATCAGGCATATCCACTCTCAGCCTTCTTGACCTTCTTCTGGCTCGACAATTGCCATTAACTCGCTCAACAATGGCGGAAAAACTGCTTTGAAAGATTTTCAATTGAATTCGGCCAAAATCTGGCTAACCAATAGTTCAGTTTGCTCTTAGAAAGCTTTTTCTATAGAAATTTATTCTTTGGCTGGATAAATGGAGATTTTGAAGAAATTTAATAAATAAAAAAAATATTAAAAAAAAAAAATATATATATATATATATATATATATTTATAATAAAAAAAAAATAGCAATAAAATATATTTAAGTTAGGTACATGTGTATATGAATCAAAATAGTTTCATATACGAATTATATATATATATATATATTATATATAAATATTAATTCCAAATAATATATATATTCAGATCGAAACAGAAATTTAGCTTCAACAATTTACATCAAGTCAGCTAAGCAGATTATTTAAGATTTCAATATAGACAGAAAAAGTAAAACGAAAGTTTGTATTTTGTGTAAAAATAAAATGTTTTTAATCTACGTCCCATTTATTTATGTCAAGCATTTAGTTATTGCTTATTTTATATTATTTATTTATATTTTTTATTTATTTATTTATTTATTTATTTAATTGTTTATTTATTTATTTATTTATTTAATTGTTTATTTATTTATTTATTTTTTATTTATTTATTTATTTACTTATTTATTGATTTATTTTTTACTTACTTATTTATTTATTTACCTTTTTATTTTTTATAATTATTATTATTTTTTAAATTTTCTTTTGTAAGATATTTATTTATATTTATTTTTACAATTAGAGCAATTTTATTCTAACTTTCTGTTATTATAAATTTATTATTTATTATATATATATATATTTTTTTTATTTACTTTTTTTTATATATAATATTAAATAAAATATAAAATAAAAATAAATATATTTTAGCTGCAGTTAAATTTGAAGGGACTTTACAATATATTTTAAGCCAAGGGCCCATTCACTATGCTGGCATCAGAACATTCTCTGGCAATGCCTAGATACCCGAACAAGCTTTAGCTTGTTCAACTTGGATAAGCATCCACCTCTTGCGAGATGTTTGATAATGTATCAAATTGCTTAGGAAAACCAAAATAAAACCTAAAGAAAAAACATCTTCTGCTGAACACATATTTTTTCCATATTCCATATACTATATATATAACATTCAGAATGACTGTGGAAAGATAATGCAATTTGAGCTGTGCCAACAGATTAATTAAATCAGCAATCGAAGATTTGGTGCACATAAAAATAATGTAATTTTAGCCCACTTGAAAGATTCATTAATTCTGAAATAATAGATGCAAATCCTTTTCTTCTATTCCTTTCATATTATTTTTATTTATTTATTTATTTTTTTTTTTTTTAATTCTTTTTTTAGTCACTGTAAACAAACACTTTCGCTAACACGATTCGTGTTTAGTATAAAAAAGCCTTAGCTAAAAATAAAAGCGCCCTCCACAAACAACAACAAGAATAACAACGACAACAAGCAGCAGCAGACGACACACACACACACACACACACACACACACACACATTTAATTACACTCATTAATGTATGGCCTAGGTGTATGAAGCATAAGCCTTGGCGGCAGTCTGCATTGGTCTCTAGTCTCCGGTGCTTGGTCCCTGGTTCCTGGTCTCTGCTCTCTGTTCTCTGCTCTCTGTTCTCTGGTCTCTGCTCTTCATGGCAGGTCTGCGGGCAAATGGCTCAGGCTCTAGCTCTGGCTCTGGCTCTGGCTCTGGCCCTGCTGATGGTCGCCTGGGCCATGTTTGCCCGGGCGCCATATCGTTTAGCTGCCTCAAAGCCATTGTTAATTAGTGCACCGACCTTGTCGTAATTAGTGCGCACATTGCACACTGCATAGCACACCCTAACAACCCCCAACCCCCAATCCCCAACCAGCCGGCCACAGCGACCAAAGCTGGCAAAATTTCCGTTGAGTTTATAGCAAATGCCGCCGGCGGCGACTGCATTCGGCCAGCAACATTTTTAGGCGCTGACATTGCTCTCTCTCTCTCTATAAGTGTGTGTGTGTGTGTGTGTGTGTGTGTTTATGTAACTGGCTGCTGCTGCTGGGTGTTGGTAATGTATCTGCACTGAGCCGAGCTGAGCTCATAAGCTAGCAAATTCGCATAATAAGTTTTACATTAGGCGTAGACAAGCCGCTTAGTCTAATGCAATGCAATTATTCGTTTGGCTAATGGAAGCGTCTGAAATGCGACGCAGCCAATTGCAACGGCTCTGCCAGCTGTGACAAAATGCTAAAAAGAAAAAAAAATAAACATTGCCAATACTTGTGAAATCATAGTCTGATAGAGTTCTAATTGAGCTTAGACAGTGGTTAAGCTAAAAAGACTTGCATCGATTTGTCGAGCCAATGTAAATAGAAGCATATCTTAAATCGATAATAAAACAGTTGTTAGACTAGAAAGTGCATTCTGAGCGTAGAACTGGGTAGACTTTTATATTTGAATTTGAAATTGATAATTATAATAATAACAAAATATTTGAAATTGACAACTATAATTTTAAATAAATATTTGAAATTGACAATTATAATAATACAAAATTATTTGAATTTTACAATTATAATAATAAAAAAAATATTTGAAATTGACAATTATAATAATAAAAAAATATTTGAAATTGACAATTATAATAATAAAAAAAATATTTGAAATTGACAATTATAATAATACAAAATTATTTGAATTTGACAATTATAATACTAAAAAAATATTTAAAATTAAAAATTATAAATATAAAAAAATATTTGAAATTAACAATTATAATAATAAAAAATATTTGAAATTAAAAATTATAATAATAAAAAAATATTTGAAATTTACAATTATAATAATAAAAAAATATTTGAAATTAAAAATTATAATAATAAAAAATATTTGAATTTGACAATTATAATAATACAAAATTATTTGAAATTGACAATTATAATAATAAAAAAATATTTGAAATTAAAAATTATAATAATAAAAAATATTTGAAATTTACAATTATAAAAAAAAAATATTTGAAATTGACAATTATAATAATAAAAAAATATTTGAAATTAAAAATTATAATAATAAAACAATATTTGATATTAAAAATTATAATAATAAATAAGTATTTGAAATTGAGAATTATAATAATAAAAAAATATTTGAAATTAAAAATTATAATAATAAAAAAATATTTGAAATTGACAATTATAATAATAAAAAAATATTTGAAATTGACAATTATAATAAAAAAAAGAAAAGATAGTCAAATGATCCATAATATTTGTAGTTTCACTTGAACCTTTGTTAAATATTAATGCAAGATATGCAACCAATCTTTATTTTGATATTTGTTGAGAGAGCTCTTAAATATCTCAATTAATTTTTCTTTACAGTCTTTCAAAATGAATTCGCGCAATTTTCTTATGTCTTCGTCAAGTAACAGCCTATCTATGGCCTCCATTGCCTGCATTGCTTTCGCTGCTCATTTCGTTGTTGAAGGATTGGCTTCATAATGATTAAAGATTTGTTTGTCTTCAAACTACTTTCATATGTGGGCTTCCTGGTGCTTTGATTAAGGACTAGTTTCAAGGCAAATTCTTTAATTCTTATCAAGCTAAGTCTTCAAGGCTTCAACAGCATATGGCTTTTATAAAAACCACACCAAATTTTCTACTTAGCCATTTTTAATTTTTCAAACTAAAAAAAGTTACTTCAGTCAAATAACTCTACGCCACAAATTAATTGTCTCACAGCTGTCAAATGCGGATGTGGTTCGTAATAAAGAATTTTATTTAATTATGGATATGTAGTGGCATACAGCGACATCTAGCGGTCAAAACTTCGCCTGCAATAATGATCTTACACTTTCTAACTTTTAACAGGATGGCTGTGAGAATCGCCTTAAAGTCTCAGCGCTTTTACAGGGTATCAGGGAAACCAGTAAAATCGCTCCTGTTGCATCTCTGCTGCCGACAAGCACAGATTTAAGCTTTGTAATGATCTCATAAAATGTAATGCATGTAAAACAACTTAATCAAATAATAAATATAACAAAAACTAAAGTAATGGGATCCTGCTATAATATTTGATGAGCAGGTAATATACGGATGATGGAAAACATAAAAGTTGGAAAGAAGGATCCTATTGAAGATTTTACAATAATATTTAATTAAATATTTGTAAATTTTGAAATGAATAATTATTTTTTAAAAATATTTTTAACTAATTCTATGTCATCTTTAATATTAAGTTCATTTTCACTAATATTTAAAAAGAGATTAAATGTCCAATAAAGGAGCCACTTTTACCTTAATAATAAAAATAAATTCAAACAAAAAATTAATTAAGTTAAATAAATAATAAAACAATATAAAATATAAAAAAAAATTAAAAATAAAAAAAATGATTTAATAATAGTAAATGAAAATATATTTTAAAATAAATAATAATATAGAGGATGGATGAATAAAGTTAGCCCAAAAGCTTTTCAGTCCAACTATTATAACAGCATATAAACCTTAACTTTAGTTAGCGAGTGAGTAAAAGATAGAAAGAGAGAAAGAGAAAGAGAAAGAGACGGAGAGAGAACTTAACCCTTATCATAATCAAACAGCAACCAATAACAAGCTAGAAGAGAACAAAATAAAATATTTTCTATAAAATATTTATAAAAAAGTTAATATTTATTAAAACTAAAATAGAATCGGAATCAACAGAAATTAAATAAAATCGATTAAATAAAAATCTATAAAAAAAAGTTAATATTTATTAAAACTAAAATAGAATCGGAATATTCTGCAGAATCACTTACTCGAGTTAACATCTTAAATACAAATCTATAAGACTTAAACAATGCTTTTCATTTACCCATTAAACTTCATTCACACAACAACTCAAATTTATCTGTGCGCCACACCCGTTTAATGCGCTTATAACTTGCATTTACACTTTGGCTTTGGCTGGGGCATTTGAAGGCATCAATAGACCTGCTCATAAAACACAATTCACACTTCAGATTCCATTTGAGCTGAGCTCCTCAAGCCGTTGGCAAATAAATGAAAATTTAAATAGGAAGAAAAAAAAAAGCTTAAGTCGCAGCTGGCAAAAACAGTGGGCGATCAGAATATGCAAAGAGCCCAACCACAAGACGATAAAGAAATGGAAAATGAAATTGCGGCACACGAGCAAACTAAAACTACTGCCATATGCTCGCTCATATGAAGAAAAGTAGGCATATTAGTGATGATGACATTGCTAAACGTTTCATTATGACAAAATAATATTAACTCTCAAGATCTGCTGGATCGTGGCTTATGAATGACTTTATAAGAAATATATATATATATTGTATCTTTCAAATATCTGTTAATATATAAATCTACCAAAACCTCTATTAATTTTACCACAATATACATAAGGGAAAGCCTTATGTACATGTCCCTTATGGCTATCCCTTAAGGCTTTCCCTTATGTATATTATGGTAAAATTAATATAGATTTTGGTAGATTTATAAATAACTTTTGTTTAGATTAAGTTGCCTAAATGGTAGCGCTCTGAAAATAAATACTTATTTAATTAAAAATAATATATATAATATATATATGTCGTATCGGTGTGATATCATGACGTTGTGTTAGTTATTATGTTGTGATTGATTGTTGCAGTAGTACTCAAGAGAAACTGACAACTAGCACTAATCGAATGAGTTGGCATTTTAGTGACAATTAAAGGATGTATTGTCATTAAGAGAGAGAGAGATAACTATAGCTTTTGCTGAACGCGGTCTCGGATGTCGCTGAGTGAGAGCGAGAGGTCTACTTATGTCCTTCGCACAGAGTTGCTATGATATTGATGAACGAGAATATGCAACCAGAAAGAGACAGTCTTAACAGAGGAGCTGCAAAAGGACATTCAATCAGAGACGGTTCAATAAGAAATAGCTTTTTTGTTGTTATATATGTTATATATATATATAATATATATATTAAAAAAAAAAATTAAATATACATTTTTTTTCTATATCAATATAATATATATATATTCTATATTATATTATATTCGAGCTCTTCTGCTTAAAATCTTAACATATATATAATAAAATCTCTGTTTCCATATTTATCTATATACAATTGTTTCATACAGTCGTACATAGCTCTCCCTCTCTCTTTCTCCCTCCCTCTCTCTCTCTCTCTCTCACTCTCTATCTCTCTCTCTCTCTCTCTCTCTCCCTCTCTCTCTCTCACTCTTTCACTATGTGCGTATATGTTCATCATGGAATTGATGATCATTCGTGTTGTGTGAGGCAACATTTTAGCATGAAAATCGATTTGGCTTAAATGGATTTATATGCTTTGCTTTCATACCATTCATCTAGCTATCTCTCTTTCAGTTTCTCTCACGCTGTCACTCTCTCTCTTACACACACATATTTGTTGAAAAACTAATGCTGTCTAACATTTAAGCGCTGAGCAGCGCTCTGTTTGCCTGCCATTGTGAATATTGTAAAATAATGTTTACGAGCTGCAACTGACTGCATGATACTCGCTCAGGCATTAAAAACAACAAATTGAAACTAAATTCATTCAATTGCTTTCTAATTTGATAAATAACTTTGGCAAACTGTTGTAGGTATTGAATATTTTAGCTTAGAGAGTTCAGTGCTGTCTAGGTGATTTCAGAACAAAATTTTGTAGATAAAAAAAAAACAATTGATGGATTTATTGAAATTCAGTTGATTTTCTAAGCAGAAAAATAATTTTTATCATTTGTAACCAATTTGTAAAACCGCCGAGCACGGCTTTCATTTTTATCACTGGGTGATATAATGGAGATAATAGAGTAAAAAGATGCTCTGGTGCTTCTTATTGAAAATAAAAGAGGAATATACAAAAAGCTAGGTAGTTGTTGGCAAATGCATGAGACAATCTCAGATCTTTGGACAGCAAGGTCAGAATCTAAGAGATTATCTTAGCTCCTTATATGATGAAGGATAACCGAGCTAGAGCCATGTAAAGTTCAATTGGTCTTCTTTTTATGGAATTATGTGAATATTTCGCAAAGTTCTTAGTCCATGCAAAATCCTTAGATATATCTGAGTAATCCGATAAAGAACGCTTCTATTATAGAACGGTATGCCATAAAGAAGTCAAATGATAAACTTGATGAACCTCGAAAGTGAATGGAATTGTAGCTGCTTCTCAAATACTGAGAGAAAAACTCTGAGAAAAACTCAGAGTGAAACGGATTGCATCGACTCTTTATAAATAGCATAGACTCTATGCGTTAACTGCCCTCTTACTGAGACTCATTGTACGAGCATTAATCGTATTGCTCCCTAAACGAAGTTCGTTTCAATAGCTTCACACGAATACCTCAGCTCAAGCTGCTCAACAGAAAACGAAAACGAAAACGCAAAGAAGCAAAGTCTATTGCTTAGAGTAAGAGCGAGACAGTATGATTCTTTTCGCTTGATCTCACGAATATAGTAAATAATAAAATGTTTAATATTAATTTCGTGCTTTTTTATTATTATAAAATAATATTATTATTATTATGAACAGATGCATGTAATAATGAAAAGTTGTCTTGTTTTCCTAATTCTGGTTTCAAAGCTGCTGCTGTAGAAGTATTAGCATCAGCCTGACTTTTACATATGTATATTATACGTCTAAGTTGATGTAAGGATGAGAGCTTCTCTTTTAGAGAGTTACATAGAGTTATATAGAGCTAGAAAGAGATAGCTATAACTGAATGTAGTCGGAGCTGTTGTTAAATGAGAGTGAGATAACGATAGCTCTAGAGATAGAAATCAGTAGGTGAAGAGAAACCGATTAGCAATTGAGTGTTGCAAAGGCAGCATAGAACTAAATTCATTATTGAGTGACTTGAAAATAAAATACGGCTATATAAGGCCGTTCTAAAGCCAGGCAGCAAATCAAATATAGAAATACTTCAGCGTTACCAATCTAAAACCCTGAGAATAATAACAGGCGCCCCTTGGTATATGACAAACTATGACATACATAAAGATCTCAAGCTTGCTCTTATTTACTTATTATTAAAAGTGCAATTCAATGTTCTAGCAATAGAACTCCTCGACAACACATATAATGAAGGCGCTTAAAAAGATTCCACATTCTGGATTTGCCAAATAGAGAGTAGATTTTAGTTATTAATATGTAAATATGTAAATATATGAATTGAGCTCATTGGAGCTTAAACCATCCGGTTAGTTTTAATTATAAATAAATTTGCATATTGTTTCTAAGATAGATTGCAAATAAAAAAAAAAATTATTATAAAATGAAAAAGCAAATAAATAAAATAAACCAAATAAAATATATATATATATATATATATATAATAATAAATATAATGCGATTGATTCACTTTTCAACACTAGCTTAAATATTTTAATTAATATTCTAGACTCATGCATATCAGGCCAATAGCTGAACCTTGGCCAATTATTACCCATAGCCCATATACTCACCGATATACTTGGCGGGCATATATAGAAACAATTAAAGATTACGTGGAGCATTTTAGACTGACCCACGTTACCACGACCCGCCGTCAGCTTTGGTTGGACACGTTTTGTCCAAAAATTAACTAAAACGCGCCGACATTAATTAAGCGACTAATTATTTAATTTGTTGCGTGCTGTTGCTGTGGAATGTTGGCAAATGGCCGGACAGCGATGCAAATGTATGGGCGATGGGCGTGGCCGCATTAGGCCATCCAATATAATAATGAAGATATAGCAGCGAAATGAAAATAAATGAATGCACGCACTGCAAAGTGGTCGAACAATCAAATGAATGGCGTGCAGGTGGTTTAAAGCAGACTAAACAGCAGCTGCGGCTGTCGCGCCAGGCTGCCAGGGAGTGGCTGAAGAGCCGGTGAGCCAGTGGGCCGATGGGCGTGGTTGAGCGTAAAGTGGCCAACGTCCCACACTCTTCACGCACTCTAATGTCAAACTCAAGAGACGCACTCAACGCGGCGTATACGTTATATTTTGCATAGATAAAGCACACACACACACACACACACACACACACACACGCGCACAGAGGCAGAGATTGCACTCACAATTGTTTTCACTTGTCACGCCATCACAATTACAGTGAGCCCACAATATGACAGCTCGCACACTCATTGACTTCTTTTGCCCAGCGCCTACAGCGCGGCGCCCTCTATGCCGTTGCTTCCTGATTGATAGGATGCTGCGGCAATGAATGCAGCTTTTATATGAATGAATTTGCCCTGACAATGCCGCAAGCGAATGCGGCACAATTGTTGCAGTAAGCGCTTGCTGTTTTGATTAGAAATGCACAGAAATAGTTTGCACCATGGAAACTATGGAAAGCGCCAGCAAGGCTGCCTAAAAAGTCAAGTCAGTCAGTGAACTGGGCTCAAAATGTTTCTTACTTTTTTTTTTATTTTGAAAATATATTTTAATATTTTTTTATTAATATATATATATTTTTTTGTACATTAAAATACAATTTTTCACATGGGATCTTTTTTTAATTGCTTTAAATTTATTATTGTTATTTTTTTTATTAATTTATTTTTTGTACTTTTTATTATTTTTATTTTTTTTATGGATCCCACTCAATAATTTTTTATATGCTTTTTTCTTTACTTATTTTTTGTAAATTTGTTATTAGTTTTTTTTTTAATTTTTCTTATGTTTTTATTTTATTTTTTATTACACATTTCTTTTTTGTTTAATTTATTTATATATTATATTTTTATTATTTACTTATATATTTATTTTTGTGTTTTATTTATTCTTTTACTATATATTTATTAATTATTTATATATTATTTCTTTTTTATTTAATTTATTTATTTATTTATTTTTAATACCTTAACTAATGAGCAAGCCAGTATGAAAATATGTAAATCTTAGCTGTAGACTTATTTAATACTAATTCTATGCATTTCGAATTTAGTTGACGATGTAGATATATTATAACTTAAACAGATTTCGCATTTTTTATCTGTCACAGCTATAAAAAAAGTAATATTCACCGAAATTATATTATATATAAAAAGAAATAATACACACCGAAATTTTATTTATTTATATTTAAAATGTCTCGACATTATTAAACAATATAAATTTTGCAAACTTTACTCGCTTAAAATATTATTAAATTTAGGGAAACGAAAAAAAATGATGACAAACGATACATAAAATTAAGCTAACAAATGCGCTAAATACATGTATTAATTACAATATTAATAAATTAATTATCTTATTTATATTAAATTTAGTAAATATAGAAAATGTGTATTTTTACAATATTTACTAAAAGTAATCATTATTACGTAATGTATTATTATTTATATTATTATATTATTATTAATAAGCGTATCTCAATGTCTGCAAAAAATTGTCACTCACACTCTCAGAGAACACAAAAGACTCAGAGAATAGCCTCAACGAGTTCGTTGGCCATGGAACAGAAATCCTTTCTTCGGGTCCTTTATGTTTATCAGCTCACTAACTGTATCTCATTGAGCTACCATCAATCCTATCGCTCCCTAAATGATGTTCGGGAAAAGAGCGTCTCACGAATAGTTCAACTCAAAACGCTCAGTAGAAAACCGAAAAAAAAGAAGGGAAAGCTCATGCCAAGAGCGAGAACCTTAAGGTTCAAATAATTAACAATTATTTGCGAGCAACTTTAATCAATAATATTATTAATATTATTTTTAATATTATTACATTATTATTTATTTAAATGTGAAGCCCATGCTAAGAGCGAAAAATTCAAATTACGAGCTATGTTTATAACAAATATTATTAATAAATATTTTTATTTTATTTTATTTTTTTTTTTGTTAATATGATTTATTTGAGTGTAAAGCTCAAGCTCAAGGGCGTAAACTTTAAAGTTCAAATAATTATTTAATATTATTTTTAATATTATGACATATTGATCTATTTAAGTGTCATATTTAGTAATAAAAAATAAAATAAATTAAAGCAAGACTGTAAGGCAAATTTTAAATTATGCAATTTTATTCACTGGCAGCCCATCTGCTATCTTTTCGTCTAGGCTTTCACAGTGCTTGTGGCTCTTTAATGATCCGATGCCTGCAGATCCAGTCAATTGTGGAAGTAATCAGGCTACTTATTTAAAGTCATGTCGTGGCAGGCAAGTGATGCCTGGGCGAAATCTATATAAGCACATATTTATGTGTATAGTACGTGTGTACACACACTTATACACACACACACACACACACACACACACACCTGAGCATAATGTGCTATCAGCGTGAGGTAGTTAACAACATGTGAGCCAAGTGGCCCGAACCTAAGGTGGGGGCAATGGTAAGGGCTCGTTTTGCTAAACCAGAGGCCGTAGCTCGGCTAGGTGTCTAGTGGCAGCATTTGCTCGCCCAGCCAGCCAGTCAGTCAGCTCCACCCGCCCCTTCAACAACTGCCACCCCCCCCCCCCTCGGCAGTCGCCTAGTCACCGAGTCGTGCCCGTTGCCCTGTCGCCCCAATTGCCGTCGCGCCGTCTCAACCAATCTCAAGCTCTTTGCGTCGTTGGCTGCGATAGCTCCGAGTAAACAGCATTCGAGTGTAGTGTAAACAATCATTGACCTCGTTCATATTTCTCGTAGCGCTCATTTGCCTTTGGCCCCAGCATCAGCCTCAGCCCCAGCCCCAGCCCCAGCCCCAATCCCAATCCCATTGCCCACATACATACAGTGCAAACGCTGGCGACGATGACGGCAACTTAGAACGAGGCACAATTAAAAAATTGTTGTTTAGTTGCTTAGTTGGCCATGTCCACAAGTTGCTACTTGGCCAAACAACATTGACAGTCTGCAGTTGGAAATCAATTAGCCATGGTAAGTTCTAAGCCCTGAATACGTGTGCGAGTGTGCGAGTGTGCGAGTGTGCGAGTGTGTGCTCATGTGTGTGTGTGTGTGTGTGTCTTACACCAATCAAAACCCAATGAGTTCTTTGCTTGCCCTTTTGCCAAATGATGATGAGCACAGGAACAGCACAAAGCAGACAAGCCAAAGGCCAACAGAAAATGAGCAACGCCAACAACAAAAGCAGCAAAAGAAAAAGAAAATAAAGAGCAAAATCACGATAGTACCATACAAGAAAAAAAAAAAAAAAAAAAAAGAAAGAGCAGAAAAAAAAAAAACAATGAAGAAACGACTATCTATGACATGTCAAAGATTAAATACTCTAAGAGAAGAAGAGAATTTGCCGTGATGCCAAGTGAATTTCTAGATAAGAAAATAGTAGTAGAAGAGTAGCAGAGGAGAGTAATTTCAACTTTCTATCTTTAAAGATAAAAATCCCAATAACTAATGTTGATCTCTTAAAAAAAAATGGAATTAACTACATAGCTTAAGCAAGACTTTAATTTATAACTATATCTATATATATATTTGTTATCTAGATACATATATTTATATATATCATGTCCTTTCTACACGTCTCATATTTGCTGATAAAACTCATGTGACCCTTTTGGCCAAGTGTGTGTATTTATAAGAAACGTTGAGCGGCTTGTTTGCAGCCGCCTCATATCCTGCTATCGAAGCAGGCAATCAAGGATAACGCGCATTATACTGCGTCCATCTCCTCACATCACACACACACACACACACACACACACAGAGAGAATGAGAGAGAGAGAGAGAGAGAGCAACATACATTACTATATGGTCATATGAGTTGGGTGTTTGCGTCGTTGCGACGCCAGCATAGCGCTGGTTTAGCATTTTTATGTGCCGCCCTTGCGCCCCGGGTCGCACCCTGGCCTACAGAGACATTATGTAGTTGGCTTTATCGCAAACGATTTGCCAAACACAATATGACGACGACCAGTTCGAAATACAGCAGCAGCCACAGCGCAGAAATCCAAGATGAAGGCACTGACAGCGACAGCGACAGCGACAGTGTCAGTGGGTGGATTCAATACCAACCACAGAAGCGCGCACGCACACACACTTAAGCACATCAACTGACAGTTGACAGGCGACAAAGTTGTCGATATTGAAAATTGATAACAGCATACTTGATTGTTTTTTTTTTTTTATTATTATTATTTATATGGAAATCAATTTAGGGCAAAGAAAACTTGATTTAGTTTTCATACAAATAAATATAAATTTTTTTTAAATTTGGAATACACAATTTTTGAATATTTGTAATACAGAATGCATAAAGCTTTGCTAAAAATATGGGGAACAAAAAAAAACATTTCATTTAAGTATCAATTGACTTTAACCGAACTTTAATATGAGCTCTTGGGCAATAAAATAGTATAAATAATTAGAATATTATATTATTTAAAAAGAAAAATGTTTCATTATTTAAGTTTCTAAAAGTAATAATGGGAAATAAAATAATATAAATAATTAAGATATTATAATATTATTTTAATTTAATATTTTTAAAAGTATATATGTTTTTATTTTTAAAGTTTCTAAAAATAATAATTATCCTAGGCATACTAATTTCTACTGCCATTCTAATAATAATAAATTATTATGATAAAAAATTAATAATAATAAATAATAGAATAAAAATTAATAACCATAAGTAATAGAACAAAAATTAATAATAATAAATAAAAGAATATAAATTAATAACAATAACAAATAAAATAAAAAATAATAACAATCAATAATTGATTAAATGTAATAATAATATAATAATAAATAATTTAATAAAAAGTAATAATACTGATAAATAATAAAATATGAAGCAATAATATTAAATAATAGAATAATAAATACTATAACAATAAATAATTAAATAAAATTAAAAATAATAATAAATAAAGGAATGAAAAATAAGAATAATTATTATAAATAATATAATAAAAAGTAAAAATAATAAAAAGTAAATATTTTTAAAAAATTCAAATAAAATATTACTCAAATATTTCTTCAGAAACTTTACAATAGCTACAGCTAATACAACTGTTCAGTTTCTTTCAGACTCTGGTAAGTTTTGTAGGATATGCCGTTCTTTTTTTTTCGGGGCTCAACGGCCGCCGTCGCCATAGACACTTTTGTAGTCGGTGGCAGCTTTGTTTACTTGACGCCGGTGACTTTAGGGTCTACCGTTTTGTCGAGCAGAAAATGCGAAACAACAAGAAAAATAACAATAAACTAAGCAACCAATCAATAAGGCAACACGACTAGCAGATATCCTATATACAGCAATAGCTAAAGCAAAGCAATCAAAATCTTTCGCTCTTTATGCATTTGTTAATATATCTGTAAATATCTACAAGTTTTAATAATAAATAAAAAAAAAATATATATATATAAAATAAAAAATATATCTGTAAATTTCTACAAGATTTTATAATAAATAAATACAAAATAAATGAATAAATAATTGAATAAAATAAAGAAATAAATAATGAATTAAATTTGTATTTATAAAAATATATTTCTAAAAATAAAAAACTATTAACAGTAAGTCTAATAAATGATGATTTATTTATTATTAATACTGAAGAATAAAATTTTAAAATTATTATTTTATTTTGTTATTTTTTTAGCTTTAAACATTTCACACTATTATTTTTATTATTATATGCATCTGCTTTCTAAGAACTCTAAAAGCTGAGCATCTCTTACCACTTTACTATGAATCTAAATAACTCACTTAATGCCAATGTACAGGGTATAGCAACTACTACTTTTATTAGAGCAGCCAGCGAGGCAATGGCAAGTTTTTGACTGAAAGGGGCAGGATTAGGTTGTCCTTTCTGCCCTTCACGTATGAGAATGTATTATGACGGTTTTTTTTCTCTCTCTCTCATTCTTTGCCATGTCATAGGGGAAGGGGCAAACGAACTTCATATGTGGAGACAAACGAGGGTGCTCCACATCAGTTGTTCAGTCTGCTGATTTGACAGAGAAATTGATTTCGTGGCCAGTTTCAAGTCAGCGCTCTCATCCAGCACGTGCGAGCAGACAATGGAAGGCCGTAGTCGAACTTTAGAGATATTTATTATGTAAATATGTGAAAAACATGCTGAAGATATTGAAACTTACGAAATTTAAACGTTGGAAGTACAAGAGACGTGAAAAACATGTTCCAGATATTCAATTTTAAAAAAAAATATTTAGAACAAAACAGCAAAAATAAAAAAAAAATGTTTAGAGAATGAATAGATATGTAAAATTTGGAAACTCTATCTAGTATTATATACAATTATGCATTTTTTATAACAATTTTAATCGATAACACTAAAACAATAATGTTTATCGATTTTTTTAAACAAACTCGATTTACAATATAAAGTTTCTAGCTCTTATAATTTCTGAGATCAAACGAACGGACAAGGCTAAAGCGACTCAACTCGTCGCCCTGATTAAGAATATACATATATATGGGGTCTGACACGCCTACTTTTTCCTGTTAGACAAATTTAACAAAAACTTTATACTCTAATTAACCATTTTCAATAGATTCAGGGTATAAAAAAAATTAAGTAAATTATTTATAAAATATAAACATTTTTTTAATGATATTTTCAATTAACTTTTGATTGAGATTGAGACTCTTTAATCATATTTTAAAGTTTTATAAATATTAAATAGCTATAAAATATATAGAAACCCTAATCAAATTTGACTTTTGGCTCTCAGACTTGTTTGTTTTTGCAAAAAAAAAATAAAACCTTACAAAATAAAATACGAAAAATAGTTGGAAAATTAACACACTTTGTATGTTTTGTTACAAGCACACATAACGTATATATTTTGGTTTAAGACTTTGTAATTCCAAATTCCGACAATAGCATTCGAGCGCCATGACAAAGTTGCGCATGCGCCGTTTGCAGACGAGAGCCGATGAGTTGGTGCGTGAGTTTTATGAATCGATGCTCGTGCTGACACTGAACCTGCTGCTCCAGTGGAATCAATGGCATGTGATACGCCTGCTGAATGCCAAGAGACTGCCCGATGAGCTGCCCGAGCCACAGGCGCTCAACTGGTCAACGCTGTTCTTTGCCAACGGCCTGCTGCTGACCTTGGTGCAGTATCGGCCGCAGCGATTCAGGCGATGCGCTTTAGTGATGCGGAAGCTGCTGCTGCTGCTTGAGCTGTTCGTAATGCTCTTTGTGGTTGATTACGTGCTGCTCTCCATATGGCTGCCATTTCTGAACATATGCGATCAGGCGCTGCACGCACTGGGCCATTCGAGGTGGCCGTGGGCGAGATTCATATTCCATTACTGTCCCGGCCTTTCCACTTGGCTGATTAACGATGCTTTCAACTTTATGCGCTTTGTGGCGTCCCTATCGTGGTTCCTGCTCGCTGTCGAGGGTGCAGGTAAGCCATCACACCTGCCGCCAGCCCAACCGATTAACCCACCCATGCCATAGCTGCCCATTGGCGTCTGGCAATTGATTTTCTGCTACTGGGCCAACTGCCCGATGCCAGCCGCAGCAAACGCCACCATTTAAAGTTTCTATCCGCTCAAATTTAACGTTTATTCCCCAACAACTTATCAAATCCCGTCCATTGTTTTGCTCACTATCAGCAATTTGCAGGTGCCAAAGTAAATTGCTGAAGAGCATACAGCTGGAGCTCAAGAACTCAACGACAGTCTCAGTCACAACTGAGATGAGCGCTGATATGAACTGCATCAGCTCAGTTCATATTCCAAGCAAATACATCGATAGATATCCAAACAGATTTCTATACATATGTATTGTCAAGTATTTTTTAATTTATTATCACCCTAAAATTAAGCTTGTTATTTGTCAACATTTTAAATTATATGTATAAAATGTAATAAATAAATAAAATGTAATAATAATATAAATATTAACATTTTTGATTTTACTAAAAATAAAAATATGACTTTTTAAGTTTTTGAATAAAACTATTTAAATAGCTTATATTATATTAACAAAAAAATAATAAAATAATAAAAATAATAATAATGTATAATAAAAGATTAATATTTAGATTTTTTTAGACATAAAATTATTAAGAATTGTTTAAATTTACTTATATTTTTTTTTAATAATATTAAAAAAGCGAATTTGTTTACTATTTTAAATTAATTGTACAAATATATTTATAAATAACAAAAAAAATAAAATAAAATAAAATAAAATAAATGATTAAAATTAAGCGAATATGTTTACCACTTAAAATTATTTGTACAAATGTATTAATACATATTATGAATAAATAAAAAATAAATAATAAAAAAATGAATAATTGAAATTAAGCTTTTGAAAGACTAAATTTGATTATATTTTTATATCTATATAAAATATTCAGCATATTTTATTTTTTATCTTACTAGCATTAAAAAAAGATCGTTAACAACTTTTAAATTGTTCAAATACTATATTTTGCATTGTAAGGATTCAACGCTTAAATAAATACTTAAAAAAAATAATTTCTAATATATATTAAAAAAGAAAAATAAATAATTATTTGTATAAAAATCAATAAAAAAATACAAATTAAAAACAAAATCAAATTTAATAAAATAGATATATAAATTTACATGCCATCGTATACACAGAATCCACAGTAAATTGGTTATATAAAGAGTATATTGGTTTTGACGATATATTTGAAAGAAGGTGACGTGACAGACATAGGCAAAGACTGGCAATGTTGCCATGTCTGTTCGTCTGTCTGTAGTTAGAAAACTCTAAGACTCAAAATATATATTCCTGAATGCCCTACTTAATGACAGTGCATCGTTTTTTTTGTATTCAATAATTCATAATATTAATATTATCGATAAAAATCGAGTATTTGAAACTGCATAAATGTAGAAAGTTGGAATCCCCATAAATTGCAAAAAAAAACCTAATTTAAATACTATTGATTTGTGTTTTGAGAAATGACATGTATATGTCAAATTTGATTAGAAAATTCATGAATACCAAGATTTATTCATGAAACAATTTCACATAGTAAATCCGATTAGTGCAGCCCAAGCAGAGTAAGCAAAGCAATTGCTTAGATAGATATTATATATGTATTTATCGAGCATTACATTTGAGCATATTATTATATATTAATGCATCGTTGAATAATTTCAATAACAGCTCTGCACATGACTCAAGGCATTGCCTAGTCGAGCTCTCTTAACTGACGCACTCATGATATTTTAATTATGCTCGAATTAATTTTAATATCTGAAGACTTGAACGTGAATGTATAAGAAAAAAAACATATGAGCAATTACTATGACAATGCGAGTGATTAATAATAATGTATCAAGATATATATATATAGAGAAAGAGAGAGAGAGAGAGAGAGAGAGAGTGTGTGAGAGAGAAGGGCGGGAGAGAGAAAGGAATTGAGAAAGGGAGAGCATCGAAATTATATCTTTAATTTACAATAAAATGTTTATGATTATTATAGAAATATAATTATATTAATATACATTCGCTCATTCTCATTCACGCTCTTTCGATCTCATTCTCGCTCTCTTAAGCTCTCCCTTACTCTCTCTCTCTCTCTTCAGTCTTCTCTCCTCTCTTTTTCATTTTTCATTTACTTTTATAAGTTTAAAGATCTTTTTGATCTCTGCATCTAAGAAACGAAACAAAGCGCTTGATTTTTAA
Source organism: Drosophila stalkeri (assembly GCA_035047405.1). Lineage (NCBI taxonomy): Eukaryota > Metazoa > Arthropoda > Insecta > Diptera > Drosophilidae > Drosophila > Drosophila stalkeri. Next base: position 7,487,514 of record JAWNPR010000061.1, on the reverse strand, counting down.
ACAGACAAGAATAACTGAGAGAGAGAGAAAGGCACATAGAGAGAGAGAGAGAGAGAGAGAGAGAGAAATAAATGTCAGCATATATGAGATTACAAAGTGCAGACATCAGTTAATGCCTAATTATAAAGCGTTTGCACGAACCTGTATGCAGTCGCTGCCACGCCCACGTTGTCGCAGCTGGTGTTGGGCCTGAATCGTTGCAAATGAAACGATAATAAATGTAAATAATATTCTCATTAAACTGACGTAATTCAGCTGAACTGAAACTCAAAATATAATAAACACGAGTTAGCGCGCACATTGAACTGCGGGGGGGAGGGGGAACTGTGGAAAACTGAACGCAGTTTAAGATTTTAGCACGGCACCACAAAATAAAATATATATATATAAAAAAAAAATAAATAAAAAAAAATCACAATAAAACACCAGACCAAAATTACAATTAAAATAACAAAATTAAATACAAATATATAATAAAAGAACTGAGAGAGAGAGAAAAAAAAACCTACTTTAAAATATGCACAACGCACGCGAACCGAAAATAAAATAACAATGCGAAGGCAGCCGCAGAAACAAAATGTAAAACTTAACGCGCCTCAGCATGCAACTTGTGCGAATGGCAAACGGCAGCCGAGTGGCAACAATACGCCCAGTATGCCACTGCCAGCAGCAGCAGCAACAGCAGCAGCAGCAGCAGCAACAGCAGCAGCAGCAGCAGCAGCGGAAGAACAGCCACAGCCGTCGACGTAGGCGGAACTACAATAAGAAGAATTTGTTCGATTGAGAATCGAGCATTGAGAATTGAGAAATTTACTTTGCATTTTTGTGCAGGTGCCGACAGCAGCAGATGTTGCCGCTGTCTAACTTGTTGACTAATTGCAATCAGCTTAGAGCAACAGAGCAGCCATGCCCAATGATTACATTGGCGACGTTGTCTATCTAGTTTCTATCGATGGCATGCGCACCTAAATATAGTAAATAATTAAAACCTTATGAGACGCCCATTGTCGGGCGCATTAAAAAAAAAAAAAAAACGAAAAGAGAGACCCAAGCACAGCAGATAAACAATAAGCAAAAGAGCAGATACGGTAAAGCGTAAATTTGTTTGCCATAATAGCAACAGCTCAGCTGCCGGCTTAACGAACTTGTGTAGCCGCTACTGAACGCCAGATGGCGCTGTCCACATAATATGGATAACAATTTTGATTTGCCAATTGTTTGTTGAGTTTATAACTGGTATAAATAATAAATATATTTATTTTAATTTTTCGCTCAGAATTTAAATATTTAATACACATTTCATATTAATTTTAACTATTTTCATAAATGCCATATATATTTATTTATTTAAGTATGCAGTGTAAAATATCTCAAAGCAAATTTCATTTTAGTGTTTAAGAATTAATTTTTATATGATGTCTCTAACTGTTATAAATAACTTAATTACTAATTAATTGGCTTATAAAAGACCATAATTTTTTATATATTATTTTTTTTATTTATTTTTTTTTAGATATGAATTATGTATCAATTATGTAAGCAGATTTTCCTATCTTGTTTAATGAGTTTTTTTCGCTTCGAATATTTTCTACTAAGAAAAAAAAAAAAAGGTCAAACTCTACAAAAGGCTGACTTTTCTGAAAAAATTGCTATTTAAAAAATACATCAATAATATTAAAGTAAATTTTTACTGAAAACTAACATAATTATTATATTATAATTATTATAATAAATAATTAACATAATTAATGAAGGCCTTTGAAAATATTTTGAGCTTAAATGAGTCATTTCAATACATTTTTGATGTAAATAGAAATATAAATAAATTATACGTTTTTACGATAATGATGACAATATAGCTCATATAATTATTATCTATTTTAATCATTTATATTTATTTACAAACAACACAATTTAGATGTCTATAAAAAATAAATAAAATATATTTAATATATGTGCATAAGTAGCTAAAAATAATTATTTTCTATTATAGATATTTATTTACAAATAATTTAACACAATTGACACAATTTATTTACAAATAATTTAACACAATTTAGATATTTAAAAAAATAAAAATAAAATATATTTCAAATAAAATATAAATTTAATGAAAATAATATTTGTGCATAAGTAAATAAAATAATTATTTTCTAATATAAATATTTATTTACAAACAATTTAACACAACTTTGATATCTAAACAACAAAAAAATTAATATTTAAAATAAAATATAAATTGCATGAAAATTCACATTAAATACATATTAAAAATACAATATAATTTGATTTGAATTTTAAATATTTAAATAGAATAAAAATGTATATATATATATATATATTTTTATATAAACATATATATTTGTGCTATATATAAATATCATTCCGCATTAGTTATGTGCAGTCAAGCAACAATATATGTGCACATATATATATATACACAATATATATATATATATATATATATATATATATATATATATCTAATATAAATGTATATACCTAACGCTATTGGCGTAGCGCCGTCAAAATTCGAACGCGCAAAGAATAAATTCGAAATTGCGTACGTAAGAGGCGCATTTAATGGGCCGCAATCGACGTACCTAAGCTGACTCGAATGTGAACGCAGAGGCGAATACGGTCTTGGCTGTTGCCGACGCTGCTGTTGGTGGTCAGAACGTCGACGTCGACGTCGACGTCGACATTGGCGTCGGCAATAAACGGAACGCATAAACGAAATACTGAGGAATTGAACGCAGCCAATAATTGTTTATTTGTTTTAGTTCAACTGATCGCTGCTGCTGCTGCTGCTGCTGCTGCTGGGCGGAAGATTGGGGGCGGTGGGCAGGGTGTGGTGGGCGTGGCTGGAATTAGGTGCTTTGCAAGCAATACGGCAAATGTGCTATGTAAAATTTGTTAAATTTGAATTTGTTCATCTAGAGAAATTCATGTACGTGGCATTGTTTCGTACTGCGGACAACACATTTTATCCGATTCGTTAATTTGTTAGCTTGTTAGCTCAATGCTGCCGAAGTCGACGTTGACTGCGACGTCGACTGCCAGCTGAGCCAATTTATAGATATACAAACAAAAAGGAAAGAAAAAAAAAAAAAGCGTAGACACCAAGCTATTTTCATTTTTATTTGGCAGCCTTTTCATTATAAATAGTTGGGCTGCCTAGATAAACAGAATCCGATGCCCGAGCAGCAGCCAGAGCACAGTCAGCTAAGTAAGTATCTGGCAGGCACTTTTCTCACCCTCTCTCTCTCTCTCTGCCACTCTCTATTTATGAATAATGCACGTGGTCAGAGCTGACGTTCCAATTGCATTATTATTTCATATTCGGTTTGCCATAGCCGCAATCGTAAGCAAAAGGGTAATTAACCCCCGCCCCACACAATCAGGCGAACCACATATAAATGTCACGCACCCATAGCCCATAGCCCATAGCCCGCAGTGAACTGAAAATATGCAATAACCCAAGGCATAATCAAATCAACTTTAACGTAACCACAAACAGAAAACGAACCGAAACGCAGCCTGACCAACCACAGAGCATGTGCTGACAGATCTCTGAAGTGTGCCAAATGAACTGAATGATGGGCCAGAGCTCAACATGACCGCAAATGACACACGATGCCACCTCACTCCACGCTCAGCTCAGGCTCAGCCTTTCCAGCCAAGCAACTCATTCTCATTGTCGTCTCTTCCTTTACGCCTAGAAGCAACCGCAAAATTCTAGATTTTAATGAGCTTTACGCCGCCTCGCCTCACTTCGCCTCGCCTCGCCTTGCCACAATATACGATATGACTCAGAAATTTGTGTTCATTTTTATTATATTTTAATCGATCTATAGTTGGAAATGTTATTAGAAAAGAAAATTGTTTGCTTACTGAAGATCAAAATAAAAATCAATTGCAGACAGAGGAAAATTTGAAGAGATTTTAAAGAGATATATAATACTATGTAAAACACTTATTAAGCATATAATATTGTGTTTAATGTAATTAACAGAATGTTAATGAAATAACATGTTAAGTGAGCATAGAGAATATAATGCTTGAACTCAACTTTAACAACTTCAGACAACTTCGAATCATTTTAACTACTCACACGTTTATCACCTGCATAGATATATCTTGGCTCTCTAACTGTTCTGCTCAAAGTCTTCTTAGTATTGTCATCAAGATAAGATTATATAATCAGCATGCCAAGCAGAAGTCCTTTTTTTACTTCTATATATATATATATTTATATAATGGAATTACTTTGTTAATATTGTCAGCTGTCTCTCTCTCTCTCTCTCTATCCTTCTCACACTTTCTCTCTTCCTCTCTAACTCCATCTCCCACATCTCACACATACGCTCTCTCTATTTCTGTCTTCCTCTCTGCCTGATTCATCGTAATTACAAATTACTCAAAGATAAAGCAAAGAATAGCTACAAAACTCATTTTTCAAGTACTTTTTAATACTCGCACACAAATCCAAAAGAGTATATTGATTTTTATACAACTAATACAACAAAAGAGTATATCTCTCCTTGCTTAGTGAATGCGTATAAAAAGTTCTCTCTTTGCCATAAAACTCTAATTTGCATAGGGAATTGTTATTATTGAAAAGAAAAAACTAAACTAAACAGTGCGAGTCAAAAGTATGCAAATATATATATAAAAAAAAATAAAAAATAATAAAAATAAAAATATATATATATGTATATATGTATATAGTTGAACCCATGATAAATAGAACCTTCATCAAAACAAATTAACTGTCAAAAATATTTCAATAAAAGCTTTTAAAAAGTTTGCGATATTTTTGCTTTTTTTTTTTTTTTTTTTACTTAGAAAAACTAATATTTAGTAACTCTGTCATTGATATTTCTTAACTAAAATTGACATAGATAAGCAATATCTAAATATCTAAATATTTGTTAACTATGTGATCCGGCACGAAGGACCAAAATGTTAGAGAGTTAAATGAAAACAACTCCATATTTATCGAATTCAAAAATTGAACAGTTTATTTCTTAAAATCCAATATGCCTTATAAATACATCCAGGCACTGGAAGGGTAAAATTTATTCCATGCACACAAGTGCACAGATGTTTTGTCAATATTTTTATTAATATTTATATTTATGTGGCATGTTCATGCTTGAACACTATGTCAATTTTAGTCATGACAGAGTTACTAAAAATTCGATTTCTATTTTTACTAATAACTTTTTCATATGAACATTTGATGAGTACGGAAAAACTGTTTAGAATTGACTGAATATTCCAGAGTGTTAAGAGTTAAGATTGACAAATATCACAAGTAAATAATTCTTAAGCAAGTCAACAAATTGAATCAATAATGATAGCCGAAAATATCTATTCTCTTTGCTTTATTATGGAACGGGCATCATGCAGTCGACTCAGATTTTGTTCAAGTTTCACAATTATAAGAAAATTTACAAATGTGGCAAGAGCAAAGTTTGTGTTTATTTGGCATTGCAAATGTCTATTTGAAAACAAATCAAAAATATTCAAGGCGAGCGTGCACGACTAGAAGTTAAGTGAAATCGAATGTATGTAAAATTATTGTAGGCACTGTAGATCTATTTAAGAATTAAATCTAAAGTCTACAGCTGTGGGCCTAAAAAGTAAAATAGATTTGTATATATATTTATATTTGCTGAGTTAAGCCACGCCTCCTGCTGCATACATTGTCATAAAATCAATATACCCCAAAACTCGCTTTATCATCGTATTAAAAAAAAAAAAAACTCATTTCCGGTATCAGCGGAAACGCTCTTCAGTTCGTGCAACGTCTGTGCTGCGTTTACTTATGAACAGGTTTATTTAAACTAACGCAATCACAGCTATTGTTAGCCATGCGTTTGATATGGAATTGTGTTGAGCGAGCGTAATCAAGCTGTCGATCTACATAAAGCCAAATCAAGCAGCAATTAACTAAAATTGCGTATACGCCGGATGAGCGCTTATAATTTTATTGGACCTAACGGACGACTGAGTTCGGAACGAGACATGTTTTTCTGCTTTTCTTCTCTTTTTTTTTTTTTTTTTTTGTGGCCATAAAAACAATCGTGATTTACCAACAGCGCAGCAGAGAGCCACAGCTCTACGACCCACGACCCACGACCTACGACTTGGCACTATTACAGCCAACGCTATAAGTGTTGTTGGCAACCCTCCCTCACCCCCAAGGCAGTTCGTAACGGCAAGTGGCTAAGGGGTTTGCCGTATCACTGTGTGTGTGTATTACATTAGTTGAACTTACCTTTTATGCATCTTTTATGGGTAGTTTGGGGCACTTAAGTTAATTGTCAGAAAGTACGCGACACCAGTTTTGGCATATCATTTTAAAATGTTTATTTGAAGTATAAGTAATATTTCTGACAGTAACAAGATAAATTTTCTCTTTTTCGTTTTGCATTTTGTTTTATGTTTCTTTTGTTTTATTCTTCTCCTTTTTTTTTTTTTTTTTGCTTCTTCTTCATTTTGTTGTTTGTTTTGGAAAAAAAAAAAGATGGTAAAAGAATTTAGCATTTTTGCTGCTTGCGCTTTGTTAAGTTTTAGTTCGTATATATATATATATACTATATATATATATATATAAGTATGTGTATACACATAATAATAATACACAAATAACAGTAAATAGTTATAGATATATATTTATAAAAAAGAAGAAGACAAAGTTGAAGAGAAAACAACAACAAGTGAAAAACAAGTGAAACAAATTCGAAATTGCTTTAAAGTTTTTCGTTTTCTTTTACATTTTCATTTCCATTTTCATTTTCATTTTCATTTTCATTTCTTTGTTTTCCTTTTGCAATATTTGGTTTGAATTAAATTTCTAGTTTTGTATTCTTAACGTTTCTTAGCAAATAAATCAGATTCGATTTTTTTTTTTATTTTATTTGATTTTTTGTTTTTTTATTATTATTTTGCTAAAGAATATCACTAAAAAAATGTGTGTGTCGTATGTGTTTCTCATATTTATTATTATTAAATTGTTTATGTTTTATGTAAATGTTGACATTTATTACAATATTTGATTTATTATGCCAATTATTATTTTTGTTTTTGTTTTTTTTTTTTAAGAACTCGCATCTATGTAAGTATATTCTTGTATATTTTCATACACATTTATATATATATATATATATATATAAATATATATATATTTATTTGTAAAATATTGCTTGTGAAACGTTTAACTTGACATTCGTGTATTTGTGTTATCAACGCCGGCTGAAAGTTAACGCCGCGCATTGCACAAAAAAAAAATATATTAAATATTTTTTCATCTTTTTTTTTCATTTTTATGAGTATTTTTATTAAATATATTTTTAGCTATTTTTTTTTTTTCTTTTTTCCTCATGCTTTGTTTTACAATTGACTTGAATGCCATTTGCTGCAGGCGACAAGAAAAAAAAATTTACTTACTTTTTACTTAAGACCCGTCAATATATTTTGGTGTTAACAAACTTACTTCGTATGGGCTGGGACTGGGCCGCAGCGCAATTGAATGGGTTTTTGCTCTTAAGTGATATTTACAGCTCTTAAATAATTTTGTTTTTATTCACTTTCTTTTTTGAATGCGTCTTTGGTTTACAAAAAAAAGAAGAATAACAATAAGAACTTAAATCATAGTTAAGTGAAAGAAAATTGTATAAATGTATTTGCTTTTCTTTTCATATATTTAATATACTTGTTATTTTATTTTTATTTTTTTCCTTTTTTTTTTTTTAACTACTAAACTACAGACACATTTGTTTTTGTCAGCTATATCACTTTCGAATTATTTAATTATTGATTAAGATTCTCATTTGCTTTCATTCATATAATCATGTGTGGCTGTTTAGTGTATTGTATTTATTTAAATGTTAGTATATATTTTTAGTATATTTTTAGTATATATAATTATTTCTGCATTTTTTTTGCATTTTTTTTCGAAGAATTTCAGTGAGGTTCTTAGAAGCGTTTGTTTTTGGTTTGTTGTTTGTTTGACTTTCGTTTCGTTTATTTTGCTTTTGTTATTATTATTAGTTTGTAGTGCTTACTACAAGTAATATAATATATATATATATATAATATATATATATATATATATATATATATATATTTTAGCGTGTCAGTATATAGATAGGTATATAGCTAGATGCATATATATATATATATATACATTTATATATAAAGATATATATATGCCTGTATGTGTGTGTGTGTATATATGTATATCTATGCCATTTCTTTATTTAAATTTTAGTGTTTGTTTTTTTCAGTTGAGGCGAAAGTTTTTTTTTTTTTTTTTTTAATTTTTTACGGTTTCAATTGTTTTGCTTGGCGTGCACTAAGTCGAAAAGTAAGAAAAATAAATAATAAAAAAAAAGGAAAAATTCTATGAAAAAAATTTACAGAAATGAGAATAAAGTAAAAAATTGTAAAAATTGCTTAGAAAAAGTTTATTACGATTATTTATGACGATAAGCATCTACGAATGTATAATATAAATATATATATATAAACATATACATATATATATGTGCATATATATATATCTTTTTGATACTGGTGCCAATTAAGAATTTCAAAGTGATTGGACAAATTTGAAGTTAAGGCCACTCATTAAAGTAGACAAAGTAGCAAGAAATAAAGAATAACAAGATACGAACGATGCTCTTCGTGCGTGCCGAAGCTCGATAACACTTGTACAAACTATAGAACTGGAAGTTATATATCTATCAAGATATATCAAGAGAATCTCATCATTTACAGTTATACATATATATATTGATGAATTATATATAGAAGCTATAAGTATATGTTGATTAGAAGAAAAAAAAAACAATTATTTATCTTGAAGATGATCGCATTATATATAGCATAGAAGCTATAAATCCTTTTGAGAAGTGCACTATAATATAGCATAGAAGTTACATATATATATATATTCTATATATATATATATTGATGAAATTTTTATAGAAGTTATATATCTTGATGAGGATCATATATAACCTAATTATACAGTTAAAGCTCTCAAAGTACTTTGAGAATTCGATTCTATTTAGAGAGCAAGGCTAATCAGAAATATATATATATATACATAAACATATATATATATACATATATAGGACGAGCAATTTACAGAGTTAAGCGGACAATCATAGAAATAAATAACAAAAAAAATTAATCTACATATATATATATATCTAATATATACTTCAATTTGTATTACAGCCTCTACAAGTGTACAAAAAATGATTGTGAGCCATATCCAAGTGATTGATTTGGTATACGAATATATATAATAAATATATATGTTGATGGTTTTTAATATGGATATTACGTACTTAAGCATATATATGTATGTACTCCAATCTACAATACATAGGCATACATATATTTGTGAATGTGTGTAGTTATAAATAAATATGTATATATATATATATATAAATATATATATATATATATATATGGCGTATGGCATAATGGAGCTTTAATGTGATCTATGTACGAGTATATAAAAATTGATGGGTGTGCATGATTAGCCATAAGAAGTAGCAAATATGTATTCAAGTACATATATATATATATATATATATATATATATATATATATATATATATATATATATATATATATATATATATATATATATATATATATATATATATATATATATATATATTATATGTATATATATATATGTGTGTGTGTGTATATGTAATTGCATGTATATAAATATATATATAAATAGTTTGTAATAAATTATTAATTGGGTTATTAAATCAATGCAATAATAAAGCTGAACCGCATATAGAATAGAAATTAAATCGCATGATGGATCTGTATATATATAATTTTTTTTCTGTTCGTTTTTTTTTTTTTAGGCTCTCAAACGGGGCTATTTGTACTACATAAATATAGATAGATATAGAGCAAGATATACAGAGAGAGATAGATAGAGCGAGAGACAGAGAGAGAGAGAGACAGAGATAGATAGAGATAGAGCGAGCTGGCTATTGTTGTACTTGTTGTATTTGCATGTTGTTGTTGTTGTAGTAGCTGTTGTTGTGGCTTGTTTCCTGTTGCAGTTGTTGTTGTAGTTGTTGTTGTTGTTTTTCTTTATCTTTAATTTACTTATCATTGCTTTTCTTTTCTTTTCTTTTTTTTGTTTTTGTTTTTTTTTTTTTTTTTTTTTTTTTTTGTTTGGTGTTCATTGCTTTTAATATGTTAACTTTTTTCTTTATTTGTTTATTTATTTATTTATAATAAAAAGTATATATTTTTATTTTTGTATTTTATTTGTGGCGGCTATTGTCAAATTTACGTTAACTTAATTATAATTGCGCATAAGAAATACAATTTACAAAGAAATCATAATCGTAATCACAATCATAATCATAATTTTAATGATAATCATAATATACCCAATTATGCGCTTCTGACTGTGTGTGTGTGTATTTGTGTGTGTGTGTATGTGTGTGTGTGTGTGTTCTGGCTGCTGTTGCCTAATTGAAAATATATTACGTTCCGTTTTGCGCGGCTTTTGCACTTGTCATTGATTAATGCCTGGGTATTGTTAATTAATTAATTAATTGCCTTTGCTGTGTTCCTTATTGTTGTTAAATATAAACATATATATATATATATATATATATATATATATATATATATATATATATATATATATATATATATATATATATATATAAGTATATACATATATATCTATGTGTGTGTATATATATGTATAAGTATATATGTATATATTGTATATATTGTATTAAGTTCAATCCATATTTTGTTTTTCTGCGTTTCTTCGTTTCTGTATATCAACAATATTTTTCATTAAATTGTTTTTTTTGTAATATATATATAAATTTCTCGAAGGCTGCGTTCGTTATTATTTTTATTATTATTTTTTTTTTATTTTTTATTTTTTCTTTCGTTTGCTTGCGTGATTGTTATATTCATTTAATATATAATTATTTTATTTTTTTGTATGCAATGATTTTTTGTTTTATTTTACTAATAATTTGTGTATGCTCAAAATATGATTTACGTTACGTTTTTGCTTTATATATATTTATATATATATATATATATATATATATATATATATATATATATATATATATATATATATATATATATATATATATATATATATATATATATATATATATATATATATATATTTATTTATTGTAATTTATTTTATAGTTTTTATTGCTATGAACTGCGTTCTACTTACGCCACGATTTAGACTTTAGCCATATTTTGTATGCACATATATATGTATATATATAAACATACATACATACATATGCAAATACATATATGTATGTGTGTCTCTATTTAATCCTTTTTTGGTTTTTTTCTTTATATATATCAAAAAATTATTATCATTTTGAATGTTAATCGACGCGCGAAATCGAGCAAAAAAAATATTTAATTCTTAAGATTTTTTATTTTTTTTTTTTTAATATATATATATATATATATATTTTTTTTAATTTTTTGTAAGAGCGACTCTGATCTTTGATTGCTTGAAAGATTTCTTATTTTCATATTTTTAACTCTATATATATATATATATATTATATATATGCTGTGTGAGAGTTTTGTAAGATTCGTAACCAAAAACCAGAAGCGCTTTCATTTATTTTTTTTTTTCAGAAAGTTTTAGCATTTTGAAAGTTTTTATTTTGATGTTACAGTTGTAGTTGTTGCGCGTTGCTTTAGATTTATTTTTATTTTTATTTTTAATATTTTTTATTTGCATTATTTTTTCTTTTTTGTTAATTTGTTATAATTTTTTAACCACCACCTAAACTTAACGCCTGAACTATACGTGGATCAGCTTTACTACCCTCACGAAATTCTTCTAATGTTAATTTGCCATCATGATTCTTATCCATTTGATCAAATATTTTATCCACTCGCTTCTGCGGCGTATTCTCATCCTCCGACTGCGGCTGCTGGCCCTATTGAAAGATAATAATAATAATAATAATAATACCATTGAGATTGCACAATTACCACCCACTGGGATCAGATCAGATAATCTGTATCTTTATATATATATATATATACATATATATATGTGTGTATGTATATAAGTATTGTAATAGTAAGTTGTATTTACCACCATCTGATAGATTGCATCCACAATGTTGTACATCTCCTCGCGCGTTATGTAGCCATCGTTGTCGACATCGTACAGACGGAACGCCCCTGGATGTGTTGGAATGGAAGGACAAAAACAAAAACAAAAACAAAAAAGAGAAAGAGAGAGAGAGAGAGAGAGAGCAAATGGAATATGGCAATTGACATTAATTGCTGGCTTCGGCCATTGACAATGATTGGTCTCTCATTATTTGATGAGCTGCACGGCAGCATAAGACTTACATTGTAATTTCTCGTCCAGGTTGCCCTTCGATGTGACGGATAAGGCGCGTATGAACTCTTCGAACTCGATTGACCCATCCTGCGGAGCACAAGCAAAACAACAGAAAAGAAGAAGCAAAACACAACGAGAGAGAAAAAGAACAGAGAGAGAAAAAGAGAGAGAGAGACGAGCAGAGCAAATCAGTGCAGACCCCAGACAGCTAACAAGTTAAAGGCGCCAACGTCGTCGACAACGACGACGACGACGACGACGACGCCAACAGCAATGCCATTGCCCTATCCAACCATCTTAGCCAACGCCTTAGCCACGACCAATGCCACCGCCACCGCCACCGCCACCGCCATGGCTATCGCCACCACGTCTGCACCACAAGTCATAAATAAAATGAACGCTCCTTTATGAGTCCCCAGTGGGGTTTGGTCATAACCAAAACGGGGCATGAGATATTCGAGTCGAGTGCTACTTGGTTAGTAAATAACAACTGCTACTTTTTTGCCCTCTCTCTCTCTCTCTCTAAATATATATATCTCTCTCTGTCTGTCTGTCTCTATCTCTTTCAGATCTAATCTAAGCTAACTGAACTCAGCATCTGAAGCACTTTGAATTCCATTTCCCAATAGATTCATCAGCTTTATTGAGAGCTCGTTTAACGTCCTCACAGCTGAATACTTGAAAATTAGAGATTTGCTAAATTTTTTTTTACTTTTCCATATTCATTTCTAATTAATTTTTAAAGCATATTTGTTGAGAGATTTATTATTATAAAATCACATATAAAATCTCATTTTAACACTCCTCAAACATCTCCTGTTTATATTTCTGCTAAAATTTCTGCTATGCTCTCTTAAAAAAAGAAATCCTTTTAGGAACTTATCTTAGATCTCTTAAATATATACTAAAATCTCCTCTAAGCTCTTCTAAGAACTCTTCTGAAATCTCTGCTAAAATCTCTTCTAAAAACTCTTTCAAAATTTCTTTTAAAATCTCTGTTAAGTCTCATCTGAAAGCTCTGCCAAAATCTCTTCTAAAAACTCTTTCAAAACTCTTTCAAAACTTATTCCAAATCTCTTCTAAAAACTCATCTAAAATACATTCTAAAATGTATGCTAACATCTGTAATATCTCTTAATAAAACTCTTTTAAAAACACTTCTAAAACCACTGCTAAAATCTTCTACAATCTCTCCTGAAAACTCTTACTAAATTTCTTCTAAAATCTCTTTTAAGTCTCATCTGAAATCTCTTCTAAAATCTCTTCTAAAAACTCTTATAATGTCTCTTCGAAAAACTCTTTTTAAATCACATCAATCAACTCATCAAAATTCCTTCTTAAAAATATGTCTTTCTACAACCCTGCTCTCTCTTCTAAAATCTCTTCCAAAAACTCTTCTTAAATATATTCGAAAAATCTCTAATATATAAAAACATCTTCTAAAAACACTTCTAAATCCTCTGCGAAAATCTGTTTTGAAATCTCTGCTACAATCACTTCTGAAAACTCTTCTATTATCTGTGCTAATATCTCTTCTAATAATCTAATATTCTAAAAACTATTCTTAAATCTCATCTAAAAGCTCGTTCAAAATCTCTTCCAATATGTCTTCTTAAATCTCTTTGGAAATCTCACCTTTCTTTTCTAAAATCTCTGCTAAAATCTCATCTTTCTCAAGTTTTGATCACAATAAATATATTCTCTCTACCTTTTCGAGTTTTCTTTTCCAATTCCAATTTTCAGTTCAGCTTTCAGCTTCATTTACGAAATCGTATGTCTATATATAGACTCCACCAACAATTGACTTACAATTTCGGTAAATTTCAAAAGATTTAAAGCTAACTAAAACTAATTTTCCCTTAACGAATTCATATAATGATTCAATAAATAATCTACAATTAATTTCACTCTAAACAAACTCTTTTAATGCAGCTCTCATTACAGGGTATACAGGCACGCAAAGGCCTCGCAATCTATGAAACCATTTTTGGCTAATTGGCCTAAATCGTCAACTTTTGCGCTCGAGTTGCGTACAAATTCATCATTGTCAAAGCGAATGGCTGACTTTCATGATGAGGTTGGGTTGGTGGATTGCTTGGAATAGGATTGAAGGTTTTGGGTGCTGCTGGGTGATTGCTGGTTGTGGGTGGTTCGGGGTGGTTCGGGTTGGTTAAGTGGCGTTGCTTGGGTAAGGGTATATAGGGTATTGGATGGCTGTGGAAACGAGCTACAAGGACATGAGCTGAATGGCCTTAATACTCACATTGTTCTCATCGAAGACACGAAACACAAGCGAAGCAAATTTACTGGGATCGCCTTGTGGGAAAAATTGTTTGTAGATTTTGATAAAACCCTGGGCAGAGAGATGAGAAACAATTAGGATGTAGCGGGTGTGGCTTAATAACTCCCATACGAATATGGGTGTGTGTGAGTGTGAGTGTGAGTGTGGGTGTGAGTGTGTGTGAGTGTGTGAATGATTCAAGTTGTGCTTTCCAATGAGGCGCTCATTAATAAATTTTAATATGAACAGCAGTCGACATCAGCAACAGCAACAGCAGCAACAGCAGCAGCAACAGCAACAGCAGCAGCAACAGCAACTGTTGCCATCAACACATTGGAAATGGCCTGTCATTCATTTTGGCAGCAGGATGTGCTGCGTGTTCTCCTTCGCCAAGGACGAAAAGCCATAAGCTGCAGTCGACATTGTTGTTGCTATTATTGTTATTATTCCTGTTGCTGCTGGATCGTTTGCTGTTTCAAGAAATTAGTGTTCACATATTGAGAAGATTAACTTAATTAACAGCATGACTTGAATGAATTGAATCAGCTTAAACATGTGCTTGCTTTCCATAAGTAGTAGCTCTCTGAGTGTGTGTGTGTGTGTGTGTGTGTGTGTATTAGTTTAAATGCCTTTGTGTACACTACATACTTGCTCTGTGAGTAAACCATTCGGACAGTCTTTTAGAAATCCTTTGTGCCTGCATTGATGCCGAATATTTACAATTAGCATTCATCATTTATTTATTTTTATCTCACATTTGCAGCTCGCCATACTCACCATTGACGTATTTCTTTTTCAGTAACTGCAAATAACAGAGAAACGAATAATCATATCTATTAAAGTGCATATGAACATTTCATAAAGCATTTGGGCAAACAAAAAACCAAATGGAAAAAGCTAAAGAAAATGCAAATATTTTGCTCATATGAAATATATATGTATATATATGTATATATTTATATAAATAACATGTTCATATATGTATATATGAATTTGTAAAAGAAATGCAAGAATTTAAATAAAAGTTTTCGTACATGAGTATGATTCGTTGTATAGACAATAAAATACCCTTGATTGCTGGGAATTGCTTTGAGCAGGTGTAGAAATATCTCTTATACAATTATATAGAGGAATATGCGCTAAATATCAATTATAATATTTCTAGCTAACTTAAAAGATTGCCCTAATATTTATTCATTAATATTAGCGTATTCTAAAATATGCTAAATTTTATTAAAAAAGTTAAACATATTGTTGTTCATTATCATTGCAGTTTACATTTATTTTAATTAAATATATTTATCTCTGTGCCAAAGCTAATCAATGCTCGGCATGCAGCCTTTCTCAATAGAAATTTCAATTGCTAAGCGCCAACGGCAATCGCAGGTAGATTTCTGTACAACTCAGTATTCATCTCGCTCTCGCTCAAGAACAGCCGCTCCAAGCTACAGCAACAGTTATCCCTACTTCGCTCCCTCTCTCTGTCTCTCTCTCACACACACACAGAGTGAGCATGAGATGGAGGCAGCTCACAAATAAGAAGCGCTTAGGTAGCTAAGACGAAAACTCACTTGGATACTATTTTTTTTTTTTTTTTCATCAACTCTATGCAAGCGCACTCTGCCTCACTCTAACTCAGGCGGATAATAGCTCAGCCTCGCACTAATACAACTGCAGGCAATTACGACAAACTTGTGCAGAATTAGAAAAGTTAGAGAAGAGACACTGCTGCTGCTCTTAATCTGCTTTGTGCAAATTTGATTGGCTTATGCCAAATACAACTGTAAATGATTAGTTTTATGTTACTGAGCAAACGAAAATGGCGTAAGCTCTGATTTACGAGTAAAGTAACCTAAAAGAGCACTTTTAATGGAATTTTAGAATAAAATTAATTCAAGAAAAAAAAATGTTAATTGTTAGGCATAAGCCCTAAAGCACAATAAAAATGACAACGCATAAGCTCTTCTTTATTGTTGACTTTTTATATATATATAATATCCATCAAAAGTCAGCAATAAAAGAATTTTTGTTTATATTATTTATATAATTTAATGCTTTCTCAAATTTAATGCAAGTTTTCAACTCAGCTTTAAAGCAGATCAAGAAAACCTAACAAAAAAAATCTCAACTAAATCCAGCTTTACCTATTCCCTCTATCTGCAGTTCGAACTCTTATGCTGCCTAACCTAATACCAACTAAATGCAAATAACACTACTCCATTAACGGACTAAAGGCAACAAATTTAACATTCAACGGGAAGTTGTCCGACTTCATTATGATTATAATTAATCCCAAAATAAATAAGTAAACGCACCCTTGCTTGCCTACAGTTTACATATATTTTTTCTTTTTTTTTTTTTTTTTTTTTTAAGGCCATAAACAATTTAGAGTAAGCCACATGTGATGGCCATGGTTGGGTCCTTTTACCTATGGGCTATGGCCGAAGTGCTCTGCACGCGTTTGTACTTACATTTTTCTCATTGTCTTGCGGCCACGCCTAAAAAAGCATACAAATTTTTCCCTCTATGCATAACAATTTCTATATACGACTTGGGCATGGTTTTTTTTTTTTTTTTTGCTATTTGGTTTTTATATGTTTTTTTTTTGTTCTTATTATTATTACTTTTGGCCGTAGCTGGCATTGGCATGGCCTAATGGCCGTTTACGAAACGTTTAAGCTACGGTCTCCCGATCCCTGGCCGAGCACCGGCCTGACTCCCACTGTGAACATTATGGGCGTGTGAATGGCGCACATGTTACACCAAATCCGCCCACCAGCTCGGCCGAGTGAGCAATTGGTTGGGGCAAATGAGGGATCTTGCGGCAAACAAAGTTTAAGACCAAAACATAAATTCACGCAAAATTACACACATCGGAATTGCTGCTAAGCGCCGAGCCAATGGCCAACGCTCAGCTCCCATGGGACACCGGTGGCCATATACAGCAATACCCGAACAAGACCCCGAATTACCCAAAATAGCCCAGCATTTGAGAGTATTGACTGTTTAGCACGCTCAGCGCACTGCCTGACCGGAAAACTGACTACTGTCATTTTTCATGGAAACGTGGCTCATCTTTGCGTCTGGGAATCATGCCGGGATGACCAGGCTCGACCGAGACTCATTTCATGATAACTAGTAAAATTCAGCTGCCGTTTCACTTATCGCCAATATTTGACTGTTCAAATATTCATTAAGATTTGCCATTTGATCAAGCGTTGTCTTTGGGAATTTCATCATGAAGTCGCTCATCATCAAGGGACTCGCTTGAGCGCAGGCAAAGTAGATTGCTTTCAGCATGAGTTGACTCTTTTTCAATACAAAGTCAATATGTACATGGAAATTGGTCAGAAATTAATTGCTTGGGACAGAGGGAACAGATGGGATAGAGGCGGTAGAATGGGTAGAGGGGGTAGAGTGGGTAGAGGGGGTAGAGGGGACAGAGATGACAGAGAGGTGAAATCTTTCGAGATGCTTGTACTCACTCTTTTTTTTTTGTAGAAAAATATTTAAAAAAAAAAATTAAATTGGTCAATTTTATAAAATAATAAAAAATAAATATATAAAAATTTAATCAGTCAATTAATTCAATAAAATAATCAATAAAATTATTCAATTATTATTTTTTTTTATTAATTATTCAATTAATTTCATAAAATAAAAAAAAATAAAATAAAAATAAAAGTTCAATAAGTCAATTAATTTCATAAATTAATAGACAAAAATAAATAAAAAAAATTAATAATTCAACTAATTTCATAAAATAAAAAATAAATAAATACAAATTCAATAAGTCAATTAATTTCATAAAATAATATAAAAATAAATAAAAATTCAATAAGTCAATTATTTTCATTGTTTGAAGTTAAAATTGTCTTTCCTTTAAAAATTAAAAATTTAAATTAAAAATAAATGTTAAAAATTTCTTATTTTATATACTTAAGAAGCACTTTTAATATTTTAAATCTTAAATTTTTTATATTTAAAATAACAACTAAATTCATTTTTGTTTCTCTGAAAATACGTCTTAGCTGTGAAAAAAAGATAAAAAAAATAAAATAAAATTCAAATTATCATATTATTATTATTATTATTATTATAACTGTGAGCATATTGTCTCAATAGCTAGCATTCCAATGCAGATTCCTACATTTGTCTCTTAATTAGTTGTATCATGTGCGTTGGTCAACTCCCTCTCCCTCTCTCCCTCTTTCCCTGTCACTCTCTTTCTCACGCCAGCACGCCAACACGCCAACAAAAGAACGCACGGACGTCGTCAACTCAATAAAATCAACAATTGCCAAAGCTGATACTGAATTGATTGGTAATCGATAGAGCGACAAGTGTAGCCAAGAGAGGGAGAGAGAGAGAGAGATAGAGAGCGATAGAGAGAGGGTGGCCGTGTAGCCGCAAAACCCACCCACAACTCGTTCACAATGTTATCCCAGCGGCAATCGGCGGGCTTTGTGTCCGTTCACTTCTATTGCTTCTATTATTGACGTGTGGCATGTACAAATATACAGCAGCGCTTACGAAAGCAATGTGAGGATTGTAAATAATGCGCATATTGCTCATACGACTTGTTGCCTGCCACTGAGCCACTGAGCCACTGAGACACGGAGCCACCGAGCCACCGAGCCACTGAGCCACTGAGCCACACGCTGTCAGTCGATAACATTGCACACAACTGTCACTGGCAAATGATGGCCATAGATTTCCATTTCCATTTGAATGCAGCTGAAGCCACGCTTGTCTTTAAAGAACGCTTTTCATTTGTGCCAAGCGCAAAATGTGACACATTAGCTGATAAAGCATATGCTCAGCTGATGCCGACTAAGCCGATGTAATGCAAGATAAATACTTGTTTACCTGTCATTGGTCAGTTGATTTACCGCATTGTGATTAACTTGGCCTCCAATCGGCTTACAGTTTAATGCACTGCGAAAATATGTTGCGCTCTGGCTTACAGTTTTTAATGGATGCAGATATATAGCTATATCAATATACTATAGCGTAATACATATACATATATATTTTATTTATCTATAGTTTATTTTATATGTTCCATAAGACATGGCTAGCCTAGGGCATTGATAGTTTGCTTAAACCTTTTAAGATTTCCGTCACCAAATAAGTCTCAGTGTGCGAGCATCTATTATATAGCTCATGAAATAATTCTCTTTAAAAGAGTATGATGGAAATAGCAGAAGACAAAACACTCAGACGAACGTGGTAACGGAACAAAGTAAATGCGAAGAGTTTTTTTTTTCTGTTTCTCTCATGAGTAGAATATAAACGGATAACTGTTATTTGCGATGTTATATACATATATAGGAATCTGGCGCACTCAATAAATGTGAAAGATAAAAAGCTGCAGCAATAAAACTGAATGAAGACAAAAGTAAATTAAGAACTGCAAGACAGTTTTTGGATTCAGTTAATAGATTATTTGAACAAGTCTGCTCCTAAGGTTACATTGAGTCATTTTGCTAGATTCTAAATTCTTTTATTAACCACTCAGCATCGCTGATACATGAGAGAAAGTTGGCCTATGGCATTTATGGAACATATTCATGTATATATTCATAGACGAGTGTTCCATGACTCCAAAAATGGGAAACAGTTTGCTCAATTATACATAAAATTATAAGCCTTAAGTATTTATTGAAAAATATTTAGTATTTTAAGTATGTATTTATAATCTATTTGCCTATGCTCATATAATTTATGATTTGTAATTTATTTATTATCGACATATGCTGATAAATATGATATAGATATTAAATAATAAATATTAATATATTTTTACATATTTTCATTTGTGCTATGAGTTTTTTGATAGACTTGAGAAACATTCGAGTTGACTAAAAATATGAATTGCAGTAAATTTTTTGCTATTTTATTTTCATGGGAGAGTTTATTTTTCATAAAATTTAGGTATAAATATATTGCGTTTAATATTTTTCTGATTAAAGTACAAGGCACCCCAATCCGTTTATTTTTAATTATTCTTTCTTCAAGTCTTTGATAATATACAAAATTTAAAAACTAAACAGCTTTAAGAAACTTCATGAAAATCTAATAATATTTTGTAATAACTATGAAAGGATTAAAACATAAAAAAAAAACTTTAAAACTATAAGGAATTTTAAAGAATTCTATCCGGCGTAAAAATGTAAAATTAAAAAAAACTTAAAATTCCCAAGCTGTTCAGGACTGTGTAAACATTTTTACAATTTTATTTTTTTAATTTACTTCCTACGAACCGTGTAAAATTCTTTAATTAAAAATGCATATATGAATTTTAAAAATGTGAATATCAAACTGAACAAAATTCGTAAAACAAAGCTGTTAGCACAATTTTGTTGTAATAAATTTGGCAAACATATTGAGAAATATTTTGCAAAATCTTTTTCGTTTTTTTTTTTTTTTTTAATCCCTCTAAATATTGGAAACAAGGCTAGCTGATGTTCTAGCTGATGCAGATACAGTTTTTGGATTCTATTTACAGTGATGCAACAACATTTTGTGGCATAATTGAAATAACTCGATTCTGTGTCTAACTACCTTCTGGCATACAGTTTGCATTCAGCATTAGCATATGCCGTTGCCCGAACTAAACCCGAACGCAACGCCAAAAACCCAAACAGCCGCATGTTGCACACTTGATGGGGCATTGAAAATTCCATGGCAATTGTCGCTGGCATTCAGATGGAACCGCGCACGCCGTGCTCAGACAACGAGCTGTGCTGCATTTCTGATTGCCATGCCATCCACACCCACACACATGCACACACATACATACATACATGGCTGCCACACTCCTGGGAATGTATCATGTAGCAGCTGCACGGATGTATGGGTTACGGCTATGGCTACGGCTACGGCTACGGCTACGGCTACGGCTACGGCTATGGCTACGGCCATGGCTACATGAAATATTTGTGTAATCGCTGCCATCAATATGTGTGTTTACAGCGCGATTTTAATTGCATTTTGTCTGTGTGAAGACTCGCAACATTTCCGATACGCTTTTTTGCCTTTATTTCCATTCGATTCGCATTTCTTTTTTCACAATTTTATTTTACTTGTATTTGCCGTTACACAATATTTGCTAGCGGAAAATGAAAATGAAACGAGCAAGAGTACACGATTAAGAGATACCTGAAAAGATACCCTGGAATCTGTAAAGAGTTGATTACAAATAACGGTTCACCGCTTCTCAATACATGCCTCTCACTCACACTCAGAGTGCAAATGACATTGGCATTGGTGCTTCAACGAGTTTTTTTTTTTTTTTTTATCTCGCTCTGGTTTGGTTGAGTTAAATGAAGCAAAATGTCTTTTGTGTATGTATTAGTATATATGCGCGAGCCGTCAGCGTACGTGAAATGAGTGTGCGTGCATGTGTATGTGAATGTGAAGACGTTTGCATAGAGCGTCACCACACGAATAATTCAAGGCACTCAACATAAAACAAAAACGAGAAGAACCGAAGTCTCTTGCTTATTTTATTTTTTCGGTTGATCTAATGAACAGAGCGTGAGTGTTTAAACGGTTAACAGTTATGTGCGAGCTATGTAAATAACTTATGCATGCACTCATACACGCATCAGCAAGCTCTCTGCTTACAGCGCAGCTAACAGCAGTGAACAGCTGCGCTAAGACTGCGCTGGATTTTCGATTGGACAGCGTTTGAGTAGAGTTTAGGTAGCGTTTGAGCTGTGTTTGGGCTGCGCTTGGGCTGCGCTTGGACTGCGTTTGGGCAGCGTTTGGGCAACGCTTGAGCTGCGCTTGGGCTGCGTTTGGACAGCGCTTGGGTTGCGCTTGGGCAGCGCTAGGACTGCGCTTGAGCTGTGTTTGAGCTGCGCTTGTGCTGTGTTTGGGCAGCGTTTGAGCTGCGTTTGGGTAGCGCTTGGGCTGCGTTTGGGCAGCGCTTGGGTTGCGCTTGGGCAGCGTTTGAGCTGCGTTTAGGCAGCACTAGGACTGCGCTTGAGCTATGTATAGGCTGCGCTTGGGCTGCGTTTGGGCAGAGCTTGGACTGCGCTTTAGCTGTGTTTGGGCTGCGCTTGAGCTGTGTTTGGGCAGCGTTTGAGCTGTGTTTGGGCTGCGCTTGGGCTGCGCTTGGACTGCGCTTGAGCTGTGTTTGGGCTGCGCTTGAGCTGTGTTTGGGCAGCGTTTGAGCTGTGTTTGGGCTGCGCTTTAGCTGTGTTTGGGCTGCGTTTGGGCAGCGTTTGGGTAGCGCTTGTGCTGCGCTTGGGCTGCGTTTGGGCAGCGCTTGGGTTGCGCTTGGGCAGCGTTTGAGCTGCGTTTAGGCAGCGCTAGGACTGCGCTTGAGCTATGTATAGGCTGCGCTTGGGCTGCGTTTGGGCAGAGCTTGGACTGCGCTTGAGCTGTGTTTGGGCTGCGCTTAGGCAGCGTTTGGGCAGCGTTTGGGCAGCGTTTGGGCAGCGTTTGGGCAGCGTTTGGGCTGCGTTTGGGCATCACTTGGACTGCGCTTTAGCTGTGTTTGGGCAGCATTTGCGCAGCATTTGGGCAGCATTTGGGCAGCATTTGGGCAGCATTTGCGCAGCATTTGGGCAGCATTTGGGCAGCATTTGGGCAGCGCTAGGACTGCGCTTGGGCAGTGTTAGAGCTTCGTTTGGACTGCGCTTGAGCAGCGTTTAAGCAGCGTTTAAGCAGCGCTAGACTTAGCACTCAAAGCTTAATTAATGATACTAAATTGTTGAAAACCATTTACTATATATGGAAATTTTCCCTGACAACTTGGCGATCTCTTCTGCCTGTCACATGCATTTCCGCAAAGCGAATATATCCCTTATTCCAACGTGCAATGGGCATAGGGTACACACAAAAAAGAAAAAGCAAACAGCCGAGTAAACACTTTAAACCATGCGCAAGCTACAGACAAACAGAATTGCAACTGGAGCCGTGTCGAGTCGAGTGCATCAAAGTATCTACCAGGCAAATATGCGTGAAAGGGACAACAATTAAAGCTGACAACTGCAGCACAGGTGTGTATCTGAGCCCCATTTGAGATTTGAGCTTAAGCCAATTCAGTATTGGCAATCATATGGCTAATGCCGAATGTTGACGTTGTACTAATGACCATGTTGTTTGTTGTCTTATGGCTTGACAAATTGATTGCCTCAATCGCTCTCTCTCTCTCTCTCTCTCTCTCAGCCTCTGTATGTCTCTATCTATATATGTATATATGTCTCTCTCCCTTCCTCTCTCTCTCATTCAGTTTATTTGCTGAACAATTTAAAAATCAATTAAACGTACTAATTCGCCAGCTTGTACAACATGGCCTAAGGCAAACACCTGTGGACCATGGCAAACACACACACACACACACACAGATATATATATATATATATAGTGTAACTGTAACTGTAACACGCACAATCCACATTTGTTAGGCCATTTATTTATAGTAGATTGTGGCCATAGATGACCCCCAACGATGAGCCCCATTCGCCTTTCCAATTGTTGAGCTGCCCTCGCTTGATGCCCTATACAATCCTTGGGCCCTGACCCTGCCGTCTAGAGCTAACCGTAATTTGTATCTATTTTATACAGAGACACAGTTTTGGGATTTGCACTTTATTGCCATGGTCATTTCGATTTTCGAAACCCATCCGAAACTAATCAAATTTCGAACTATTTACTTATTCATTCGTGTGCCCCGGCTGCACAGTGGGTGCAAAACCCACAGAAATGTACATAAATATCTATATATATATATATATATATGTATGTATATATGTATGTATATGTAAGTACACACACACACACAGACAGAGAACGAAATATCTTTAATGTAATTCCCCAATTGATTGCCCAGACCAGCAGCAGCAGCTCAATGAACAGCATCAGAGGCATCAGAGGCCCAGGTGCAGCGGGGAGGGGGGCAACAAATTTAGCATATTGCTCATGCGACCCGTTGTATCCGCTCATAAATTGAATTCCAGTTTATTTGTTTGGCGAATAAATAAAAGTCGAATTCGTTGCGGCTGCTATCAGGTGCAGACAGCAGCAGTTCCACTTTCAAATGTCAGCCCAAGCAAAAATAACCCAAATATATATACATTTATATATGTATATGCCAAGAAATTTGATTAAATTTACAGTTAATTGCATTTGAGCTAACTAAAGGCTGTAAATCCTAATCATACAGCTCGATTTTACAGCGAGTATCGGACAGCTTATTGAATTGCATAGCAAAGCGTAAAATGAATTTCATCAAAATGTTTTCACCAACTGCTCTAGGGAAGGGGGAAATGATGCTGATGCTGATGCTGATGCTGATGCTGATGCTGTCGCTGTCGCTGTCGCTGCCGCTTCAGCTCCTGCTGATTGCCGTCGCGTAGCCCAAGAGGCGCAAGACAAATTGCTTGGACCAGGACATTAAGAACTGGCAACTTGGCAGCAATCTGTCAACACTTTCGAGGGCGCCCGCCAGGTGCACCAAATGCCCTACAGCTACGTAATTATTTATATTCCCGCCCTACCCGCCGCCCTCAGCCCTCGACCGCAAAACGGCAGCAGCAGCAGCAGCGGCAGCGGCAGCGGAGCACGAAATGCGAAAATACTTTAAAAAGCAATTAGTCAACAAAGTTTTGTAGGCCCAAGCTGAGTGACTTGCATTTTTAAGCAACCCGCAAAGTACAAAAATAAAACATTCAAATACTGTAAAAGAAACACCAAACAAAAAAAAATAAAAATAAAAAAATACTTAACAACAAAATATGACCAGCGGAATCTAATTAAAATAATGATAGAAAACAACAAAGAAAAATAATAAAAAAAAAACAAAAGCTGCTTGACTATGTAGAACAATGCCAGCTAAGGAAACTTCTTCTTCGAGGTCTAGCGATGAAACCAGAGAAATTGTACTTCTAACTCTATATAAGTATATCAAAACAGCAAAGAGATATTAAAAATAAGTCAAAAGTATTTTTATCCTTATATACAAGTTGATTTTTTTCAAAGTATTTTTGTGAAATATTTACCTATGTCATCTTTATAATATATAATATAATATTATATATATTTTTTATCACGTTTCTGAATTATCTTTAAAAAACTATATATTGAAAAATATATATATCTAAAATGAAAATTAATAATAAATATAGTAAATAAAAAAAATACGGTTGGAAAAATATATTTTTATAATAAAATTAATAATAAATTATTTTAAAAAAGAATTTTAAAAAATATATTTTTATAATAAAATTAATAATAAAATTAAAAAAGCTAATAAAAAATATATTTTTATAATAAAAATAAAAAATAAAAGTTGCTAAAAAATATATTTTTATAATAAGTCAAAATTTAATAAAAACTGAATCTAAATATTTAAATCTATTGATATCTAAATATATAAAATTTATAAAATATAACGTTTTCGCCATATAATATATACAAAGAGGTATACATATCTTCTACGTACTCAACAAATAGTAGAATTATAGATAAACATAAGGACCACATATATAAATAGGCAGATAAACCCTGACCCTGTCCCTTAGTGATAAGAATATGGAAGAGACGAACCCTGGGCCTAACAAACTCAGCTATACGCTAACTCAGCACTATGTACACTTGATTTAAGAGTTGAAATTATGCATAAGTCTAGGTAAAAAAACCCTGACTCAGAAGAATATAGTTTAAAACTGAACTCAAACCACTTTAGTCACATGTATTCATTCAACCTTCGAATTAAATTCTCATCTAGTTTGCCTAATGCCAATCTGAGCCAAAGCTGATTATCGATAACATGCTCGATAAATATCGATAGCGAACAATAGTGTTATCTTCTCTATTTATTATGCGCATATGAAATACAACAAACTATAAGTTAAATATATATAAAACTACATAGTATTAAAAAATATTGTTTAAATATTTTTTTATTTTTTTTTTAAATCAACCAAATCAATTAAATAAAAAAATTAGTAAATATATAAATTCACTTTTACAATATAATAATCAATTATATAGAGCGCTTTTTAACATAAAAATTTATCATGCTTAAATTGTTTCTCAAAATGTACTGTTTTTTAATTAAAAGTGACAGAAATGATATAAATATAAAATGTGGTAACAAACAGACAAAGAGACGAGAGTTTTCACAATCTTCTAATAGGCAATGTCACTCTGGGCAGAGTCTCACACCCACACAGTTCAAATGGTGTCAAGCAAAGCGCTGCAATGATGAACTGGCTCTGACTTGAGTTCGCGTGAGGAGGTAGCAATGCCTACTACAATCGCAGACATTGCGCGACATCGCGCAAGATACGCGGTTAGACTGACAGCACATCCAAAGCAGCTCAGCAAACTCAGCTACGAGCAAACAAGCAAAATGCGAAGGCCGAACAGATTACGTGGTCTGGACCGCAGAGAAATCTGATGAGCTTAAAATATTATGAAATAGAATAGAAGAGGGGGCAAAGATAAATCTAAATTTATGATATATATACTGACACGCAGAGCCACTAACTAATTAAAACTTAAAGCCATATGCGCTGTAGAGTTGTTCAACAAAAAGTTGAAACCGATTATTAAATTAAATAAAAATAAAGTGAGGGATTATTTAAAAAAAAAAAAAAAAACAAAACAAAAGAATTTAAATTTAAAAAAAAAAATGTAATTACAGAAATATAATAAAGAGCATATAAAATACAAAGCAAATAGCGACCAAAAATTTTAATAAAAAAATAAATAAATAAATAAATAAATAAAATATACAAAATATTATGAAATAAAATAAAAATAAAAAATAAAAACAACAGCAAATTAAAAATAAATAAATAAAACTTAAATAAAATAAAATATACAAAAAAAAAAATAATTATAACAAAAAAAACTAACAACAAATAAAATTTTAAAAATATAAACAACAAATTTAAAATTAAAAATAAATACATAATACAAAAAAAATTATTTTAAGCCAAAAAACCAATAAAATAAAAATCAAATAACAACAATAAATTTTAAAAATATATCAATAAATATATTAAACAAAAAATATATATATATAAAAATAAGAAAAAAACACAAAAATAAAATAAAGAACAAATAAAATAAAAATCAAACAACAATAATAACATATTCAAATAAGTAACAAAGAAAATAATATCACACATCAAAATAAAAAAAAAACAGTAAACCTTGATTTGCCATTTTCAATGGGTTCAGGGTATAAAAACATTAAAGTAATAAATTTAATAAAAAAATATATAATAACAAGAATTATAAACAATAAAACATAATAAAATTAAATTTTTTAAAATCTTATAATTATAATAAGTAATAATTTTATTAATAACACAAAATAATAAAAACAAAAACTTTAATTAATAATATATAATTATTAAATTAAAATATGGCAAAAAAAATAAAATCTAAGAATGTTATTACGAATAATATAATATATTTATATTATTTATATAATAATAAATAATAAACATATTTATAAAATATTTTTAATTAAAAACCTAAAAAAAAAGTGGATAAAATCTAATCTTGTAATATTTTAAAGTACTTTAAAAATTTTCATCTTAACTCGAAAAATGTTAAAGTCCTTAGATTTGTATCTCAAGGACTTAACAGACTTGATACTGCTTGACTGTTTATAGTTTATATAACGATGCTCGCAGCTATAGTAACGGCACAAATTGCTGTTTCCCTTCAAAGTGAATGTATTTGAAATGTTTTGCTTATTTTTGCACACTTAAAATAAATAAAAAACGGTTTTCAAACCGAGTTAAGCGCCCTACGAAACACGAATATGAATATGGCAATTCGAAGTACATGTTGAGGGGAAGAGAAATCAACAGAGAGAGAGAGAGAGAGAGAGAGAGAGAGATTGTGTGAGTGAGTGTGTGAGAGGGACAGCAACAGCGCTCATTAACATAATTAGTTGAGTTGAATGGGCATTATGCAGCTTTGACAGCTATTTAGATATTCGTGAAAGTTGCAGCAAATTTGATGAAGTTGAATTAGTTGGGGATATGATAAGTGGACGCAGCATAACAGCGCGCATTATTGTAGATTTTCGAGTGAGCTAAATGATAGATAAGTAATTGCTTAGACAGCTTAAGCTTATTAAATATTAATGATGTTACGCTCTCGCACACTCGCTCTCCCACTCTCTCTCTCTATATCTATCTCTGACTAGCAACGCACACTCAAGCATTGAGGCTTTAAATAAATCTTTGTGCTCAAAGAATTTTTTGTGTATTGCTAAAATTTTTTATTTTTTTATATCCTGAACCCATTGAAAATGGGAAATCAGGATATAATGGTTTTGGTGAAAAGTATGTAACAGGCAAAAAGAGGCGTGGCAGGTAATCAGGGTGACGAGAGAAGTCAATATAGCCCTGTCCGTCTGTCCGTACGTGTCGATCTCAGCAACTATAGGAGCTATAGACTTCATTCTTGTTTTGATAGGTCTGTGTACAGTACGCGGTATACGACTTTATTTACAAAAATCGATAACTTGTTCCATTTCAGAGTTATCGATTAAAATAGTTATTGAGAATCAGTTAAAAAATTATATCTTGTTCATTTTTAGAGCTAGAGACTACAAATCTTCGGCATTAATATAGATGCTAATTTAATACAATTTCGGTTTTTGTTAGAATTTGAATACCAGCCCCAAATTTGCCCCAATCCCACAAAATTTTGAAAAAAAGTAATTGTAATACTAGAGACTTGCAATTTGGCAAATAGACACATGGGAATGCCATTAATACGTGCTGAACGTTTCATGAAGTTCATCCATCTAGTAATGGAGTTATAAGCGTCCAAAGTATTGCCCAAGCCACCCCCAAGTCGTTGCATCAACTAGAGCGTAAAGAAGAAGAGTATCACACTATTTTTGAAGGGTTAAGGGTATGCCGTAGTCGAGCCTTCTTACTTGTTCATATCTATATATATATATTTGTTTTGCTTGATGTTTGGTATGTGTATGCATTGAAATGATTATGCCAAGTACCAAGTAAGATTATCATAAATACATTGCCAATGCTTATCTACTTACAGTATGTGTCAGTTGTTAAACGATCGATGGTATCCTGTTTCAATTTCGAGCTCTTTTTTCCCATGTTGTCGTTGTTTTTTGTTTTTTTCCACTTACAGTTGCTCTTTCCGGTTGTTGTTGTTGTTGTTGTTGTTGTTGTTGCTCCTTAACTGCCGGCGCTGTTACTGCTGAGGCTTCACCTTTTGGCAGCACTTGACTACTATTGCTTTTTAGTGCCAAACTTTTAAGTTTCACAACTTGTTTCTTCTTCTTATTATTTTCCTTTTTTTTTCAACTTTTACCAAAGTTTTTTAATATGCTCTATAATATTTTGCTAGATAAAAAAAAAAAAAAGTACACTCACATAGACGCACACACACACACACGCACACACGCACACAGCTATAACTATAACTATAACAAGCATTACAACAGAATTGCACCATTTCACACAAAACACTATTGAATCGACTTGAAATTATTTTGTTTTGCTTTTTCTTGTTTCTTGTTTTCTTTTATTTTGTTTTGTTTTGCTTTGTTTGTTATTGTTGTTTTTGCATGTTGTAATTTGTGCTATATTGAACCTGGCCCACTTGTCAGGTATTCCGTGTGCCGATAGTCAGGTGTTTAGATTACCAGATAAGCCACGAATATACTGATAAGCCAAGCAGCTGTGCGCATTGGCTGCCCTCGACCCTCGAGACTCGACCCTCGACCCACGACCCTCCACTGCATGCCTCTAATACATGTATATTAAAAATCGATTACATAAATATATATTCATAAATAAAAATTAATTAGGCAGAGCTTATAGAGTTGACTGAATTTTATTCAAAGAAACTGAGTTCCAAGTGAAATAAACAAAGAAAAACAAATATTTCGTCTCACTATTTTGGAGAGTATTTTCAAAGGGAGAAAAATTCTAAAACTGTTCGATAAATCAGATATCAGATAACCCACGCATCTTGATACAATTCTTATGACTGCTAGCAATTCTTCCTCTCTCTCTCTTTTTCTTTATTTTTGTTCATTGTCTATCTTTCTCTCTCTCTCTCTCTCTATCTCTCTCTCGATTCGCTATCTCGCTTTCGCCCTGCCTGTTACTTTCCGCCTTCTCTCCCTTGCATTCACTCTCTCTCTCTCTTTCAATCTATCTCTATTTCTATCCTTCTCGGTATTTTCTAGGTTCAATATATATATTCAATATATCTCCCATCTCTCTCTATCTCTCTCATTAATGATCAGTCTTCTTTATCATCTCTCTCTCTCTTTCTCTCTTTCTCTCTCTCTCTCTCTCTCTCTCTCTCTCCTCCCTCTTTCTCGTCGCTCTTTCTCGTCGCTCTTTCATTTTCATTTAATTTGCCTATCTCTGTGTCACTTTTATTCTCTCTGTATCTCTTTATCTCTATCTGTCTCCCTCGATCTCTCTCTCTTGGTCTCTATCTCTCTCTCTTTTACTCTCCATGTCCCTTTCTCTCTACTTTCTCTCTCTCTCTCTCGCAATCATCTTCTCTCGCTATTTTCTGTCTCGCTCTCTCTTTCTCTCTCTCTCGCACTCTTCTGTCGCTAATAATGTCTATCATCTCTTTCGTTCTCTCTTTGCTCAATTATCTGTCCTATCTCTCTCTCTCTATCCCTCTCTCTCTCTCTCTCTAGCTTAATCTCTCTGTTCATTTCTGTTTTCTCTCGCTCACTCTCCCCTATATATATTTATATATGTATATAAATATATATATTTTCATCAATGGCAACAATTGCAAAATGCGCAACGCTAGACCGATTGACAGAATTTATAGATTGATCTGCTATAGATGCAACCGTTTGGCATAATGGATTACGGGTTATCCTGTTGACAATTCATTTGTTATGGCTGTGCGGCGGAGATGTTGTGCAATTTGCATGAAATCCAACACAAAGCTGACAGTAGACATTTTGATGACTCGGACAAAAGCATGATAGCAGTCGGATTGTGGGCGAGATGCCTGCCTGGATGTTCAATTTGCGAGAGACGAGGCGTGTCATGGACAAGCAACAAACAAACAAAAAAAAAAAAACGAAATAATGAAGACGTACACAAAAACATAATAGAACAGAACACACGCCAAACACACAGCGCACACAAATTCACATTTCAGGTCAACTCTAGACTCGAACTTTTCATGACAGTTGCCAATGGCAACAGCAACAGTGACAGCAACAGCAACAGCAACAGCAACAGCAACAGCAACAGCAGCAATAGCAACAAATAAAAAATGGTCAGAGCGAGAAGCTAGCTGATGCTAACAAAAGCGCATAAAAAAGAAACTTAACCCTTCATATGTGGGTAGAGAGAGAGAGAGAGAGAGAGACAAAGAGAGAGAGAGAGAGAGAGAGTGGCCAAGGGTGGTGTTGACTGTTGCCTCTACCTCTTTCTCCCTCTCTCTCTGAAATTCTCTCACTTTCGCTCTATTTGTATTGCCTGCTGCCACTGACGCGCATAGCATAAAAATAAGTTGCCTTTGTTTGCCCAGGCAGACAGACACGAGTGACGACAATGACAACAACGACAACAACGACGACGACGACGAGTATGGCGCTGACAATGTCGCTCGCAATGAGGCGCATAAAAATGCAATGAAATAAATGCTGTTAATTTCAGACGCAGACGCACAGCAACAACAACAGCAACAGTAATAACAACTAGACTAGTTAGCAAGGCTGTCGCTGAGCTCTGTCATGTGAAAGCGGCCGTAAAGCTCTAACAAAAAGTGTCAAGTGCGGGCCAACAGCCAAAATCAAAACCACATATGTATATTCTACGCCGCCCACAAAAGTATGCAACGCTTTTTTTAAGCATCCCAAGTAGTTCATGCCTGCTGCTTATACGAATCTTCACGCACACACACACACAACTAGAGAACTTTTTCCCAAATGCATATTTAAGGCACGCATAGTCATAGTCAGGCAACAACCTCAAGATCGGGTCGTGACCTAAAATCTATAAAAATATCCATCAAATATCCCCTTGAACTTTGTCTGTAATAGTTGCAAACTCTTTGCCCTTCTCAGCTGCATATTCTGTTTTCGGTATGATTCCTTAACTTTTAAAAATATATATATATATATATATTTAATTAATTTGTGCTGCCTTAAGAATACTAAGGAAATATCCTGAACTCCTGTGTATATATAGAAATTTTCGTCTAAGAGAAAAACTTCCAAAATACAAACAAATACAAAGACTCCAAATGAAAAAATATCCGACTAGTAAGTACCCTAATCTGATTTGCGTTTTTAAATGAAATGACAATCAGATCGTGTATATAACATACTTTCACAATTAAAAAATAATAATAAATAAATAAAATAATTAAATAAAATAATAAATAAAAACAAAAAGAACATGTTTTATTGTTTATTTAAATTTTGTAAATATAAAAACGTAAATAAAATAATATAAATGAAAAATATGTTTTAAATATAAAAACGTATGTAAAGCGTACATCAATTTTGTAGATTTATTTATTTTTAAAATATAAAAACGTAAATAAAAAACCTATTTTTTAAATATAAAAACGTACGTAAAAGTGCTTTTAAAGTTAAAAATAATACAAAATAAAATTTTGTAAATATTAAAATATAAAAAATATTATATGTAATAAATTATTTTTAAAATTAAAAAACGTATGTAACTGGTTTACATTTTAATAAAAATAAAAACGTAAGTAAATGTACTTTCATAATTAAAAAATAATCAAAAAAATATATATATAATTATTAATAAATAATAAATATATAAATAAATAATAATACATAATAATAATAATAAAAATTTTAATTATTTTTTTAAAGAATTTAGTTAAACTTGGAGCCTGTATAAAAAAAAAATTCAAAATTTAATAAATAACACAATTTGTACAAAATACTGATGAAATTAAATGAGAAATTTAGAGACTCAAAATTATAAAGATTTGCAAAATATAATTGAATAGCTGAAGCTTAGAATCCTCGAATGAGATTTGATAAAGTATTTGTAAATATTGAAAATAAAAATTCCATTTGCATTTTATTTATGTTTGAGTACTCCCAAGTATATATTTATCATCTCTTAACATTTGTTCGTGCATTTCCCCTAATATGTAACAATATGTTAAAGATAGCTTAAGATTAAAGGTAAGAGAACTTGTTCAATAAAATATACAAAACTAAAAAACTAATAAATAAATAAATAAAAATTAATTAATGAAATAAAAAAACAAACAAAAAATTTAAATCATTTGAAATAATATTTATTGTTCTCTATTAAATTGAAGTAATTTGTAGTAATATTAAACATTTAAATGGTAAATTCTTAGGTCGGTGCATTTATTAACGAACAGATGAACCATGCTAAATAAATAAAATAAAATAAAATAAAATAAAATAAAATAAAATAAAATAAAATAAAATAAAATAAAATAAAATAAAACAATATATACTCTATGACAGCCTCCTTCACGCCTCCTGCTATCTATTACAAAGCATTTCGCAAAACCAATATGCCCAACATACAAATATTCAGTGGATTTCAGGGTATAACAATGCGTATTCAGTAGCTATCTCCTCGTTAAAAGTAACTAAATAGTTGCAGTTCGAAATTGTTGTACATAAAAATACTTTTAAACTATTTGCTGTTTCTTTTTTTTTTTTTTTTTTTTTTGTCTATAGATATTATCGGGCTAAACTTCTGGCAGTGTTATGGAAAAAAAAACAAACAAAGGCATTAAATATTATTCGATCCATAGCAATTGTTTGCCTTGGCTATTATTTTAAAAGTCCTTTTTGTTCTCGTTTGTTTACGAAATTGACAGAAACAGACAAACACACACACACACACACAGCAGCGATAACACCTGACATGTACACACACATACATGTACAGGCATTCTGTTTTCTATTTTCTTTTTCTTTTTTTTTTTTACATATACTATTGGCATTTTGTAACTAACCACGACTTATTCTGTGCATGTGCATAAGCATACATAACTGTAAATGTGTATGTGTGTGTGTGAGCGTTATCTTGTCAGCTGCCTGTGTGTGTGTGTGTGTGTGTGTGTATTTGTGCATTCGTGTGTAATGCCTTGCGAAAAGCTTTCTCAGTATTTCGCTTTGCAGAATTGTTCACACTAAAAATATTTTTACGTTTATTTCGTTCACAGCTCGCTGCTAATGCAGTGCCAGACAGAGAGAGATGCAGGTAGCCGCAGTTGCTTACGCATATACATACACACACACACACACACACACCAACACACATGCCTTCGCCTTTGCCACGCCCACCTACCCAAATTTGGTGGCTTTTGCTGACTTGTAGGTGTAACTCGACGCTTTTTATCTGAATGAATGTCGCCCCAACAGCATGTGTGTGTGCCTCTATGTATGTGTGTGTGTGTGCTGTTATTTGTGTGTGTGTGTATGTATATATTGCTGCAGCATTTAGTTCTCATGCTGTTGCAATTTTATTGCTGCATTTTTGTGTTCATCTTTTACTTTGCTTACGGCTGTGCTTAAAAAAATAAAGCGCCTGAGCGTATGCAACGATTTTTTTCTTCTTATTTATTTCACTATTTTTTTTTTTTTTGTATTTTCCTGTTGCTGCGCCGCCTCGTTCTTTTACACACGCCAGCAAAACTATGGAACTTTGGCAACTTTGTCAGATTTGATGCCAACGCCATAATCTGGGCAAGCTATTCGAATTAAATGGATTGTGAATTATATTTGTGCAGCACTCGAATGACAGGTCAGTCATCAGAAATTTTCATATGAATACGAATGCGAGTGCGAGTGCGAGTGCGAGTGTGAATATGAGTATTTAAGTGCTTGCCATTCATTCATTTTTTATGCTCAACATAAAAATTTGAGCAAGGAAAGCGCGTTGACACTGTCGTAAGCCATGGCCATATAATATATATATATATAATATATACATATTATTTCGGATTATAAATATATAAATATATATATATATATTTGATGGACGAATAAATCGCAACAAACTCGAAGCTTGTTTATTTCAATTATTCGAGTCATATTGTCAGTGGGTATGTGCATCATAAATTATGCAAATAAATTATAAATATTCATCATCAGGTTAACAAACTGAATTGAACAAGCGAACAAGCGCTGATCTTGGCTTAAGTGAATGCCCAAGACTTCAAATATAAATTCTTAATTATGCATTTCTTAAATTTTTAATAAATATATATTTTTTTTTTTAGTTTTGAATATTAAGTTTTATCATTCAAAAACGGTTCAAGTATTAAGTTGTCAGTAAGAATATAAAAAAAAAAAATTTTAAATAAAAAACATAACATAAAATTTAAAAAATAAAAAAAAAATAAATATATATTTAAACATTATTTAACTATTTGAAATATCACTTAATTTTCAGTTGTCCCTAAAGGTAGAAAAAACTAAAAAAAAATAAAATTTTAAATTTTAAAAATATAAATAAATACTTTTATCACTTAATTACCCAATTTTTTTTAGCCAAATCGATTATTTTTTTTCGATATGCCATTCAGTAACTTCGTTTTTCTGCACTAAATCCTTTTGAAAACTGGAAATCATGTTATTGAGGACATGTAAACTCAGAAAGAACAAATTTGTTATGTGAGAACTCTAAATGACTTTCTGTAATTATCTTTCTTTTTTTTTTCTGTTGTTCAAATGCTATTGTCCTGGGCCTGACAACAGAACACTATATATATATATATATATATATATATATATATATATATATATATATATATATATGCATGGAAGTATAATATATTTATGATAAAGATCGAACATCTACAAACGCAGTTAATAAATAATTAATATCGTATATAGACCAGGTCTATGGGAAGAAACGCAGCTGCCGCATAAAGTGCGCACTATGCTTATGTGTGGGTGTCTATATGCCTATGTGTGTGTGTTTGTGTGTGTAAAGGAAAATGAGAATATTGTAATAGCAGATCTATGTAGGACTCAGGATAATTACTAGTCAGGCAAAACCGACTAGAGCTCTCTTAGATATGTGATGTCTAACAAAACCACAATTTGAATAATAAATAAATAAATGTGTATTAAACGAATGACTTTAATTATTTAACTTAAGTTTTTAGAACATCATCAATGGAAAGTTTTATTTTTGTTTTTTTTTTTTATATTTACATTTTATAGATTTTAGCTCGCCTAAGAGCTTTGCTTTAATAATTGCTGAAACCACTTGTTTTTTATGCCATAACTAACTAAAATAATATGACTTGAAATCATTTTTAAAAATATATTTTAGACTATATACTTAAACATTTTATTTAAAATTTATTAGTTAATAAAACAGGTTTTTATTTAAATTGAATTTGACTTTGAGTTTGATTTTGGAAAAAAAAAAAACAGTATTCATATATATATAACTATATATAAGATATAGAAAACTCATATAACTTATTAAAATATTAAATTGGCTTAGGCAGCTTGCTTTGAGCTGAGCTACTTAAAGAAGTGACAAACTCATTTAATTTTCAGCAATTGCAAATTAAAATTTAAAAAAGCAAAAATTACTCAAAAATGTGCAGTTTTAATTAGTAAATTGTCTAGTATTTAAAAATAAATATATAGTTCAATTATGAATAAATTATAAAAGTTTAGAATTTAATATTAATATTTATATTTCCTATTTCATGTCTCTGTACCAAGCGACGAACGTGATCAAATCAATTTAATTAATTAAATTACTCAAAAAAAAAAAATAAAAATAATAATAATAATAATTCTCAATCACATTCTTCTGTGTTTCTGCGCTATATATATGCTTATACCATTCATTCAGCTGCTTAGTCAGAATAACAAATACTCTATGTATATATCATACAAATACAACACAACACATCAAACGAAATATAGATTTTATATCCATCAACTAAAATGCATAGCTCTCGGTGTAGCATAGTAATAAATTATGCATTTGCCACATTGAACAACTACAAGTTTGGAGTCGAGCACAAAGGACAGCATAATTATAGTTCTCGACTCTAACTAACTGCTGAACTTAATCAAATATCGATATTTTTCGATTGGCCACGCCACAAGAGGCGTACCCACCTTATAAATTATGCTGCTACTGAGCAGGGTTAACCGTAATTTATGTGAACAAAGTTTGTGCTGTCAGGCTCTAAAGCTATGAGAGTGGAAGGTGGAGGACTCAAAAAGTATTCAACTGTGAGGTGAACTGGAATAATATACTAAAATTCAAGTCAATGTAGCTATAGAGCGTGGAAAGCGTATATACCCTTCAAGCTTGGCGAGCGAGTATGCAAATATTTTCAAAACCTTATGAGAAAAGTAAAGTGTAAACATAGAGTTCTCTAGATCTATACTCTTGTCGTCTTGGAAACGAGTATTTGAAAAGTATTGAAAGACATTCGATACCAACACCTATGTACATACTCTTAAGGCATATGAATGAGTATTCAAAAACTATTTACACTTTGTGAGTCGAGTCGAATCTAGGTACCAAAAAGTCAAAACATTCCACAAAACCTATATACTCTTTAAGCACAATGCACAAATATAATTTTTAGGAATGTGAAACTCATTAGGTATTCAAAATTATTGGAAAAATATTAACACTTTGTAAGACGAGTCGTTCATAGATTCCAAAAAGTCTACGAATCGATATGCTACAAAATCTATATACCTATCCTAATACTTTATAAAGTATTAGAGTTAAAGCACTAAGGAATGAATGTATTTAAAATATATGAACAACTTGTAAGGCAAGGCGAAAATAGAAACCAAAATTCAAGTCTCTAACTCGCCGGAAAAATCTATATATTCTTAATGCTTTATAAAATATTAGAAACAAAGCCCAATATACTCTTAAGGAATGTATTTAAAATTCAGTAACAATTTGTGAGGCATGGCGAAAATAGACACTACAATTCAAGGCCTCAGCTCTTAGGAAAGACCTATATAATCTCAAGGCTTTGTAAAGTATTGGAAACAAAGCCTATGATTTATGCTTAGTAATTTTAGAATAAATGTTTAATAAATACTATTTATATTATATTTATTATATATATATATTAAAATTACTAAGCATAAATCCTATATACTCCCAAGGCTTTCGGAACGAGTATTCAATAAGTATTTATTTATTCATTTTTATTTCGTATTAATTTTTTTTATTTATTTATTTATTTATTTATTTTTTTTAATTTCATTTCGATACGAAACATTAAAACCCCTTGTAGAAAAATTAAATATGAAATTCAAGATGTATTCAAACGTATTCTCAAATAATAGGCGAAAGTTCTATATTGACTATATATTGAAAAAAAAGACAAGTAAAATAAAAATAATTTTTAATTTTTACAAAAATTCATATATATATAAAATATACTCATTAAACTCTGTGAGTGAATATTCAAAAAATTATAAGGTACCCAGAACATACACTCTCAATTCGCAATGAGTATTCAAAGAGTTGAGAATTTATACAAGAGAAAGTCAAGCCTCTAGCAACGCAAGGAACTTTAACAAAATTCACATAATCGAGTATGGAATAAAAATTGTTCTAAGAATTTTCTTTGTTAAAAAAAATATCAAATTAAATGTCTCTGAGCTCAATTACTACAACCTATATATATATGTATATATATTCTGTCAGTTACTCTTGAAATTCTAAGCAAAAAAAAAAGAAGTAAATAAATAATTAAATAAATAATTCTTGTTTTTTTTTCTTTTCAATTTACTGAAGCACGTGAATTGTGCTGGAGTGACAACATTATTGACAATTAGCTTGGACGTGTAAAGAGATTTGTTGCATTGCCAATTATTTAATAATTGTTATAAATTAAAAGTCACTTCCTGTCAGTGGTTGTTGTTGTTGTCGATTGTGCGCCAATTGAGGCTCGACACGCAATCTTCGTGTGGCTAAGCCAGCTACAGATTTCGAATTGCATTTGAACAAAGCAGACAGCGAATATACCCTGCCAATGCTATACACTACTCCAGCTCACTCACTCTCTCTCTCTCTCTCTCTCTCTCTCTGTCTCTCTCTCAATCTATCTCTGTTTGATTCTGTCTGTCTCACTCTGCCACACTTTGTATTTATTATGATTACATGGCATTTGTGTGGGTGATTGCACCCATTGAGGTGCCAGCGTATCTCGGGTGCGGGTGGCTCAGCATAAAGGGGCATATCATCCGAGTGAAAGACTTACAAAATGACAAACTGACAGTGTGACAGGCAGTCGGACAGCCGGACGGACAGCTGCGTGGGTGGTAGGTGAATGGGGTGAGGGGCGTGCTGAGCTGAGCAACCGCAGCTGCTGCCTCTAGTGGGAGTGAATCAACTTATTTTTTTGTTTACATAATCCTTGCACGTTGTCTGCTTGTATATGTGTCTGTGTCGGTGTCTGTGTTTGTGTCTCTCTCTCTCTCTCTATGTGTGTGTGTGTGTGTGTGTGCCCTCTGTCTATGCATGTGTGTGCGTGTGTGCAAATCAAATCGCAGCTTCCACCTGCAGCCCATTCGAGCTGCCTTTGAAAAGCGGCAACTGCTGGACCGCAGAATGTTAATTTGGGTCAAGTTTTGTAAGCGTTACAAATGCCAAGCCCCACATTCCAAGCACACACACACACACACACACACACATATATATATATATATATATATATATATATATATATAAATTTATTTATTTATTTATGTATGTAAACATATTTATATATTTATATAAATTGTTTGACTTTGCTGCAGCACAAAGGTATGCAACACACTTAGATATATACATATATATATATATATATATATATATATATATATATATATATATATTTGGGTGATATAAACACTTGATGTTATGGTGCTCTTTTGTTTTGTGTCTGTGCTTTATCATTGCCTGATTAGCTGCTCATTGTCATTGTTATTGTTATTGTTATTGTTATAGTTATGGCTATTGTTTTATTTTTGTTCTTAATGCTTTCATTCACAATTTATTGTTGTTTGTTTATTTATTTTTATTTTTTTTAATTTTTTTTATTATTATTTTTGTTTTCACTTATGTTTTTTATTTTTATTTTTTTTTTTTTTTTTTGCTTACTTTGAATACTTGGCGTCGTTGAGATTTTGCTTGTTTATTTTGTTGGTAACTTGATTTAAATTTTATTTGATTTTTAAATATTTTTTAAGGCATTTTTTGTGCAAAAAACTGTTAACTGTTTCCAAAAAAAAAAAAAAACATATATATTGTCGAAAAAAAAAAAAAATATATATATATATATATAACAAGGCGAACAAACTGTTGTTAGAAATATTATTTATGGCGTTTGTTGTTGGATGCGCTGACTGCGCTTGCTGCTCTTGATGTTTGTGTACGTTCGACGTGGCGCACTCGTGTTGCGTTGCGTTTGTTTGGCGGTCAAATCAACGACTGAAAGCGTTGCCACGTTCCACGAGCGAACGAACCAACCGACAAACATTTAATGGTGTGCCAGATGAGAGCCGTGTGTCTCGTATGCCCAGTCTCTCCACGTCTCTGTGTGTGTGTGTGTGTGTGTGTGTGTGTGTGCGTTGAGCATTAACAACAAGCACAAGAACTAAAGGCACACACACACAGAGAGACAGAGGGAATGGTGGCTGCACGGAGCTGCCAACTTGGGCCGTGGTGAATTTTGGGCTCCTGGCCCTGCTTCAAGTTGCGTACGGCATTGTGTGTGGAGCGGCGGGCTGCGGTTCATAACCGACTTATATAACGCACACAAGCAACAAAACTCACCACACGTAAACGTAACGCAGCAGCAGCAGCAGCAGCAGCAATGGCAGGCAAACGAACGAGCTTTTCACCACACCCACAGCGACAGAGAGGTGAGCGCTGCCTGGTGTGCTAGTGTGCGTGTTAGATGCGCACTGGTATGCGTGTTAAAAGCTGCACCAAAACGCGGACAAGAACTGCCAACAACAACAGCAGCAACAACAACAAATAGACCAACAATTCAATGAAAATAGCCATTGCCTAATGCTAGGCGCCTCAATATGGATAGATAAGCAACAGCTACAAAATACAAATAAAAAATTTTAAAAATAAAAAAAATAAATAAAAATAAAAATGATTACGAAAAGAATCGTATGTCACACATTCTTGGAATTGAAATGGCACCGTGCGTCAAGCAGTTGAACGTTCGGTCTGACGTACGCACCGCTGTCAGTCAAACAGTTAAACAAACAAAACAACACACAATATAACAGTAACACACACACATACACACACACACTCATTTATATATATATATATACATCGCTGTAGACAGAGTCAGAGGCAATGTAATGAAAACATTCGCCTTTTTCGCCAAGTTGCGTGTCTTTAAATGACGTAACCAACGGCTACAGCACTACGTAGACTACATAACGGGCCATGGGTACCGCGACGCCCAATATCCACGTGCTTGGCCCCCGGGCCAACGACCATCATTGAGAGTTTTGCCCAGTTAAAAGTTTACATTTACATATCTGATGTGTTTTCCTTTTCTTTTGCTTATTTTTTTTTTTTTTTTTTGTTACTTGTTGTTGTTTTTGTTGTTACTGGTTGTTTTTTCCACGCTTGTTAATTGCCCAGTGGCCACGGCTTCAGTTTTATGGCGCCCGGGCCCAAGCAGCCATAAGGTGTTAATTTGACGAAGACGAACTGAAGAAAAAAAAAAAAAAACATAACACAGTAAGTGCCAGTAACTAAGTAAGCAACAAAAAAGCAAGGCAAAACAAAAGAAAAAACATTACTTCTCACTCTCTCACACTCTGTCTGGCTCACTCACTCCTTCTCTAGCGCACCACGCATATATAAATATCATCAGCAAAATGATTTGCATGCGAAATCCCTAAAAAAGGATTTCATGTAAATCAAAACAGATTTTCAATCATTTTCAACGAAATTCACAGAAGTGAGAGAAGTTTAGTTGGAAGTGTGCGATAGGCTCTTGATAAATTGAAATCTAATTTTTATAAATTTATATTATTCAATTATTAGTTAAACTGGAGCAAGCAACTAAAAAATTATGGAATATATAATGCTTAGCTTCAATTTCTTGCTGCGTTCTAATTGAAAACGCAGAAGCTCAACTAAAAGACAAAAGAAAGTATGAAAACTAGTAAAAATAATGCAAATAATAGTAGTTAAAATAGTAGTAGTAGTAATAGTAGTAGAAATTGTAGTATTTAATTTATTAGTAGTCATTGAAATAGTAGTGATAAAAAATAGTAGTAGTAGTAGTAGTAGAAATTGTAGTAATTAAATTATTAGTAGTCATTGAAATAGTAGTGGTAAAAAATAGTAGTATTAGTAATAGTAGTAGAAATTGTAGTAATTAAATTATTAGTAGTAATTGAAATAGTAGTAGTAAAAATAGTAGTATTAGTAATAGTAGTAGAAATTGTAGTAATTAAATTATTAGTAGTCATTGAAATAGTAGTAGTAAAAATAGTAGTATTAGTAATAGTAGTAGAAATTGTAGTAATTAGATTATTAGTAGTCATTGAAATAGTAGTAGTAGTAGTATTAGTAGTAGTGGTAATAGTAGTAATAGTAGTAGAAATTGTAGTAATTAAATTATTAGTAGTCATTGAAATAGTAGTGGTAAAAAATAGTAGTATTAGTAATAGTAGTAGTATCAGGAATCGTAGTAGAAATTGTAGTAATTAAATTATTAGTAGTCATTGAAATAGTAG
The DNA here is from genome assembly GCA_035047405.1 of Drosophila stalkeri. Lineage (NCBI taxonomy): Eukaryota > Metazoa > Arthropoda > Insecta > Diptera > Drosophilidae > Drosophila > Drosophila stalkeri. The sequence goes on along the minus strand of JAWNPR010000061.1, from coordinate 7,444,050 downwards.
TAGTAGTAGTATTAGTAATAGTAGTAGTAGCAGTAATAGTAGTAGAAATTGTAGTAATTAAATTATTAGTAGTCATTGAAATAGTAGTAGTAGTAGTATTAGTAGTAGTAGTAATAGTAGTAATAGTAGTAGAAATTGTAGTAATTAGATTGTTAGTAGTCATTGAAATAATAGTGGTAAAAAATAATAGTAGATCGTAACAACACATTTTCTACTGAGAATCTTATTACTTAAACAGGATAATATTATTCAAATATTATTAAAAATAAAATAAAATACATTATTAAAAATAAACTTGAAAAAAAATTAAAAGACTCATGTTAAGTTAACCAAAGTCATATTTCTTAATAAAATTATTTTGTGTCTTAAGCAGCGAACGTAACGATTACAATTTCTATAGAAAAAATTAAGATAAAAAAGTTATTTTTTAAGTTATTTAAAAAAAATTGTTTTAATTATGATATAAGGTTATTTTTTAGATGTTTATTTTTTGAGTTATTTAAAAAAAAAATGATTTTTAATTATGAAGACTCTCAAGTCATATCTCCAAAGTGAAAACGTCACGATGTCTCAGTTAGAGAATATGTCTCTCTTGAGTCAAGGAAGTTTTAGGATATATATAAATTAACGATATAATAATTGAAAGTGACTTACCTACATTAATTGAAGCATTGAGCTGTGCTGAGAGAAATTTACAAATATTAGTTCAGAAAATTAGTTTCTTCTCTTTGAGCTGAGAACAAATGCTTGTTAATAAAAAATAAATAAATAAATAGAGCACAACTAAGAATTTTGTTTTATTCTCAAATATATGTAAAAGAAAGCTAGAGTATCTAAGACAAGAGTGACCTACTCAAGGATAGCCATGGTAAAAATAAATATAAATATAAAATAAATTTCTTTTGCAATTGGGACAAAAAAAAAAAAGAAAAAGAAATTTAATTAATTAAAAGAATTAAGTACTTAAGAAGTAGACAATATGCTTAAAAACTCATTAGTTTTATATCGATTAAAATCGAAATGAAAAGATTTCGATAGTTCGAAATGCAACTAAACTCATGTTTAATATAGAAACAAGACTCTATTCCGTGATAGATCAATATAGTACATACATATATTTCTTCTGCCAATGCTATGCATAGGCACAGTGGCATTATGCCCTGCTTAGTCTTGTTTTAAATGGGTTCTAAGCAATTCGAGCAAGTTCTTAAAATAGGTCTGACAGCTCTGACCTTAAATAAGGCAATGCGACTGCGATGTGTACTTAAACCCTTAAAAGCCGGGCTGGGTATTTTATTATAGCCAAGTTATCTGCCCGGACTGGCACAATGTTTGAGGAAAGCAAAAAATACAAGGCAAAATATATAAAAATAAAAAAAATAAATAAAATAAATAAAAATCATTATTAATTAACATGCTGCGTTTGGTTCTCCCTCTCGCCTTGCTTATTTAGCTGTTTATAATTTATCAAATTTGGATTTTGGATTGATTTGAGTTTACCTGCAATTAGGTAATTGAAATTGGCTCGCAATTGTTTGCCTCTCAATTTGTTTTTATTTTGTTTGCTTTTCTTGGCGCTGCAAAAAGTATAAAGAAAACAAAAAAAAAAAAAAAACCAAAACAATAACAGAAAAATTGAAATTGAAAATAAAATGAATTGAAATGAAATGATGGAAATGTTTATGCTCGGACATAAAAATAGTCAAGAGTTCACATAATTTATGGAGAACACACAACGCCAGCCAAGTTCCAAGCTACAACTTCCATTGCCCCCGACCCATCCATCGTATTTCATGATGTTCTCAAAACAAACATTTTTTAGCCAAGCATTCCATTGCTGTCAATCGAAATGTTCGAAAAGTTCAGCTGCGCACGCAGATGATTAGGTGGGAAGATAAATTTTAATTTAATGAACAATATTTGCTTAAGGAGTTTAAGAAGTTCGACTATTGAATACCCTTTGCAATTGCAAAAAACATGAATGATATAATATAATATATATATTATGGTTATACTTCATATATGGTTATACTTCAAAGATCTGACTACTTGTACTGAATATACCTTCTTCTCTCTCCCTCTCTCTCTCTCTCTCTCTCTCTCTCTCTCTCTCTCTCTCTCTCTCTCTCTCTCTCTCTCTTTCCTTCTCTTAAATTGACGAATCTGGACAAATAAATTTCAAGTCTAGGAATATTCGCTCAGACGATGATTGTATAACCTATTTTTTGATCGGCAACTCAGGGAAAATAAATTTAAATTTAATGAAGAAATTCTGTTCATATTTAAATGAAACGACTAGCGTATACCCTTTCTGTTCTTTTTAACCCTTTCTCTTCGACTGACGAAGCTGAGAAGAAAAATTTGAGCTTAACAAAAATTTAAAAAGAATTTAAAAAAGAATGATTTGACTTTTGAATACCCTTTCTTATATGCCTGTTCAATAAATACTACTAAAATACTCTCTCTCTCTCAATATCTCTCTCTCTCTCTCTCACACACTCTCTGTCTCTCTATCCCTCTCAGACATGTCCATATGATTTCCAAATTTCAACTCAAAAAAAATGCCTCTCATACTGCGAGTAAACAAATCTAAAAAAAAAAATAAAAAATACTTAAATAGTGATTTAATTCTATCGAGCTAACATTCAAAATTTGAATTGTGTTAATTGTTGTTTATATAAATTATTTAATCTGTTCTATTATTAAAAACCTATTTATCATTCACTTTTTGTATTCGTTGGAAATTTCATGTAAACATAGACATTAGATTATATCTTTACTACATTGTATTATAACTCCCGGTACACACGTAAGCCATAATGTGGAAAGCAAACAAAAAACTGATTCGGTTAACTGACAGCAAATATGCAAGGAGAGTTGTTCTAATTGAAGTAATGGCACTGGAAGTAGTGAAAAGGGACTTATTCTATTTAAGGAAAGGAATAGTAGCTGTCAATTAACATCACTCTGAAGACCAATAGCCATGACGAGATTATATTAAGTTATCCATTCAAGCGGAGTTTTATAAATTTATATTTGATTGAGAGGGATCTAATATTTTGTATTTTTTTATTTTATATTTTATATTTCATATTTTATATCTTATATTTGATATTTTTATATTTTATATATTTTTTATTTTATATTTCATATTTTATATATTTTTAGTTTATATTTTATATTTTATATTTTATATTTTATATTTTATATTTTATATTTTATATTTTATATTTTATATTTTATATTTTATATTTTATATTTTATATTTTATATTTTATATTTTATATTTTATATTTTATATTTTATATTTTATATTTTATATTTTATATTTTATATTTTATATTTTATATTTTATATTTCATATTTTATATTTTATATTTTATATTTTATATTTCATATTTTATATTTTATATTTTTTTAGTTTATATTTTATATTTTATATTTTATATTTTATATTTTATATTTTATATTTTATATTTTATATTTTATATTTTATATTTTATATTTTATATTTTATATTTTATATTTTATATTTTATATTTTATATTTTATATTTTATATTTTATATTTTATATTTTATATTTTATATTTTATATTTTATATTTTATATTTTATATTTTATATTTTATATTTTATATTTTATATTTTATATTTTATATTTTATATTTTATATTTTATATTTTATATTTTATATTTTATATTTTATATTTTATATTTTATATTTTATATTTTATATTTTATATTTTATATTTTATATTTTATATTTTATATTTTATATTTTATATTTTATATTTTATATTTTATATTTTATATTTTATATTTTATATTTTATATTTTATATTTTATATTTTATATTTTATATTTTATATTTTATATTTTATATTTTATATTTTATATTTTATATTTTATATTTTATATTTTATATTTTATATTTTATATTTTATATTTTATATTTTATATTTTATATTTTATATTTTATATTTTATATTTTATATTTTATATTTTATATTTTATATTTTATATTTTATATTTTATATTTTATAGTTTATATTTCAAATTTTATATTTTATATATCATATTTCAAATTTATATAGCTAAAGTAAACTTTATATATACTAAAATATACTGCATCTATTATAATGACGATTTATGTATAAAATATATATAGTTTTCTATTATTGGATTTTGTATTTGGGTATAGGAACAGTGAAAAATGGTCAAACTTTTGACTAGTCTAGCTCGCATTTTTGTTGTTATTTTTATGTTATATACAGAAAAGTTGTTATACTTATGTAATAGTTGTTAGCCAGAGAATTGGATTGCGTCATTCGAATTGGGGGTTTTTAAAGTTTTTGATAGCTGTAGCCAGTGCTGGCTCTTGGCTGTTGGTTGTTGGCCGTTGCCCGTTAGCTGTTGGCTGTTGGCAAAGACTGTGGTAGTGTTCTGTTAACAGGCGACAAGCCGTGCCATCATAGATAAGAAACAGACCCGCAGAAGTGTGTGTGGGCTAGAGCTGGGTCGCATAGTGAAGCCGAAAATGAAATGAAAATAAGAAGACGTTGTAGAGTCCTCGTAAGCGCTGACTAATCAGCGTCATTATCAAAAAAGTACCACAAAAGCACCAACACAAGAGCTAAACAAGCGCCCAAACAATAACAACAGCTGAGTGTTGGGAGTGTGGGAGGTGTGTGGGAGGTGTGTGTGAGGAGGTGAGGCGAGAGTTGTCGGTTGACGTCGGGGGCGGGTGGGGGTATTTGCGTAGGGTATAAGGACGGCTTTAGGCGGGATGCGGCGGTATTTGCTGTTGTTTGAGTGGGTAAAGAGGCAACGTTCGTGATTATCATTCCAGTTTTTACGCGAAAGTGCTTTTTAATGTCTGTGAGCATTTTAAATAATTAGCTAATGTGGGCGGCAGCGGGGTGTGTGGGGGCGTGGCAGACGTAATTAGCCTGACGTTGTCCAAAGGGAGACATTTGTTAATGCCGTTGTTTCCTTCTCGCTTGTTTTATTTTTTCCAATTTGGATTCTTCTGCTTCTTCTTCTTATTATTCTGATTAGTAGAGCAATTTCGAAAGAGTTACGGCCCAGGTCTGTGGCTCGATTGAACAAAATGTTGAGCGACTTTCCAATGGAAGCGTGGTGAAATTTTTACCGAGTCAGCGCCCACAATGAAATGGGCCAATTGAAGTTGATTGAAACACAGTTAAAACTGAACGAGAAAATGTTGTCGCAGCCCTGAGTCCGACTAGTGTGTGTGTGTGTGCGTCAATGTGTGTGTGTGCGTGTGTGTGTGTGTGTGTATAAGTGTGTGTATTTCATGGCCGATAAGTCGGCTCACATAGCGTATGCGCATTGTTTGCCGCATGTTGGCTTTTATGGCAAACATTTTTGGTCTTATTCGGGTGCTACAACAAAATTAATTTTCAGCATAATACAAAGATGGAGCAAATGGAGCCGGAGTTGGTCCCAATGTGGCGCCGCCTTGGTGTGGGCCATGCGCCATAAAAATGTAACAACAGCGGCACGACGACGAAAAAATGAAATAATAATAAATAAATTCATTAACATAAAACACAACGGGTGGGCGGACGTACAGTGGGTGTGTGGGGTGGTTCAGTAGGCCGTACGCTTGGTCGGTCGGTTGGCTCATTTCTTTTGGCTAACAGGCAGCCGCAGTAGCTTGCCCCCCTCCCCCATTCCCATGCGGGTGCGTGACGGAAGCTTGGGCTGGCTCGTTACCTGCCTTAGATTATCATCAGTGAATTGTTGTTTTCGCTTCTTTTTTTTGTTTTCTCGCTCTTTTCGAAATATGCGTGTGTGTGTGCGCGTGTGTGTGTGTGTGCGTGTGTATTGTTTTTTTCTTTTTTTTTAATTTTTTTTTCTTCAGAATTTGCTTTTGTTTCATGAAGAGCGACAACGACAACGACAACGTCAACGGCGATTCGTTAGCAGATCCTCAGCTGGCATACAGCAGAAAAAGTTTAGCTTGAACTCTCGTTATTTACATAATTTTAACGCAATTTTGTTGCGTGTGTGTTTTGTAGTGGCTGCTTTGCGGCTGAGTGGCTCAGCCTCACATCAATGGGCAACATAATCAAATATCAGAAGCAGTTTTTTTTTTTTAGGTTTGACCATTTGTGGCGCCCCCTGGCGGCGATTACACGCTCAACAAATGCCATTTACAATCAAAAGGTGTTCGAGGGGTAAGGGTTAAGCAGCTTTTACGCCTCATCAAAGCACTTTTCCGCTAGCTGCGGTCGTAAACTTTATTAATTGAGTTTGTATTATGTGTAAAGCGTTTGCCACGTAGACAGACACAGCAGCTGCTGTCCCTCTCTCTCTCTTCCTCTCTCTCTCTGTCTCTCTCTCTCTCTCTGTTCAAGTCAGTCGAAAGTGCCGCATCATTGGCCGCAGGGCACTACTCAATGATTACTTTAGAGTTTACGCACACACGCATCGCTCATGCCATGCATTGAGGACGTGCGTAAAGAAAATCAAAGTTTGGCTTATGATAATGCAAATTTCTGATAACCATAATATAAACATTATATATTCACTAATTTATATGATGACATTATATGCTCAAGTTCAATTTTAAGCACACTTTGCAAACTTTTAAAGTCTGCCATCAATTCAAACAAAATGTTTTTGCCAACTTTAGTGAAAAGCCAGCAATGTTGGCAGAGAATTTAGGCTTCTCTTAAAGATATAGATATAGATATAGATATAGATATAGATATAGATATAGATATAGATATAGATATAGATATAGATATAGATATAGATATAGATATAGATATAGATATAGATATAGATATAGATATAGATATAGATATAGATATAGATATAGATATAGATATAGATATAGATATAGATATAGATATAGATATAGATATAGATATAGATATAGATATAGATATAGATATAGATATAGATATAGATATAGATATAGATATAGATATAGATATAGATATAGATATAGATATAGATATAGATATAGATATAGATATAGATATAGATATAGATATAGATATAGATATAGATATAGATATAGATATAGATATAGATATAGATATAGATATAGATATAGATATAGATATAGATATAGATATAGATATAGATATAGATATAGATATAGATATAGATATAGATATAGATATAGATATAGATATAGATATAGATATAGATATAGATATAGATATAGATATAGATATAGATATAGATATAGATATAGATATAGATATAGATATAGATATAGATATAGATATAGATATAGATATAGATATAGATATAGATATAGATATAGATATAGATATAGATATAGATATAGATATAGATATAGATATAGATATAGATATAGATATAGATATAGATATAGATATAGATATAGATATAGATATAGATATAGATATAGATATAGATATAGATATAGATATAGATATAGATATAGATATAGATATAGATATAGATATAGATATAGATATAGATATAGATATAGATATAGATATAGATATAGATATAGATATAGATATAGATATAGATATAGATATAGATATAGATATAGATATAGATATAGATATAGATATAGATATAGATATAGATATAGATATAGATATAGATATAGATATAGATATAGATATAGATATAGATATAGATATAGATATAGATATAGATATAGATATAGATATAGATATAGATATAGATATAGATATAGATATAGATATAGATATAGATATAGATATAGATATAGATATAGATATAGATATAGATATAGATATAGATATAGATATAGATATAGATATAGATATAGATATAGATATAGATATAGATATAGATATAGATATAGATATAGATATAGATATAGATATAGATATAGATATAGATATAGATATAGATATAGATATAGATATAGATATAGATATAGATATAGATATAGATATAGATATAGATATAGATATAGATATAGATATAGATATAGATATAGATATAGATATAGATATAGATATAGATATAGATATAGATATAGATATAGATATAGATATAGATATAGATATAGATATAGATATAGATATAGATATAGATATAGATATAGATATAGATATAGATATAGATATAGATATAGATATAGATATAGATATAGATATAGATATAGATATAGATATAGATATAGATATAGATATAGATATAGATATAGATATAGATATAGATATAGATATAGATATAGATATAGATATAGATATAGATATAGATATAGATATAGATATAGATATAGATATAGATATAGATATAGATATAGATATAGATATAGATATAGATATAGATATAGATATAGATATAGATATAGATATAGATATAGATATAGATATAGATATAGATATAGATATAGATATAGATATAGATATAGATATAGATATAGATATAGATATAGATATAGATATAGATATAGATATAGATATAGATATAGATATAGATATAGATATAGATATAGATATAGATATAGATATAGATATAGATATAGATATAGATATAGATATAGATATAGATATAGATATAGATATAGATATAGATATAGATATAGATATAGATATAGATATAGATATAGATATAGATATAGATATAGATATAGATATAGATATAGATATAGATATAGATATAGATATAGATATAGATATAGATATAGATATAGATATAGATATAGATATAGATATAGATATAGATATAGATATAGATATAGATATAGATATAGATATAGATATAGATATAGATATAGATATAGATATAGATATAGATATAGATATAGATATAGATATAGATATAGATATAGATATAGATATAGATATAGATATAGATATAGATATAGATATAGATATAGATATAGATATAGATATAGATATAGATATAGATATAGATATAGATATAGATATAGATATAGATATAGATATAGATATAGATATAGATATATAAAGGGTTAAAGTTGCTTTTATGAATACTTGAAGGCCTCATAATAGACTCTTGGATATACATAGAGCTCATGCAATTAAAACTGTAAGGAAAACATAAATTAGTCGAAATAAGAGAAAATTGCGTGAACAAGGACTATAAAGTATTAGAGAACTTGAAATGGGGCTTATATCACCGATATGGAACCACTAAAGCTGGGCCATTTGCGTGCAAAATGATTTCATATGTCGCACCGCAAATATCGCAACACTTCCTCGCATTGCCGTAACGGCAGCAGAACTAACAGCCAGCCCCTGGACAAATGTACAACTGGAATTCCTTATGTGAAGGACGAGGGAGTTGTTATCGGAGTCGAAGCGTACAGAATCGTGCACGGCCCTTAACTCCATCCAATTTTGAAAGACCCTTAGGCAACCGGCAGCAGCCCCCAATGCGCTACATACGGAAGTGGACAGCCATAAAATATTTGGCAGTCACAGCCACAGCCCCACCACCAACAATAATAACTGAAACTTTACCCATAACAAACGCCAGCGAGCTCCACACGACCAAAGATGACGACGATTGTGCTTATCAATGGAGTCAGCGCCATGTTTATGCAGAAAGTATGTTGGAAAGCGTAGCATAAGTGCTTCTAAAAGTGTGTGAGTGCTTGAAATAGAAAGAGAGAGAAAGAGAGAGAGGGATAAAGAGAGTGATACATATGGCGAGAAAAGTGGAGCACAGAAGAGTGAGAAGAAAGGAAAGTATGCGAGATGAAATAAGGAAGAAAGAAGGAAAGGAAGCAAGCTTGAGGGTGAGAGAACTGGATAGAGAGAGAGAGAGAGAGAGAGAGAGATCTGAATAGAGAGAGAGAGAGAGAGAGAGAGAGAGAGAGAGAGATAGAGAGAAAAATGGATCGAAAAAGATTGAGAAGAAAAGAGAATGTGAGAGATTAAATAAGAAGAAAAACGGAGGCAGAGGAAACTCGAGAAAGAGAGAGCTGGATAGATAGAGAGAGAGAGAAAGAGAGAATGTGAGCGAGAAAAGGAGAAAGAAAGGAAGAGAGAGCGAGAGAGGATGACACAAAGAAAAGGCAAGATAGTAGGGCGCATGGATTGGGGGGAAGAGAGAAGACGACTAAAATGGAGCTATGGAGAAAGAATTATACATAGACGGAATTAAACTGCAAAATAGGGAAAAAGATATATAATAAAGTGATGAAGAGAGAAGAAAAAATAATAAAAGAGAGAGAATGAGAGAATGAGAATGAGAGAGATAGTGATATATAGAAAGAAAAATTGAGAGAGAATGTACAGCAAAAGAATAATGGATAGAAAGAAAGTTTATTGAGAGAGACAGAGAGCGAGATAGTGAGAGAGACAGAGAGAGAGACAGAGAGAGAGACAGAGAGAGAGACAGAGACAGAGAGAGAGAGAGAGAGACAGCAAGACAGAGAGAGAGAGGGTGTGAGAGAGAGAGAGAGAGAGAGAGGGTGAGTGAGAGAGAGAGGGTGAGTGAGAGAGAGAGAGAGAGAGAGACGGTGAGTGAGAGACAGAGAGAGAGAGAGAGAGAGAGAGGGTGATTGAGAGGGAGAGTGAGAGGGAAAGTTAGAAAAAAAGAGTGTGAGAGAGAGAGAGGAGAGTGAGAGAGCAAGAGTGAGAGACAGATAACAACACAGCAGATTAGACAGAGACAGAAAGAGGAGAAAGAGGAGAAGGCGCAAAGATCTCTCATTTTCAAATGAGAGAGAAAACAAAATATAGATGAAGGGACAGAGTAATATATACAAATATTACAGATCCATATTTAAATTATATATAAATAATAATAATAATAATAATAATAATAATAATAATAATAATAATAATAATAATAATGATAATAATAATAATAATAATACTAATAATAATAATAATACTAATAATAATAATAAAGCAACGATTAATTGAAGTATCTGAACTGACTTTTTAGCCAACCATTTGGGTGCTCGAGTTTATCTGCCTAAATTTTATTATTGAGTCGCCCATAAGAATTCCATTTTCAATCGTGCAATTATTAAAACCGAAAGCAATTCTCGAATGAATTTGCATAAATATTGCAAATGATTTTTAGTTTCCCGCGTTGTCCACTCATTTTCATATTCCACTACAGTGAAGTTGCTCGACTATGAGAAGAGACAAAAAGGCAATTAGACAAAAGTCAAGCTAAAGAATTTTTATTTATACGCATCGAGTCGTGGAATCAAAAATAATTGATTAAGCTAAGCAGATTCCTCATATTTGCATTGGAAAAGAGCTAAACACTCTTCGGCTTCATGAATAAATTCGTCTAAGGGCATCCGCTTAGCGACTTTATTTAATTGAATTCCACACTATTTGCTGAAGTTGTTTGTGTTCTTGACGAAAAAACAAAGAAAAAAAAAAACAGAAAAAAAAAACATAGAACCTGCTGGCATTTTGGGCACACCTCGCTGGGGTAGAGCTTATCTGGCAGAGCCATTGCCATTGTCGGGCAGCCAACGGCGAACACTCCACCTCAACCACCCCAACCACCCAACCACCAACACCACGCGCACTCCCTCCTATCATTTTAGAGATACATGCGCCCATTGGCCATGCCCAACTCCGTTTTATGTAGCAGCACTAATGGCGCTTTATTATTGGCAAAGTTGGTCGACGCGATACGGCCGACAGCGCGCTGGATGCTCTACGACGACAGCCAATTTATATGGAAATAGATGCGCGGGGCACAATTTCAATGCGAATTTTTCCTATTCTATCCTATCCTATGCTATGCTATACGGCAATCCACTTTTGGGGCGAAAATCGATGGGGATGCCAATGAGCTTGATGGGGCCAAAGATTGCTTTGCTTTACTTTGCACTTGGCCGCAAATTTTTATCCCGCCGACCCGCCGACCGTCAACCCGCCGCCCCACCGCCCTCCTTTATTCCCTATTCTACGCGCTCTACCACTTCCTCCCTCTCACTCTCACTCTTACTCTTTCTTTTCTTTTTTTTTTTTTTGAATAGCGAAATTGTTCTAGAACAAATTACACGGCAACTGGAAGCTAAAATAAAAAAAGAAAGACTTAAGTCAAGGGGTTTTGGTAAAATTGAGCCGAAAAAAAAAAAAAAATAGACGTGTGGTAGGGCCACGCAACAACAATGCCGCCGCGGCAATGGTCAACTTGGCTGATGGTTTTTAATGGCGCCAACGCAAAGTCCTAAAAATAGGAAAAGAAATCTAAAAAAAAAAAATATATATATATATATACGTATATGTATACGAAAAGGGGAAAAAAAAAGTCTAAAGTAAATTACAAAGCGAACGTGCGTGTTGCCTCATGACAACCCCTACAGCACCGTCTCTCTCGTAACTCGTAATTGGTTTTCTTTTCGCCTAGCAAATACTTAACCTTATCCTAGCCCACACACACACACACACACACACACACACACACACATACACACACACACACACATACACGCACATACACGCACTTAGCGCATCCATTGTCTATGCTTTGCTTTTCCTATTGATAAAATCAATTACACAATCATATGCCAAGCATTACGCCACGCCCCTATAACACCTCAACGGAATTTCCCAGCCCTCACACACATCCCTCTCTCATCCAATGTCTTTCTATCGTCTTCATTGCCTGGCACTTGCCACGACTTTCAATCAAATCGAACGCGTCAACAATTACCCACACACACGTGCCACGCCCCACACGCCCCACACGGAGCTCTACAGTCATCCCCAGCCCACTGAAAAGAGAAAAAAGAAAAAAAAAAACCTACACCCACGCATTTAACTGTATCAAATGAAGGTTAAATTCCAAAATACAGGGCTGCAAAAGAGTCTCCAAGGGAATAATTTAGAAAAAAAAAAATAAACAAAAAAAACACACTTGTTCGTAATCCAATTGGAATGGGAATTAAATTCGATTTTTAAACTCAAATTCGAATTTATAATTAGATTGCAATTTGCATATATTGTTCTATAAATCATAGCACAATTTTAGCAAATTTTGCATATGAAATAATGCCAAATAGAAAATAAAAAAAAAAATCATAATTAAGAAGCTTTTTCTAATAAGCAAATGGACAGCCAAAGCCAAACTATATATAGAGAAAAATTACACAACATTTTCACAAGTCTTCTTAAGCATTTCAATTTTAAAAAAAAACACACATTTTAATGCAGGTGAAAATCTACCTGGAATTACAGATTAAATTGCATTCAGCCCTGGCAAGCTGAAAGAACTGAAGAACAAATTTTTTATTTTTTTTTTTTTTTACTTTTATTTTTAGCACTCGCAGCGCAGTGAAAGCAAACATAGCAGAGCAGGCAAAGAGAGGAAAGCAGAGCGAGTTAGAGAGTGTGTGTATGAGTGAGATAGAGAGAGAGAGAGAGAGAAAGAGAGTGTGTGTGTGTGTGTGTGCGTAGGCTAGATGGGAATGCAAAAATTTTAAATGAATTTTACGCTTGATTTTGGTTTCAATTTCGATTTCGTGGGTTTTGCAATTTATGCACTGTGGAACAAATTATGATATTTTTGTGCATAATGTACCATATTTAGAGCGATGTAAGCTTAAAAATTATGCATAAATAATTTATAAATTATAATAAAAAATATGAAATAAAAAAAAAAAATGATAAGCTTGAAAAATAAATAGAAATAGAATTTCTACTTAAAGTTTAAAATTTTTTGTTTTGACATTTTGACAATTGTGTGTTTAATGTAATCAACAAAATGTTAATGAAATTTAACAGAGTACTGTGAACATAATAATTGAATTAAACTTCAGACAACTTCAGACGAAGTCCAATCACTGTGACTACTTAAACATATTTTAATCAACAGTATATGCAACTTTATTCTATCACTCATTTCAAAGTCGTCGACTTCACTTCGTATTAATATTGGCATCCTGTTAAGATTGTGTAACTAGGATGCTTCCCATGTAACTTTACATACATATGTAAATAATATCCATGAATTCTGCTAATGTTTTCAAAGGCAATGACAATGATTACTGTAGTAAGTGTTGTCTATATGCGCTGTTTCATATAAGATAAGTCAATGACAATACTAAGTATAGTATAGACGGCTAGTCCAGATGAAATTAGCTAAGCATAAAGGATTTTTTTTTATTTATTTATTCATTTATTTATTTATTTTTGTATAGTTTTTTATTAATTTATTTTACTTTTTATATATTTTTTATTTATTTTTTTTTTAGTATATAAAGTATATTTCAAATTGAAGAACTCAAGCTTTTATTTCTTATTATTATTTTTTTTTTAACAATTTTTTTTTTACAGGGCTTAGCTGTTGCTATTCAACTGAGATATAATTTTACCTTTAACCTTTTAAATTTGGCTGTATATGTAGGTGTCGTTAAGCTACTACATATATTAGTACAGTCTCTACATTTGTTAAATAAAATGATTAAAATTAAAAATAAAAAATATTTTAATCTACAAGGAAAAAGTGGGAAGCAAGCCTTAATTTGACTTTTAACTCTAGCATTTAAAATACTTCTGCTGTCTTCAAATAACTAAAACTTATCAATTTTTATGTAAATTAAAAAAAAAAAAGAGAATATTGTTAAGCTACTGAAATTTTGTTGAGTAGCTTTAAATTAATAATAGTAAGAGAAAGCTTATGCCGAACGCCAGCTACATTATGCTATGCTATGCTATGTTTCTTACTAATTTATATAACTCGGAGCTATCGAGACACAATCATCATCTGCACACAAACAAAATATATGTATTAAGGTTCTCCTTCGATTCGGGCAAAGAGCGTCGACTTAGCTTGATCAAGCGTCGTGCGCACGAGACCCAAAGATAAAGAGAGAAAATGGAACAAATGATCGCAACTTCTTTACAAATATAAAATCTCCTACAATGTAAGTCATAGCTAAAGCTGTTAAGCACAGCAATTATCAATGATTTGCAAAGTTGATCTGCAGATGATATAGGTTTCATTGCATAGACTTTGTAAAAGGGAGAGACAAATGCATTTTCCTGCGCTTTTTTTTTTTTGTTTACAAAGCAATTCTGTATTAGATAACTTACAATGCTGTGTTAAATAGTATGGGCAGTCCATAAAATAAATAAAATATAAAAAAATAATAAATGAATAAAATATAAAAAAATACTTTTTAGTTTAGTTAACTCGCTTATAATTAGAACCTACAAAAAAAAACATTAATTGTCAAAAAAAAAAATTGAATTAAAAATATTAAATTAAATTAATACCAAAATGTTCGTTTTTCTTATAGTTCAAATAAAGAACTGAACAAGCGGCAGCCTAATAAATTCGGCTATCTCATCCAAGCACAACTGTTTGATCAGTTCCCAGTTCAAGGACATATTTTTATTTTCAAAATATATATATATTTTTTACTATCTGATTAAAATGAACTATACTCAACTACGATCAAATATATGAAATCTTTTCATATTTGCCTGCTACTTAAAAATGAAAATACGATAAAAAAAAAAAAAGTAGAATTAATTGTGAGTTATAAAATGATCGAATTACATCTAAAAATGAGATTATAAAAATGTGAATTTAAGTAAACATTTATTCTGATTGCTTGTTACTTGAAGACTAAATGCACCAAGATCTGAAGTGAATGCTAGAAATATGGAAATTCGCTCAAGAAAATGCCAGACATTACTTTTGATTGCAAACTATAGAGGGTTAGACTTTTGGACTCTATTTTTATATTGTTGGCTTATTTGAAAGAAAATTTGTTAATATCTAAAACTGATTTTAAGAGTTATTGAAACTATTTTTAAACAAAAAAAAAGGTTTATATTTTAAGCTGTTCCTATTAAAACTATTTTAAAACAAAGAAACAAAAATTGTTTTTTAATATTTCAAACTGTATTTAATAATTGAATTTTTTTTTTTATTTTGTAATATTCTAAGATAGTTTTAGTATACACACCTATTCAGATGAGTCAAAATATATATAACTGAAACTTCTGTGGTGATCTGGCAACACTCTTCTATTCGAAATCGTTATGTTTATAGTTAATCATGCTAAGCATTAGCTAATATGAATTATGATCTTTATATTTTAACTTTAAGAACTTGCATACATGGAGATATAATGTGTTATAATTAAATTACCATAAACATAAACACATCTCTATCGGATCGATAGAGTTTAAGACTATCTGTACAATGCCCAAACTACGTGAACTTCATTAACTTGTTTAACTGAAGCTATGAGCACAGCCAGCTTCTATCATGGACTTTAGAAAATCAGTAATAAATTTGAAGTGATATAGAAATTCCTGGATTTAACTGCGAATGCGAATTCTCATTGTATATTGATTATGTTAATTGGCTTAATTGCAAATCGATTAATCAACGAAATTATGTTGAAATAATTGCCAATAATTGAATGCATGAAATGTATTTGAGTTGCTCGAATAATATGCATTTAATGTGTGCAATTAGTTGCACGTCTGCGAAGCGACAAATTGATTGTGCAATGCGACCATTGTGCAACGTGTTGAGGCAGCAACATTCACAGCCAGCAGCAATTCAATGGCCAAGGCAAACTTGCAGGAAATAATTGTTGCAAAGGGGTGCGCTGAAAGCTGACTGCCGAGAACAACGACAGCTAACAGCAGCAGCAGCAGCAGCAGCAGCAGCAGGCAGCTAGACAGGTAGTCAGGTAGTCAGGTAGTCAGCTAGTCAGTTAGTCAGTTAGAGGTAACTTTGAATTGAGTGACATTTTGCCGCAATTGACTGTGGCAGAAGTTGTGCGGCCAATGTCGACAGTTGCAGCAACTAATGAAGAGCTAAAATCTCACAGCTCAGAGTCACTCAGACCAATACAGACAGCTCTGGCTGCTCTGACTGCGCTGGCTCCGCTTTGTTTGCTCTCTGTGTGGCTTCGTATTTCAGGCAGGCAAGCTGAAAGGCACCACATCCATCACATAGATTTGGTGTTGCTCAATTTGTAAGTGGGCAATGGACGATGGACGAGCAGCAACAGCAGCAGGAGCCGGAGCAGGAGCAGCAGCAGGAGCCGGAGCAGCAGCAGCAGCAACGGCAGGACATGCGACATGAACAAGGTTCAGCTGTCTCTCATATTGGGTACAGAACAATGTGCCACATCATCTAAGTTACATTTGCTCTTCTCTGCATTTAGAGGACTTCGAGTGGCGATTTTGTGTCGAGCATATCAGGTTTAATCACTTTAGCTTCTTGAATTATCTACCCACCATTACGGCTAGTGCTTGACCATGCTCTTACATAACGCAATTCGAGTGCTATTCGATGGCTGTGCAACAAGCAGTTCCTATAAATGATTGAGTAATTGAATAGTCGGAGAGCTTCTCCTGCTTAAACCCTATTAGTAGCTCAATGCATGTTGGGAATTTACCAGGGACCGTAACAATTATAATTTTTATAAAAAAAAATAATAATAATAAGAAATAGTATTAATTTTTTTAGTTATTAAAAAGAAATTATTTTGAATTATTAAAATTTATTTATAAGATAAAAATCAAAAATATTTATTACAAATCAATTGTTATAATTTTTACAAATTTTTTTTTAATCATAACTCTTATTTGCGGTCCCTGGAATTTACAGTTAGCAAAGCTTCTTATTTGACTAAGCTTCAATTTTATATATATATATATATATATATATATATATATACTTCTTATAGATACTGTTATTATTGTAAGATATATTTATGCCACATTCAGATTATATAATTTATCATTTATCTCCATAAATTTCTAAAGACTTTTGCTCCTCTTTTTAAGCTCGTCTATTTATAAGATTTTCCTTGGCAAATATTGAGTTTTGCTTACTCATTCCTTAAGTGCTATCCCTCTCTCTATGTCTGTCTCTCTCTCTACGTTTGCATATACAATGCTGTTCAACTGAATAGGTTTGACATTTTATTTCAATGAACGAAATTTAGCTAGGGCGAAAATATTTTCAAAACTATAAATTGTTGTTAACATTTCAATTTTAAATTGTTGACGAACATAAGTATATAAATATTCTATATTTTTTTTATTCATTTTTTTAATTTGATATATTTATTTTATTTATTTATTATTATTATTATTTTGTTTGCCATTAAAACTATTTTAATATCTTAAACTGTTTTTAATAGTTGTTAAAACTATTTTTAAACAAAAAAAAAAAAAAAAATTTATATATATATATATATATATATATATATATATATATATATATATATATATATATATTATTTTAGTTTGTTTTAACATAAACAAAAAAAAAATAGTTCTACTTTTTTTTTACATAAATAAATAAATTTTTTAATATTTCAAACTGTTTTTAATATATTGAAATATAATTTTTTTTAATTTTGGTAATATTCTAAGATAGTTTTAGTATACGCACCTATTCAGATGAGTCAAAAAAATATTAAATATTTTATGTTTGTGAAAAAATTGAATTAATTAAACAAAATAATATGAAATATTTCGTATACGTATTAAAATCAAGTATACGCCTTGGTAAACAGTTGAAATATTTTTAATGTTCGCTAACCGAATTAATCAATTAATTAATCTGCATTCATTATATTGATCTTAAATCATAACGATTTTTTAAAGTATATGCAAAAAGGTTATCTCTTCCTCACACTCTCGCTATTATAAGCTCAATCGACTTTTATTTCCCGATCTCTTCCACTATCTCTTTCGTCTTTGAGCTTATACTAATTAGACGTCCATAAAACAGAGCTTACATATATATATATATGTATATATATATATATATATATATATATATATATATATATATATATATATATATATATATATATATATATATATATATATATATATATATATATATATATATATATATATATATATATATATATACACTCAAATACATATATATAACGTCTTTATATTTATAAGCCGAAAACTTTACAAAGGTATTGGCAATTGAAAGACTCTTGATGAAAGCATTTCTAGTTGCTAAAGTTGAATCCAATTAAGGTACAATTAGGCATCGAAAGTTTATTCGCAAAACAGTTTGCTCGCCAAGAGGATCAAATTTTTTGTTGCCCTTTTATTTGTCAGCCAAGCTGAAAAGTTGGGCCCACTGCAAGCACTGAAAAGCAGTTTGCGCTCAATTAAAAACAATAAATACAAATGGCAGCAAAACCTTTCGACTGCCTTGCGAATATGAGATGCTCTTAATAAAGAGCATCACATCTAAGCTATAAACACCATTAAAATGATCGAAGTTTAAATACCTACAGTAAAAAGATATTATAAGTCATCAATGAATCCAGATTATCTATTATTGAAATTGTCAAAAATATGAAAAAGATAATAATAATATGAAATAAATATATACATATAACTATTTATTAATAAATTAGTAAAATGAATAAATTTGCATTGCTAAAAACTTATTTTTATTTATAATTTTTAATTATTTCAATTTTATTAGGCAAACACAAATAATTCTAATTACAATAATCATATTTTTTTATTATTCATGTATTTACTAACTTAGTTAACTTATTTCAATTTTCTTGAGTAAATTGAAAAAATTGAAAATTATTAGAGGTATTAAAAAATTTTTTGTATATTTATATATTTAGTATTCAAAATATAAATTATTAGAAATTAAAAGCTTCAAGTAAAATAATCTATACAATATATATAAAATATAATATATAATATATTTAAGGAATATATTTATTTTTGTCGTTATGAAATATATTTAAAATTTAACGATACATGAAAATTAATCTTAAAATTTAAAATAAAAACAAAGATGTCTAGAAAAGTTAGTTAAGAGATTTAATATTAATATATTAATAATATACCTTATATAATATTATAATATAATAATAATATACATTAAATTATTAAAAATATTTGTACTAAATATATAAGAGAAATATTTTTATTTTATTTTAAACTAAACGTATTGGATTAAAAAAAAATAATATTAATGGAAAAATAATTTGTACAAATTAGAGACAAATATTATATATACTTAAGTTTATTGAAAATTACGCAAAATTAAATATAATTTAGAAATTATAAGAAAATAATACTTAAAAATTATACTTAATTTTATTGAGTAATACGCAAAATTAAATATAATTTAGAAATTGTAGGAAAATAATAATAAACAAAAAAATTAAATTTTCATTTTGTCTAACATTTAAAAGAAAATAAAATAAATAAATAAAAAAAAAAAGTGTTTTATCAACTAAAAAAAGTTTGTAGCCGTATATTAATATATTTTCTTTATTTCATAAATAATGTATATTTATAGAGCATATACACATGAATTTTTGAGTCCATCTAGAGAGCAAAGAGCATTCGTCTGCTTTTGATATGGAGTTATTTATTTATTTCTTTGGTTCTTTTCATCTTCCTTTTTTTTTAGTTGAAGCAAAATTTTCACGCAGCTTTTCTTTTGCTTTCAACTGTGGTTTTTCCCATTGCCAATTGCTGTTGCTGTTGCTGCAGTTGTGTGCCATTTCTCTTAGGGCTTTTTAAATTTGTTATGTGTGTTGCTGTATTTTTTGGCTGTTATTTTTTGGTGTTGGGGCAATTTTTCGCATTTATTGATTGGTTTTTTTCTCACTCGCTAACACACAAATTTTTGTTGAACGGTCTGGGGCACACTGCCTGGAGAATGGTGGAAGAGTGGTGGCATAGCGGCAGAGCGGGAGGGCGGCAGGGAGGCAAATAGCCAGGCAGGGAGGCTTCTGGCCCTTTGGCTGCCCTTGACTTTTGCTGGGCTCGCACTTTGCAAATACTTTTGGCAGCCGCGTCGCCAAACAACTGGCTACGGCGTCTTGGTGTTTTGTTGTTATTGTTGTTGTTGTTGGTTTTTTGGTCGCTGTTGTTGGCCTTTTGCAAGAGTTGCAAGAGTTTGAAAATAGTTTTTGCACGTTTTGGCCGAGTGACTTCTCTTTGTGTGTGTTTGTCGACTGTAAGGCAATTTTTCGGCTTTGTTTCCGTTTTGTTGCCTGCCTTGAAAATGTTGCAATATTTTTGTTGATATATGTTGTTGTTGTTGGTGTTGCTGTTGGTGTTGGTGTTGTGGGCGTTGTTGCTTTGCAGAAGTGGCCATTGTCTATTTTGGAAACTCTTACAAAGTCTAGCAACTATTTTTCGGTTGTTTATGTTTTCGCACTGAAACCAAACTAGCAAACGTTAGCCTACGGCTACAGTTGGCAGCCAAAAAAAAAAAAAATAAAATAATAATAAAAAAAAATAAAAACTTAATTTATACTTACATAACTTTTATATTAGAATAAATAGTTGTCAGCCGGGCGGTCCCATAAGGTGTGTGTCCAAAGTTACTTAATTTGTATTAAATTTTATACAAATTTTTAAAGAAATACTTTGTGAATATTAAAAAAAAAATTAAATTTATTTCCAATAGCTACTGATATAAGGTTAAGTATGAAATTAATTAAGGTTTTTTTTTATTATTTTTTATTTTTTTTATTTTAGAGCTAGCTTATAATTAAAATTATCAGCTAACGTTTTTTTCTTAAGGATATGGCAACTGTGGCCTTCAGCTCGTGCTAGATTAATTAATTAAGTTTTTGTGTTTCATTGAAAAAATTATAAATTTGAAAATTTATAAAAATAATAACAAATTTTGCATATCTTTTAGATTTTTAAAACTTATATTTATATTTAAATTTAAAAATTTTCTATTATTTTATTTAAAATTATATGATGATATATACCTATTTCTTATTTTATACTATATATTTTTTTATATATATTTATTTTTTTTTTTTTTTGATATTTCAATTCGTATATTACTTATGTTTTGTTTTACTTATATGTTCATAAATTTATAGTAGATTTATTTATTTTTGTATTTATTATTTTTTGCTTTATAGATATTTCCTTTTATATATATTTTATATATATTTATAGCATATTTATTAATATTATTTTTTATTTTTATCGATATATACATATATGTATATTTCTATTTTTTTATATGTTTCTTTATATTCTATTTATTTTTATTTTTTTATTTTTATTTATATAATTCTATCTATATATAAATAAAAATATAGCTTACAAAATAATTCTAATGAACAGCAATATAGCAAAAAAAGAAAAAATAAGAGCTAATAAAAAAAAAGTATTTATAAATGGGTAAATTTTGCGCAAAATAGTACTTAATATTGGATATTAAATAAACATATAATTATTTCCCAGACATATGTTCTACATTCTCCTATATTTGGTTAAATTTCGTTTAATATTTTTTTGTTTTTGCTTATTACTTTAAAAGCCTTTTATTTGAATTGGTGATGCGTGAACGCAGCAGCTTTCGTTATGCATAAATAGTATGTGTATATTACATGTATATGTGCACACCTATGTTTATACATATATTTTTAATTAAATAAGTTTGTATGTGCTAGAAGTAGTCGTTGCCTAACACGAACCTGCCTTTCAAATGTTTTAAAAATTTAGCAACACTGCAAAAAGCACAAAACTAAGGGAAAAAAAAATACTTTACTAAACTTATTCAGGCACAAATTACAACACACACACACGCACACACACACGCACACACACACACACACACACACACACGCACAAGAAACGTGTGTTGCCTCAATTAATTTGCGCCGGGCTTTCAGTCGTTTTTTCATCATTTTTGTGTGTGTTTTTGTTTGTTTGTTTGTTTGTTCGTTTGTTTGTTGCTGTTTACGTTGCTTATTATTATTTATTAGGTTTCTTGTTCCTAATTTTTTTCTTCTTTTGTATTTTTAGGGTGGACTGAACTAAGTAATTATTAAGCTCATTTCGTTGCCATTTAATTATGCATCTCTGCGCACTCGATTTCAAAATGCGTGCAGGCTAACGTTGCGTATACGTAATGTACGCAAAAGAAACCCGCAGCTGTGCTGCCCCTGACCGCTAGATGGCGTCTGTCACAGCAGCGGTAAATAGTTGGAATACTTAAATGGTAACAAGGTTACCGCTGCGCGAATAAACTACCCGCAATCCCACGAGCATAATTACGCGCGCAAACAAACATGTATATCTTTATAATAAATATTCTATTTACATATGCGAGTCCACGTGGACTGTGACAGCGGTCAACAAGGATTGGCGGAATTCGTAAATGAAAACAGTAGAGGAGGTCAAATTGAATTCGAAATCTGTGCGGATGAATCTGAATCTTAAGAGAAGTTGGCTGAATCCGAATTTGCAGAAAATTGAAAAGTTAAATTTGAATCTGAAGCTAGAATAGCTGACTCCGAATCTAAATGAAAATAGTCGACTCCGAATCTGATTCTAAATTGTATGAATTCGATCTAAAAAAGAAGGTTAGCTTATTCCGCAAACTTGACTGGCTGAGTCCGAATCTGATAAAAGATTCCGAACTCAAAATGAGATTAGCAAAATCCGAATATGAAATGAAAATATATATTTGTAAATCTCGGATTTGCAATAAATTAGTCCGAACCGGAATTCTGGTTTCAGCTGACTCCAAATCAGAAACACGAAAAATAAAAAAAAAAAAAAATAAAATATATATATATATATATATATATATATATATATATATATATATATATATAATATAAAATACAAAAGGCTTTATCTAACTTTAGAATTAGATTAGATTCAAATTCGAGTAATGTAATTAAGTCAGAAACAGCTGCCTCGGAATTTGATTAAAACAGAAAACTGCAAATTTGAAAAAGAAATAAATAAATAAAATTAATAATTAAAATAAGAATAATAGCTAAATCCGAATCTGAAACCCGATTTCAAATCAGAGGGGAATAACTACGAACAAATTCGAAATTCTAAACGGAAACAGGAATAGTTAAATCTAATAAAAAAAATTCCGAAATATCAATTTATAGGAGAAATAGCAGAATTTTCTAATATGATATATACAAATGTGAACCAAGAATAGCTAGCTAAATTTAAGAAATTTAAGAACAAATATCCAAAGCAAATGAAATTTAAATACCAAAACGCGAATACTTAAATCCAAAACTAACAACTGAATAGCTAAATCTAGATCAGAAATATCGAAATCCAAGACTGAAATTAAAAAAAAAAAAAGTTCATAGTAGCAACAATATTTATTCGTAACTCTTCAACTCCTGCACTCCAAGGCATATCCATAAAAATCTTTGATTGCCATCTCTACCAAATTATGCGTCAAAAAGAATATTTTTTATTTTTGAATAACTTGATATCAATGCAAATGAGAAAAGAGGTTTTCCTTCTCTTCCTTCTCATTTGATGATACCTTAGCGTCTGTTGGCAGCAAATGTAATGCAAAACGGAATATTTTTCTCATTTGTAATTCCTTTGTGCGACATAATTGTTGATGCGAATATATTTCGCATGAAGGCAAATTGGCGAGTTTGCTCTGTGCTCACTATTTACTCGTTGTCCTTGCGGCTGCTGCACACACACACACACACACGCACAGTGGAACATATATACCCTTAATGAATAAAAATGACCGCAACGCAACGTCCATTGCTTGTTTGCACTTTGTGCCGCAAGAAGGCAACAAACTTTTTCGGTTTTCTCTTTTCTTTTTTTTTTGCATTTAGCCACATAATTTATTTAGTTAGTTTTTTTCTCTGTTTACTTATTTTATTTATTCTTCTTTTTCGTTTTTTTTTTTTGTTGGTTTTTCGTTCACTGCGGTTTTTGCGCTCTTGAAGACCTTAAAGATCGTGGCCCTTTGTCTAGGACACGCAACGGCAGCAACGAAAGTTAATTGCTTAATAGTCGAGACATCGATAAATCAAAATAATATGCGCGTAAGCATAAAGCCGAGCGGCCGACAACAAAGCGCACAAAGAATGCCAAAGGGAAATTGTATGAATGGCAGAGTAAGTATTGTGGAATGGGAAGGGCTGTGGGCTGTAGTAGTAGTGGCTCTACGCTGTGGCTGTGCGCCGAATGCAAACAGACTGATTGATGGCGGCAAGTGATTTATTTATGTTAATGCGAACAGCAGCAGCAACAACAACAACAACAACAGCAGCCAAATTCTAAGTAGCTACCTGAGACTCAGCAAACCACACTCTCCGCCTTCCACTTGGCTCCATCCACAATTCCTCTATTCGACCATGCCCATTGACTTCACCTGCGACATGCGCTGCTGTACGTGATTTGAGGCAATTGTTGTTGTTGTTGTATTTGTACAGTGCGGCGGCAACAACGATGACAATTAATCAACGTGGTGCGTGAGCGGAAGGCGTGACGATGGAGGGGGGTCTGGCAGGGGTGGCGCTACGATAACAGCGAAAGAGCGACGAGTGTCGATGAGTTGTGTGGCGATTGTGGACATGGCTGTGGGTGTAGATGTGGGCGTGTGCGCCATAATGCTAAAGTGACCAAATCGCAGGACCCCAACACTAGCCCAAGCACAGCCAGCGCCAGTTATCGCCTCAGCGCACTGTAAATTGATTTCATTTATTTATTTATGCTGCAACAACCGAAAAACTTGTCTAAATACTTGAAATATTCGCAGTGCACAGTAACATTTGAGCGAATTCCAACCATTTCATCAACTCGCTCACACCAGCAGAGTAACAGCAACGCCAAGTAAAAGGGAAAAACAGAAGAAGAAAAAAAAATATATATATATATATTAAACAGCAAAGAGTGAGTTATCGATGGCAGCGATGCCCTGTAATGAAAGAATATTCGCAGCTAGCTAGAAAGGAAGAGATTATGAACAAAACAAGAGAAGAAAAAAAACTGGTGACAAAAATAATGCGCGAATATTTATTTCTTTCAAAAGAAATTAATTGATACAATTATATATACATAAATGAGCAAATTGAATTAATTGTATGTACATACATTCCACAGACCTGTTAGCTTTAGTTGGCCCTTCGTACCCTTTCATACGAGCAGGGTATAGAAATGGAAGAGAATGGCAGAAGCAACAAACTCTGGCACAGGCGACAAGAAACGCATCAAATGAATTTTAATGCGCGCCAGGGGAACGTTCAATAATTAATCAGGCAAATGGACTGAGTAAGGAATGAACTTACTCAATTGTTATTGTTGTTGTTTCTATTTCCCATTTTATTATTCTTACTATAGTTTTTCCAAGTAACATGAATAAGAAGGTGTGCATGATAAATTTGGCATTCCAATTAAATGTAAGTTGGCTTGAAGCCTTAGATTAATTAGTTTTCCAAACAAACATCTTGCAAAAAGCGATAGTAATACTATTAAAGTATACAGCTATAAACTAATATAAATTAAAGCATAAATGTTAAAGAGCATTTATGGCAAATATGTTTTCACAGCTTTTCAGCAGGTCAATGATCTGCATCCAAATCGAATGGATTACATTGAACAGAAGTTAAATTTCATGTAATTGCATTAATATAAGATCCAGTTGAATAAATCACGTTAACAACACATTTGTCGCCTGCGCCTCTCCATTTACTTGTTCTTTGTGCGTTGCCCAGGCGCCGCTTTGGCTGCGCAGCAATTCGTAACGTAAGCAGCAGCAGAAGTCGCAGCGCCAAAAACAAACATCAATAAGAAGTGTGCTGCGAAAATACTACGCTTCACAATTTTATGGCTACTGAAAGACAATATTGATTGTGAAAGATATTACTCTGGATAAAGTTTGAATATTAATTTGATGTTTTCTTTGATGTATTTTTTATTAATTTTAAAGTACTATATATAATTATGTTTTATACATGCACTTACATATGTGTATATGTATGCATTACAATTCCTTAAGTGTCTCTTTTCATGTGAATAGCACTGTTTTTTATTTTTTTGGCGTTATGTTAGTTTTTGCCCCACAGCTTATGCCGCAATGCTTTTTCGCGCGTCGGCCGCTCTGTCGCCGC
Organism: Drosophila stalkeri; assembly: GCA_035047405.1. NCBI lineage: Eukaryota > Metazoa > Arthropoda > Insecta > Diptera > Drosophilidae > Drosophila > Drosophila stalkeri. Next base: position 7,417,190 of record JAWNPR010000061.1, on the reverse strand, counting down.
CATTGCTTAGCTTTGCTTCGCAGCAATTTGCTTTGCTCGGTCGGCTGCTGTTGCTGCCTTTGCCTTTAACGTGACCTTTTGCGACGCGACGTTCCAACGATGACGTCGCCATTGCCGCCGCCGCCGCCGCCGCCGCTGTCGTTTTTACAGTTGCTTTAGCTGTCGCTGACGTCCCGCAGCAATAAAACTGATGTCACGTTTTTATGACGCCGTTGATGAGTCGTTATCTTTGATTTCGGCACGCAGCCCAGGCGGCCAGCTCCAGGCTGACATCCCGACAGGCCGTCAAATCGTTTGTGCCTTCTGGTCAAGTTGATACCACGTCTGCGATTCATCCAAATCCGCTTCAGGTGCAGCCGCGTCTGCGGTCGTTACTTGTTTCATTTTCGCTGCTCCTCTTCGTCTTTTTTAATTTTCGCCCAGTTCAATTTGCGCTTTTTGCTTTATCGCAAGCTTATAATTTGTTGTGCTTTTTCTTTCGTTGGCGTTGCGAAGAGGGTCAAAAGAAGCGCCAAGCAGAATGCTCGCCATTTGGCGTTGTTGTTATTGCTGTTGTGAGGTGCACACGAGCAATGGCCGCCACCTCGTTTCGGATCAGCTTTTGTTTATTGAAGCTTACAGTTGTTTTCTTTTCTCTTTTTTTTTTTTTTTTGTGTATTGCTGCTGCTTATGTTTTGTTTACGACCACTGCAGACAACTATAAAATACAGCTGCTCCGGCCCCACCAAATCGAGAGCATCCCGAGACTGTTGCCAAGGCAGCTTCTGTTCCCGCAGAGCCCAAAAATTCGCTTCCCTGGGCCAGCTGCCCCATAAATATGAAAAATATGCATGGAACGAAATTTATGGGAATTGGGCTGTCCAAATTTCCCAGCTTTTTATAGTTGAATTTGAGTAATATTTTGAATACGTATTCGACAGTTTTATACCTATTGATCCTACTGTGCTTAATAATTCATTGTATCATACGCATTTGTATGAACATCCGTTGTGAATAATGTAATGCGTTGCAGATTAGTTTATTTTAAATAAAACAAGTGGACAAGGAATTTTATATCTAACAACACTATTAAAAAATATAACAAAATAAAATTTTTAAATTACCAAAAATAATCAATATTATCACAACTATACAAATTTAAATTTAAATTTAGCGCTAAACCTTAAAATGCATCCATGTGCGCGGCACACCTATTTTAATCGATATACTTATATTAGGGATATTTGTGGCACATTACAGAGCCATTATGAGCTCAACAGTACTGTTATGAATTTAACAGCGGATGTTCACGTTAATAAGTTTACAAAGTCATCAATGAAATGATTAGGTTTTAAGTATTACGAAATTAAAAAATATATATATATTATTGAAGAGACTCTAGTTTGCCACATGTGTTTATTTAAGGCAACTGTGAGTGTAACAGAAAATTGTTATCTTAATATATCGATAGTAGCAAACGCTTATCGATGCTTAACAGTCGTGTACACATTCCTTCAGCTGTGTGCGCTTGCATGTGTGGGTGCGCGTGTTCATGTGTGTGTGCGTGTGTGTGTGCGTGCGTGTAAGCGCCTCCGTACAATCTATTAACTGTGGAATAGCAAATATCAATTGAATATATAGTGAAGAAATCAAACGAGCGTCCGACCGCTGGCGTTCGCCACAAGTAATAATTGTTTCCAGTGCGATTTCCCGTTACCGTCGCCGTTGTTGTCGTCGCTGGTGCCCTTAATGTTGTTTTCGCTGATGTTGTCGTTGTTGTCGTCGCTGTTGCTGTTGTTGTTGCCGTCGTCGTTTTTGTTGTTGTTGTCGCTGTGTATCTGTTGACGGCAACGCGCAACGGCCAACTGATGAGTTTCAATTGTTTTCATTAAACGGCACAGAGAACAAATAGTAAAAAAAAAGAAAAGAATTAAAAGAAAAACTAAACAAATTTATGCGCGCACCAAACGTCACACGCCCCAAGCGACGCCCCGCCCACGTTACCCAATCCGCCCAAGCAACAAGAGCAAAAAGCAAATAGCAACAGCAACGCCCCAGATCCACAAGGCTCGAGCTCCGGCTCCCGCTCCCGCTCCAGCTCCCGCTTCCGCTCCAGCTCCAGTGCTAACAAATGGCCTCCAATAATTTTGGCAGCAATGCTGCCGCCGCAGCTTCTGCCTCTGCCGGTGATAGTGATTTGTGGCGCGAATGCGTTGCCTGGCTGGTGCGCTGCAAGGTGATACCCGCCGACCATAAGGCCGCCCTGCCCGACGCTGAGATACGCATTTTGGCCATGACACTGCGCGATGGTGTGCTGCTCTGCAATCTGGTCATACACCTGGATCCCAGCAGCATGGATGCGCGCGAGTTCAATCGCAAACCACAAATGGCCCAGGTGAGCCAGAACGTTATATACCATATCCATATATATATTTATATATTTATGCCAATCTCTGCTTTCAGTTTCTGTGCTGCAAGAATATCAAATTATTTCTGGACGTGTGCCACAATCACTTCAATATACGCGAAGCGGATCTCTTTGAGCCCACGATGCTCTACGATCTGACCAACTTTCATCGTGTGCTCATAACGCTCTCCAAGCTGTCGCAGTGTCGCAAGGTGCAGCAACTGCATCCGGAGCTGCTGTAAGTGCCATGGCTGAGCCCCTCTCAATGGGTAACTTGGAAGAGTCCAAGCATCATCTCATTGTTTCATTGAATGATTTTCATTCCAATCCAATTCACACCCAAATCTAAATCTCTTCTCAATTTCAATTTGCAGCGGGTTCAATCTGCAGCTCTCGCCCAGCGAACGTTCCCACTCGGATGAGGCCATTTATAAGGATCTGCATTCCACGTAAGTGCTGAAATATTATATATAGATGTACGCCCTGTGTTATCTCTAGTGCGTGCTCTCCCCGCCCCCCAAACATTCAGTTTTTCCCCTTCACACATTGAACCCTCCCAACGCCAACCCCCGCCCACACCTGCCCGGCAGCTCTTGGCACTGCAATTGAAATGATTTCTTTTGTGCATTTCCTGTCTGGAGCTGTTTTGTGCGGATTTCATTATGCGCTCGCGCAACCCGACAATATCCCGATGGCTATACCATAGACCCGTGACCCGAGACCCGCTTAAGCCCTTGTCTGACTGCTTATCAGCAACAACAACAACAACAACAACAATCACAATCACAACAACAACAGCAACAAATATCCATGCCCCAGCTTTATCTAACACACACACTCTCTCTCTCTCTCTCTTTCTCTCTTCCTGTCTCTCTCTCTCTCTCTACCTTTCTCGCCCGCCCCTTTTTGTTTTCTTTTTTTCCGGCTGTATTTTCCATCTCTTTTCTCTAATACATTGTCTCTTTGTCGTTCCCCTCTCCCTCAAAACAAAAAATCTCTCGCCCAAACTCCCATGCTTTGGCTGTACGTCCGCTCGCTTGTGTATCTCTCTCTCTCTCTCTCTCTCTCTCTCTCTCACACTCTCTCTCTCTCCGTGTATGCCCCCGCACCCCACATCACCCCACCCACTTCTAATGGCAGCAATGAATTGAGGACAACGGGCAGCATCGATGCAACCGGCTCATCGGCATCCTCAGAGTATTACGAGCGTACATCGCACAGCGGCTCGCTCTCGGTGGAGGATGAGAATAGCGATATTACCATTGAGAACGGGACCGAGGACATTGACGACTATATCGAGGACTCGCTGTCCAATATGTGTGATTCAAGCATTGACAACGATGCCATCAGCGTCGATGTCAATCAATCCTCCGTCCAGGGCCAGTTGCGTGCCCTCTCCTTCGATCTCAACAATCTGAGCGCCGGCAACAATGGCAGCTTTGATTGTGTCACGCCCACACCACAATTGGATGCTGCGCCCAAGGCGAGCACCTCAGCTGCCGCTGCAGCACAGGCAGCACAAGAGGCAGCCACAGCCACAGCCACAGCTGCAGCTGCAGCTGCAGCAGCAGCGGCTGCGGTTCAGGCAGCAACAGCAGCTGCAGCACCTCAAACGTCAGCCCCAACAGCAACGGGCAAGAGCGGCAAGAGCATCATCGGCGAGAGGCAACATCATGCATCCACCAGCTCCTCCTCATCCTCGCTCTTTGTCAGCGAGAGCCAGCGTTTGCAGCGTGCCGCCGCAGCTGTCTACAACTATCGCTCCTCGATGATGATGTCGACGGAACACGAGTATGCCTACATCAATGACATCTACAGCGAGGACGACGAGAAGGTCTACGAGGATCTCTGCTACGTCACGTTCCAGTCCAAGGCCAAACCAGAGGTGTGCTGTCAACCTACTCGCTGTAACAAACAAAATTGAATACATCACCTCACAATATCTATTACGATCTATCACTATCCATTACTATCTATCACGATCTATCACCCATCATCATCCAACCACCCACCCATACACACACACTCTCTCTTGGCTCTACTCGTAACCGTCCTCATTAGCAGCTTACTAACCTGACTGTACAACCGCCCGCCCCCCCCCCGCCCCACAAAGAAGACATCTCTCACACTTACATATAGCTCTATTATCCACCTGTGCACCCATGCAACCTATATATATATATATATATATATATATATATATATATATATATATGTATACCTCCATATATCTATATATGTTTATATATTTGTCGGATTATGTCTGTGCATTCTTTTCTGTTTGCTTTCTGTTTTCCGTTTTGTTATCTGTTTCTTTGCCCCGCCGCACACACTCGCTCCCTCGCTCCCTCTCTCTCTCTCTCTCTTTCTCTCTGTTACTCTATCTGTCTCTCGCTCTTTCTCTCAGAACAAACCTCGAGCACTATTCGTAACCCCTCCACATACCATAAAATGCAATTCCAATTGAACCAAACTGACAACGGAAACGGCAAACCATTTATATATATATTTGTTTATATATATTTTTGTTTTGTTGTTGTTCTCTTCTTCGTCTTCGCACTCTCTCTTATTTTTTTGTTTTTTTGTTTATAATCAAATCGGTTGTCAACCAAAGCGGGAAAATTTGCAAGTGTCATTAGTTTTGAACATGTACATACATGTATATATATATATATATATATATATTCTATGGCAAACACAATCCACTGACTCACGCCGCCCCGCCCGATATCGATCGACGCATTTTGGGGTTTTTTATTTACACGCTCTTCAGATAACAGCTATCCCAACATGGGTATCTCTAAATCAAGCATGTTTGCCCTATCTGAAAACCCAAAAGCATTTTAACTAATCTCCCAAATTCAAATGCAATTGAGTTCCAAAAAAAAAAAAAAAAAAAGGAGGAATTGATTTGTCGCAACTCCATGTTCAAAGCCAAAGCTCTTGGCAGGGTCTATCCATATCAATATGGATTTAGAGAAGAGTGTTTAAATAGAGCTTACTAGCTAAGAGTTTATGAATTGTTTCAAAGGTACATATACATATGTAATATATTATTTTGATACAATCTATAAGCCAAATCAGATTCTTGCTTCGTAAGAAAGAGAAAACGAGATCTTGAAACTCCATTTCTAAAGCGGAAGATCTTTCTAGACTCTGTCTATGGAATATTAATAGAGTTTTAAAAAAATTTTGCTGCCACAGAGTCTGATTTAATTTATATATATGTATTAAAATATATAAATATATATATAATTTGATTTACAGATTATATCCATATTATACACATATCATTTGATCTTTCAAGCTAAGAATCTAAGAAAATCTATACTAAAATTCCAAGCAGATATACATATGTATATATATAAATTTATAATATTTAAGCCAATATTTTAGAACATTGCCGAACAGAGACCAATGAAAATTTATGCTATATTTAACTATAGATATATATTTATATGTCAACTAGCAAATTTTAATATCTTCTGTTAAAACATTCCCATCTCTATGCTGTATTCCATAACAAATCTGTAGATCAGGAAATTTGGAATCATTAACAGCAAAGCTTATATAATTTTTGCCTTCTTCCGCCTTTAATTGATGCTTGATCTATATTTATATAAGTTTATATCCAGATATAAATATATATATATAAACTATTAAGCCAGATTTTCTGTTAGAACATTTTAAAATCTTGATTCACGACAAAGCAGTTAAAGCCTCTCTGTAGGCTCTATTGCTTAACAAATATGTAGATCAGATCGGATTATAGCCCATAATATAGGTAGTATCATTAATAGCAAATCTTAAGAGAGACATATGTATGTTGTCCTCTTGCGTCATCAATCAATCCCTTAGCTATACTTGGATAAATATCTATATCAAATATATATATCATATATCAATGCTCTTTATGCTCCATTGCCTAACAGATCTCTAGACCATTTAGAATCCTAGATCCAATAGTCCAGAAATTTAGATCTCTAGCCAAATATATATCATATATCATTTATCAACAGATATATATATCATATATCAATGCTCAATCCCTTAACAAATCTGTAGAATCCACAGCATATCTTAAGACACACAATCTTTTGCCTCCTTTTGTTTTCAAGCAATCCTATATTTACATAAGTATCTACTCAGATATATATATATATATAATCCTCTTTTATAGTGTATTTATGTGTGTGTTAGTTAATCTTTAACAATAAGCGAGTATCTACAATAATCCTTGCTGATCTTGGGGAGATCTTGTTTGGAACTCTCTAGAGCTTAGCGTTTCATGCTTAGTCAAGTCTTTTCTTTGAATACAGTTCTTGCTTTTTTCCATTTCCACCTATTCTGTGTATATATATATGTGTGTGTGTATGTGTGTGTGTGTAAATAAAGCAATATATGATTCTAGAGGAACATGATGTTTCGGCGTTTCTTCGCTTCACTGCTGAGGCACAGCTTCAGCTTCAGCGTCATCATTGGCCTCCTCATCGACATCGTCGCCATCGCCCTCGTCATCATCATCATCATCGTCATCATCGCAGCTGCAATTGCAGTTGTATTCGTCGACATTGTCGTAGATATTCGTCAGCAGAGGCGTCACATTGACGCCCGGCATTAGCTGCTCCAGCAGCTGTCCCGCCACTTTACATAATCCGCCCAGACGGCGCTCCATGCGATGCTCGTAGCGACGACGATGTCTATAGTATTTGTCCCGTTCGCTCAATGCCTTGCGCTTCCTTTGGAACGTCGGCTTGTTCTCTGCCGATCTCGCCCAGCTGGCGGATTTGCCTGCCGCCGGCTGCTGCTGCTGCTCATCCATTGCCATCTCGTAGCTGGCTTGCAGCTGTTCCACAGTGCTCGGCTCGCCGATATCGGATGCTGACTTAGCGGGCAAGGGAGAGGCCAAGAGAGATTCCACTTCCGATAGATCGGATACCTCGACAGCAACCGGATCCGATGGCTGTGAGCTCTCCCCAGAATCCGAATCCGTAAATAGATCCAAATTCGAATCCTCACCCGTTGTATAGCGCTTATCCATTGAGCTGCTACAGCCCAGCTGCTCATCCGGCTGGTCATGTGGTGGCGCCGGCTCCACAGTCACGGGCTCCACATGGAAATCCCGCTGAAATTGCTTGGCCATCAACGTACCAAAATTATGATCATTGACAACGCCACGAATGGCCACATTGTTGGGCGACTGTGGCTGGGAGTGCGTATGCGAATGCGAGTGCGACTGGGAATTCGCCTGATCCTGCACGTTGGGCTCCTTGAGCGCATACGAGTGCAGGTCGGTGGTCTTCTGGTTCATATACGCATGGATCTCGCCAAAGAACTCCCACTCCTCATTGAGCACATCGATGCATTGCTTGTTGAGTGGCGTCACTTGCATATTCGACTTCTGGATGCGATAACGTTGCACCATGTTGAGCCACTGTTTGCGCAGCGCGCGTTCGCTGTAATCGCCTATCCTGGCCATGTCCTTGAACTTTCTGCAATGCACGCACACACAGATACAAAAACAAGGTCGCACACATATACATATGCATATACATACATACATGTATATCTATATAGATATGCATGTGTGTAGATTTGATAAGTGCACTTACTTCCATGGCTCCGCCTGCTTGGATGAATACTTGGAGAACAAATCTTCGGCTTCGATGCGTTTGGTCACCAGCAAACGCTTCTCCTCCACAGACCCTAAGTATTATTCGTATATTTCTCAATAATAATGCACATTGCACATGCATTTGTCCTACTCACACTTCTTTGAGCCACTTTTTGCATATGTATGGTGCTCCATTGCGCAGTCTAGCAGCTGAAAATACTCTCAACGCACGTGCACAGCCAAATTAATGAACATAAAAAACAAAAAAAAAACAAAAAAATGTAAATGTAAATTGGATGCTCGGCTGCTGTTGAGCTGTTGCTGCTGGTTGGGCTGCACTCCCTGGTTATGTTAGTTTAGCATTTCAATGTTATTCACATGGCTGTTCTGTTAGTCGGCTGTTGTGCTCAGTTGGTAGGGGTACAATCGTAGCATATCGATAACAATTTTTGTGTGCGATAAGGCGCCAGTTTTAAATTTAATTTTTATAAATAATTTGCAAATGTTATTCTATTTTTTGCTTTTCATTTATTTGTAATTTGTATTTATTCACATTGTGCTCAACTGGTAATGGGCACAATCGTTTAGGCACTATTCAATTTAATTTTTCTAAATATTTGACTATTTTATTATTTGCTATAATTTCTTTTTATTTATTCTTTGATTTTCTTTTCACTTATATATATTTATTTAGTACCACCGACAACATTGCATGCAATGGAACCGTTTATGATCACATTAACACTAAAGAAGAGGAGGTCTATCAAGATCTGTGCGCCCTGCACAGAACGAGTAGAGGCCAGGTAGTAACTTCATTTCAGCTTGTACATTATTTGCATACAAAAACAATAAAAGCCTGCCAATGTTTAGCTCTGCTTAGTTGCATGACTCGATATGACAGCCCCAAGTCGGCTCAGTTATACTAATGATTCTTCTTCTCTTCCCGTTCGTGTAGACAACATCGGCGACCAGCTTCGAGCAGCGTGACTATGTCATACGCGAGCTCATCGACACCGAATCCAACTATCTGGACGTGCTGAATGCACTGAAGACCAAATTTATGCTACCGCTGGAGCGGCATCTCAATCAAGATGAACTGCGCCTCATCTTTCCGCGCATACGGGTGAGCACTGAGAGGGGGGACGAAAGAGATTTTTCCTTAGCTTATCTAATTTAATTTATTTATCTCTTAGGAACTGGCCGATATTCACACCAAATTTCTGGAGAAGCTGCGCGAATCCCTGGTGCCCAACACGAAGCTCAAGATGGGTCAGGTGTTCCTTGAGTTCCGGGAGCCCTTTCTCATTTACGGCGAATACTGCTCCTGTCTGCTGAACGCCATAGACTATCTGGCCGATGTGTGCAAGAAGAACCAAATCATCGATCAGCTGGTGCAGAAATGCGAACGGGAATATAATGTGGGCAAGCTGCAGCTGCGGGACATCCTGTCGGTGCCGATGCAGCGCATACTCAAGTATCATCTGCTGCTGGACAAGCTGGTGAAGGAGACGTCGCCGCTGCACGAGGACTACCGATCGCTGGAGCGTGCCAAGGATGCCATGATCGATGTGTCGCAGTACATTAATGAGGTGAAGCGCGACTCCGATCATCTGGTCATCATCCAGAAGGTCAAGGACAGCATCTTCGATCTGAACTTGCCCCAGAACGGCAACGATCTGCTGCAATATGGACGCCTGCTGCTCGACGGCGATCTGCATATCAAGGCCCACGAGGATCAGAAGACCAAAATGCGCTACGCCTTTGTGTTCGATAAGATTTTGATACTGGTCAAGCCGCTGCACGTCAAGACCGGGGATATGCAGTACACATATCGGGACTCGCACAATCTGGCCGACTATCGGGTGGAGCAGAGTCACTCGCGTCGCACGCTCGGCCGGGATACACGCTTCAAATATCAATTGCTGCTGGCCAAGAAGTCGGCGAAGACCGCCTTTACGCTCTACCTGAAGTCGGAGCACGAGCGGGACAAGTGGCGCAAGGCGCTCACTGAAGCCATGTGAGTGAAGTTGAAGACTTCTCCTGAAATTTCCCTGACTTTATTTTTGATTTATTTATTAGGGAAAGCCTCGATCCGCCGGGCTGTCGCAATACGGATCACAAAATGGAAATTTACACCTTTGATGCGCCCACGACGTGCCGGCATTGCTCCACCTTCCTGAAGGGCCGCATCCATCAGGGCTATCGCTGCAAGGTGTGCCACATTAGTGTGCACAGGGGCTGCATTTCGTCTACGGGACGCTGCAAACAGAATCCGGTTAGCATACCGCCGCCCGTCTGCGATCGTCAGTTGTCGGAATTCAATTGGTTTGTGGGCAATATGGATCGGGAGACGGCTGCCAATCGCCTAGAGAATCGACGCATTGGCACCTATTTGTTGCGTGTGCGTCCACAGGGTGCCTCCTCGCCGCATGAGACGATGTATGCGCTTAGCTTGAAGTGAGTATAAAATAAATAACTCTCTCTCTCTCTTTCTTGCTCACTCTTTATACCTGTCTCTCTTTCCATGCAGAACGGATGACCATGTGATTAAGCATATGAAAATCAACCAGGAAAACGATGGCGAGTCCATGCTCTATTGTCTGTCCTCGCGTCGCCATTTCAAGACCATTGTCGAGCTGGTTTCATACTATGAGCGCAACGATTTAGGTGAAAACTTTGCCGGGTGCGTATGACTAGGGATGAGTATATAAATTATTATATTATTAAAATGGGAAATCAAGGTATAAATGTATGTAACAAGCAGATGGAGGCATAGTAGCCTTAGTATATATAGTTTCTTGATCAGGGCGACGAGCTGAGTCCTGAGACCTATCCGTCTCTGTAAATGCGTCCATCTCTGGAACTATACGCCCTAGAGGCTTAATTCTTGTTGTGTTAGGTCCGTATATTGCATGCGCATATCGAGTTTGTTTCATAAAATCGATAACTATTCCCGTTTCTGCGTTATCGATTAAACCCCTTTATCGAGAATCAGTTATAAAATTATATCTCGCTCATCTTTAGAGCTAGAGTCTCAGAGTCTTTTGCATATATGTAGATAATAATTTTATTCAATTTTGTAAAAATTATATTTCAAATACTAGAGACATACAGTTTGGTTTTAGCTTATACTTATGAATACCATGTTCATAATCATAAAAGTTTGATTACAAAAGTCTATCTACGAAAAGATTTATTCATCAAATAAATAAGTTCCTATAACATAACCCAAATTGTATGCTTGGAATAATCGAGCTTTCTTACTTGTTATATTAATTAAATTGTTTCATTCACAGACTCAATCAGTCGCTGCAGTGGCCCTTCCGTGAGGTTATTGCCACGGCGCTATACGACTTCGATCCAAAACCCGGCAGCAATCAGCTGCAGCTGCGAACCGATTGCCAGGTGCTGGTAATTGGCAAGGATGGCGACAGCAAAGGCTGGTGGCGTGGCAAAATCGGTGATACGGTAAGTTGTCGATGGACTACTATATATATATATATATTTATATATTTATATATTTGATTTATAGGTGGGCTACTTTCCCAAGGAGTACGTGCAGGAGCATCCAGTCACCAGCGATGAGCTTTGATATTACAACTATGAGGTTTACTTTGCACCCAAAGCGAGCACACCAACGGCGGCCATTTCTGAAACACCTGGAGCGACAAATGTGGATGCGATAAGCACTTACAATTGCAGTTAAACCAACAACACAATAATTATTTCTTGCACTTAGTTCAAATATACAAAAACAAATACAAATGAAAAAAAAAAAAAAAATTAATTAATTAATTTTTAAGTAAATTTTCAAATGATTTGCATTGCGTCGCTCGAAACATTAGTGCCAAGAAAACAGAACAGCAACATTGAAATGTTCTAAAAAATTAAAAAAAAAAAAAAAAGTTTATTTTTTAACTAATTGTATGTTGCAATAAATACATATATAAATATATAAAAAAGTATATATAGTCTGTAAGCATGTGTGAATGGCGTTGCAACAAAGTGCAACAACAACAACTTAGTTTATTTACATTTAATTATATATTTTTTTTTCTAATTGTATATTTTGCCTTCACGTTTTTAATGTGTATTGCGCTGCACTTGAAGTTTAAGTTAATAGAAAAAAAAAAACAAAAGAAAACTGAAAAAAAAAAAACGTAAAGATTTCAAACGAACATTAAATTAAATGCGCTGTGCGGCATTTCATACAAGAAGCTTTAAACTTTATATACATATATACAAAAAAAAAAAAAAATTAAATAAAATAATACGTATATACATTTATATGTGAACTTGAATGTTAACATGTTTAATATATATATATATATATATATATATATATATATATAGCTCTATGTGTAAACAATATAATTCGAAACGCAAATGTTAACAATGTCGAACGAAATGTGGCCACAAAACGGAAAAGCTTTAGAAAATAACATTTTATGCCTACTTATATATACACATGCATCCATTCACGAATATATGATGTATACAACTCTATATCTATATATATATATATATATGGAAGAAATTAACATATTGTAACTAGAGCCAACGAATATTGCAGACTTAACAAATTGTTGTAATGTTTTTATTATATAAAAAATCAAGAAAAGCCAATGCAATGATATATTATATATCAATATATATATATATATAAATATGTATATTTAAATATGTATAACAATTTATATATATATATATATATAGTTATGCATATTTAAATATATTTATTTATATAATTTATGTTCTTTTATAATTTCTCTTTCCTCATTCAATTTCATTTCATTTCAATGCTTGTAAAATAGTTGGTTTCAGACTTGACTTAAGAATATATATGTTGTCAAATGTATGTATATGTGTGTGTATGGCTTCATATATATATATATATATATATATATATATATATATATATATGTTTGCAAATGCATTATCTAATAGCTTTAACTCAAATAATTCCAAACTTTGCATTTAAATGCACTTGCAACAATTTCCTTCTCTCTCTTTCTCTCTCTCTCTCTTTCTCTCTCTCTCACTCTCCCTCTCTCTCGCTCACTCTGTTTATCATATTGCGCTATATAATTGTAAATCATATATATGTTTGTATGTGAACGTACTGAATTCATTGTTTGGCAGCTGAAATAAATTAAATAATAAAAAGAAAAAAACAATATATATGAAAGTGTAATACAAAAAAAAAAAAAAAACAATTATAAAAAACATTGCCTGATAAAATATATATCTATAAATATATACATAGATTTCTTTGCACTTGGCCCTTTCTTTGGGTCTGTTTTAATAATGTTTTCAATTCAATTTTATCGCTTCCAGTTTCAATGCCAATGTAACAAAAATGTATTAAATGTAAATGATTTTATATATCATATTTACTAAGCCCACACACACACACAGACACACACCCAAACACACACCTACACACGCACACATACACAAACGCTCTAATAAAGGACTTTGAATGTTTTGTTGTTTAATTGGAATCGATTGTTTTTGTTCTGATGGATCTTATCTATAAATTGATAAAGCAAAACAATTGGGATTTAAAAATGTTCAGAAATATAAGTAATTAGACGTTAATTATATATCTCTCTCTTTCTGCCTTTCTCCTATACTACTAATAGTAGAGAGAGATATAGATATATACTCTTTCTTATTTGTCTTTCTTCTGATAGCGTCCCTCTCTCACTCTCTCTGTCACTCTCTCATTTTATCTGACTTATCTTTTCTTATCTCGTTATCTCTCTCTCTCTCTCTCCCTCTAGACTTAGTGCTCTTTATATTCCCTCTTAAGATACTTAGCTTAAACACTCTATCATATGTTTTCGTGATGTACATCTATTAAATTATATAATAATCGTGCTTTTCACAAATAACTCTCTTTCAGTCTCAAGTCTCAAACTCAGTCACAGGTATCAGCCTCAATCAGTTCCAGGTCTTTCAGCCTCAGGCTCAGCTTTAGACTCAGCCTCAACCCTAGGTTTCACACTCATCTTCAGCCTCTGACTCAGGCCTCAGACCTCAAGCTCAATTAGCCTCTGACTTAGCTTCAGGCCCCACACTCATACTCAAGCCTCAATCTTAGTTAGCCTCAGGCTCAGCCTCTGCCGCAGACTCAGCCATTCACTCAAGTCTCAGACTCAATCAGCTTGACTCAGAGGCTCCGCCTCAGCCTCAATTAGCCTCTGACTCAGTGTCAGCTTCAGCCCTCAGTCAACCTCAGCTTCAAGTCTCACTCTCATCCTCAGACTCAGATTCCGGCTCAAGTCTCAGATTCAATCAGCCTCAGGCTCAGCCTCAGCTTGTGCATTAGGCCGCAGGCGTCAGGTTCCGCCTCAGCCACAGGTCTCAGCTTCCATCAGCCCCAAGCTCAGCCATAGACTCTTATGTTTTATCTTTCTAAGTGCTCTCCATATTAGTATCTTCAACTATCGGAAACACTCGCTCAACTATTTTCATTAAAGTCTCTTCCCTCATAGCTAATAATCGTGCTCTTTATAATAAAATCTTAATTATTTACGTATATTATTCAGTATGCGCAGCTCGTGCTTTTATATATGTAAATAATCATATCTATTAGCGCAATTTCTGTGAACAAGTTGATTAGATTTTCTAGCTGCCGCGCGTGCGCAGCAGCTTTAAAGCTTTGCTAAGAGATTGCGAATTGAATATTCGCCGCAATGGTTCGCGTACTGGCTAAGCAGAGACATAAACCAGCTGATGGCGGGCCCACCTGTTGTGTTGGCTTAGCCATTCTGCCGCCTGCACTTGCTAAAAGAAAATCAAGTCTCAAGAGCGGCGAGCGGCGAGCGGCGCATGGCGAACAGCGAATGGCGAATGATGAGAGCGAGAGCGAGAGAGTGCGGCGAGCAGGCGAACTAGTGATGAGCGATGAGCGCCGGCAAAGCGTTTAGAAAGTTCGTAGCTGCGCAGTCAACTCAGTTAAGGGGTGCGGAGCGCGGGCTTTGGGCACTGAGTATGGGCCTGAGTATCGGACTGAGACAGTTGCTCTGTTCAGTAAGCGGCGAAGAGTCAACAAGTTCGGTTCGCAGCATTCGAGAGCAAAATTTACGCTTTGCTAATTGCTTATCGCGGTTATTTTTGCCGTTGTTATTATATATTGTTTTTCGTGTTTTACGCTTTTTTTTTTTGCAATATTTGCCAACGGCGGTCGTGTGTGATTTTGTTTTTGTTTTTTTTTCTGTTTTTTTTTTTGTTTTTAATCATCAACTGGAGACGGGAAACTGCAACTGCCAAATGTAAATGAAACGCAAGGCTGTGGCCCAACCGTAACTAAAACACGGCCCAAATGTGTCTGAAACTGAAATTAAATCTGAAACTGAATCAAGCCAAACTTTAGCTACTTTAAGCAGCAAGTGTATCCTGTGTAGCGTATATGCCCTGACATAAAACATCATAATTGTCGTGCACTGGTTGCGGCTGAGTGCTTGCAAAAAAAAGATTACTACAAACAACTCGAGCTCTCCTCTCTCTCTCTCTCTCTCTCTCTCTCTCTCACTGTGTTGCTTTTGTATTTGGTATATTTTGGCGCTCATTTTCATGCGTTACGCTTAACTGCAGCTTGCGCGTATCTGTGTGACTGCGCTGCTCTCTGTACATGTGTGTGAGTGTGTGTATGTGTATGTGTGTCTGTGTCCAGTTTTGCTTACAAAATGCTTAGATGAAAGCCAAAAGCCGCCGTCGCCGCCGCCGCCGCAGCGCAAAGAAAAACGAAAACTTTTAGCAAAAAGAAAAAAAAAAAAAAAAAGACGAGAAATTGTTAACGAAATTGAAAGTAAACGCGGCACGCCAAAATCGTAATATATATATATATATATCTATATATATATACATATACATCAGCTATATACATATAGTATATCAAATACCTGTTACCAATAACTGACTGCTAACTGGGCGCCAGTGTGGCCCCCATATGTCCACACAAAATATGTCACAATTCCGCGATAATTCATGGGTGAGTTGAGCTCTAAATCACTGTTGATGATTGCCGCATGCACCAAAGCACAATCTATCCAAGCACACCGACTAACTTCGCTACACTTACTCCACAATACTAATGCTAAACAACAACAATTAACCCAGGCCAAAGCGACAACAACAACAACAACAACAACAATAAATTTTGCCTTGCACAATGAACGACATCGTTAGCTGTCACAGTCTCTCCCCCCCCCCCCCCTTTTTACATCTACTCCCCCCTCTTGGTCCGTCTCTTTGCAGCTGCGCAACTTAATTAGCACAAATCGTTAATTAACCTGTCTTGGCCCGATTGGCCAATTGGCCCCACGCATCTGCATCTGACCCGCTTAGCGGTTCGACGCGCTCAACCAGGCCCCAATCGAACGCACACCAGATAGATATATGTACATATATACATATAAGATGCTGTCTCTGCTCTCTATCTAACGCGCGATCTATATGATTTATGTGCGTCTCCACTTTAGGGCCAAATTGCCATTTTTGGCATACGAAATTCGCCGTTAAGTGCTGCACAGTGGTGCAAAAGTTTGAGAACGTTTAACTGAATGAAAATTTAGGCTAGTATTTAGCATAGAGCAGAGCTGTCTTTATTATTGTATTCAATGAACTTGAAAGAGTTTCGCATACTCGATGTATAACTTATTGTATACCCTTTAATTATAGAGTGTATAAAGATTTTGTTATCGAATATGTAACAATATATACATAAAGGTAGGCTCGTATCGATTCAAATATGTCTGCATTTATTTTAAATTTATTCAAAAACAATTTCTTACGTACATCAAAAAAAAAAAAAAAAAAAAAAAAAAAAAAATAATAATATATATATATATATATATATATATATATATATATATATATATATATATATATATATATATATATATATATATATATATTAATATAATATACATTTTTGTATACAATTTAAAATTTTTTAAATATTTTAAATTGAATGAAAATCTATATATAATTGGACAGTACTCTCTTTTATATACATAAACAAAATTAACATATATAAAAAAAATTATCAAAAAAAATTAACACTAAAATAATAATAATAAATAAAAAATAATAATAATAAAATAAAATGAAGAAGCACTTTAATTATTTTACATCTAGCCAAAATTATTTGATCAAAAGAAAAAAAAAACGAAAATAATAATAATAATAATAATAATAATAAATAAATAAAATAAAGAAGCAGTTTACTTATTTTACATCTAGCCAAAATTATTATTATCAAACGAATTTCTGTATATATATATATATATAAAGACTAAATTTCTGGCTAAAAATAAATTCCACCTAAAATCACTTTAAAACCATGAGAGTATTTCAACTTCGTTCATTCTCTATAATACTACAAATTGTATTCAAATTTATTTATCAATTCAAAACAACAACAAAAACAAATAAAAATAATAACAATAATAAACAGAAATAAATAAAACAGAAATTTGCATGCATAAATTCATTCAAAATTGTTTAAAGCAGATACAACGAATTTAGTTTATCAACATAATTTAAGTGCTAATTGCTTTTATTGCATATTAAATAATAAACTAAAAAACAACTGCGTATATAATAAAAATTAAGCTTTTAAAGGTCATTAAATTAATTCAATTATATAATATATAAAGTCAAGCGCGAAATTAAGAAAAAGATATTCACCTGCAAAAATGGAAAATAAGTGAAATATGTGTTTTTTTTTTTTATTTCATTTGTTAAAAAAAAAATGATATATATATAATATATATCTATCCAGAAAATATACAAAATTTACAGCCATAAAATCTAACAAATTTTCTATACATACAAATTGTCAAAAAAATTCGAAAAACATTGTGAAATTAATGTAAAAAGTTCAAGTCAATGCCAAAGTGAATCTAGAAGAAAGTAAATATAAAAAATTCATGCCTGATTAGATAAACGATTTATCTATATATATATATATATATATGTATATATGTTAGAAAATGCTTTCAGAAAATATTTTCTGGTGAAATTTCACTAAAGTTTAGGCTAGCAAAAAAAAAAAGAAGAAGCTAAACATATTGTTGCATGTCGCTATGGCATCTGTGGCATCTATCGCATTTAATGTCTTTATAAGAAATCAGCGCGATACGATCTAGTTTATGTATGCCTCACGCGTGTGCTGCATTCTCTCTCTCTCTCTCTCTCTCTCTCTCTCGCTCTCTCTCGCTCTCTCTCTGTCTCTGTCGTGTGTCATTATCGTAACGTTCTTTGATCACGTACTTTTTTGCTGTTTGTTTTCAAAGTGAAAACGAGCATATTGGATTCGTTTCATGTGCGTGTTTTGTTTAGATGAAAATGGATATAGGGGAGTATATTGGAATTTGTAGAAATGAGTGTAATGTAGAGATGGAGCCATGACTGATAAACATAGAGCATATGCCTATATAAATATTCCTGATGAGAGCGGCGATCTGATGCGATCTAGCCATATTTATCTCTCTATAGATCATCTAAACTAGAAAAGTTAGAAATGTTATTTTTTAATATACTATTTTATATGATTATATTATATAATATACAAATAAATATAATTATATAAAAAATATAAAAAAAAAAATTATAATATAATTAAATATTTAATTTATTTTTAGCCATGTTTATCTCTCTATAGATCATCTAAACTAGAAAAGTTAGAAATGTTATTTTTTTTAAATATTATTTTATATGATTATATTATATAATATACAAATAAATATAATTATATTAAAAATATATTTTTTAAAAATTATAGTCTAATTAAATATATAATTTTTGATATATTCTCAGTAGTCCAAAAACCTTAATCTTTGGCACATACACACAACTAAATCTTATTACAATGCACTGCAATTTCCATTAGGTAATCTCAACTGGAATAGAAGTTATACAATAATTAAGTTCCCTTAGCTTAGAGTGTGTTTACCTTGTCATATACATTTGTATAAATGAATTACAAAATAATTCAAATAGCAAATAAGCGCAGACTTTCGAATATCTCTCAGTCAGAGACTCCCGACTCATACTCGTTGCTTTATAACTCGATTGAAATTAGACATTTCTGATTCGCAAAAAGATAATGAGCGGCCTTTGTTAGATGATGTGACTAAGCACAGTCTAAATCATGAAGTGAATCGGTTCTATAATAATTGCTTCAACTCAAATTGAACTGCACTAAGCGAGCAGTTGGGCAGTCGTCAACACTCGCTCAGCGGAAGTTTTATAAATTTCTTTTTTTTTATATATTCTCTTTTATAATTTCTCACATTTTTTTTTTTTTGTCCACTGTGCCGTTGGCTGGTGCTACTCCACTTTCTTTGAGCGCCAACAATGGGAGCAGCACGTAGTAGAACCAACTGCAATGTCTATAAGAGAGTGAGAGAGGGAGAGTGGGAGAGAGAACCGACTGTTATCTATGACTGGGACGCGTAATCATGTTATGACCATTGGCAATGCTTAAGGCCTTAACTGATTCCGATAATACAACAACAAGTGACGGACCGACTGTGCATCATGCATCACTCCCGCAACGCAATGTTGGCAATTCGTCAATCAATCTCTCAATGCCGTCAGTGCGCATTGCATTGATTGCGCAAATGTCGTGACTGAGTGTCTGGCGCATCTTTGGCGCAGGTGCTGCCGCTGCAGCTGAGCCAGGCAGCAACGATTGCTTCCTCGACTGCAACAACTTCAAGTTCAATTACGCCAAATTGTCATCAGGCATTGGCCGAGCGGGTAACGGCCCGAAGGGGCCAGTCGGTACAGTCGGCCGGGCCAAGCAGGGGCAAGACGGTGCTGGCCAAGCTCTAGCCAAAGCCGGGCAGCTGCTTCAACTTTCACTATGCACATGGAACTGTGTACGTGATCTTCGCACATGGTTTTCCTGCCACTTGGAAGAGTTGTTGCTGCCTCTACCAGCTGCCTCCTGCCACTACCTCTACCTCTACCTCTACCTCTACCTCTACCTCTACCTCTACCTCTACCTCTACCTCTACCTCTGTCTCTGTCTCAGCATCTCTACATGGATGACGTTGATGATGACGATGGCTTTGACTCGATGACTCGATGATGCCGCCTCCTGCACATTTTGTCATAATTTTCATGTGGGAAAATTTGTTGTGTGTATCTATAAAACGTTTTTCCTCTTCTTCTGTTTTCTTTATTATTATTTCTCTTTTTCTTTTTTAAAGCGCATTCAACTGGTTTGCTAGCTGGGTTTCCATTTTTTGTTTCTTGTCGTTTTTTTACTTGTTTTGTTGTTGTTGTTTTTTTTTTTTTTTTGGCATGTTGCAAAATCGTTTCCACATAATGCGCCCGGCTGCTGGGTAACTAACTAACAACAACAACAACAACAAACCACGACAATGAACTTTTAATTACCCAGGCTCGTTTCGTAAAGAAAATATTTAAATTACCTAAAAAAAAAAAGTAAAGTAAAGTTAAGTAAAGTAAAAAGTAAAGTCAAGTTGGGGTGGGGAAAAGAAAAAAAAAGTGAGTGCGGAAAAACTTTGGCCACCGGATATGCAGATGCCGCTCCCATTGCCATTGTCATTGCCATTACCATCATCAGCATCAGCATCAGCATTGGCAAAAGAAGAGGAGTAGCTGGTTGGGTGAAACTACTCTTTTTGGCCAATTGGCAATTGCCTTTTGGCCACTTGATTTTCATGTGTCGCAAGTGACGTTAGCCAGTGGTCAGGCCCAGCCCCAAATTGCTATAATTGGCCCCCATCCAAAATGGGAAATGGAAAATGGGAAATGGGAAATGAGAAATGGGCGGTAAATAGTAGGTATTGAGGATTGCGGTTTCGATTTCGATTTCAGCGAAAATCCAAACAATTGTGAATGCCACTGCAATGCCTGAGCCATGGCATTAACTTAGTAATCACAATCGAAATGGCTGGGACAGCTGAAAGTGGCTTAAATGAAAATTGTGAAACTACTAAATGCTTCTAATGCATTTGCAAAGCGTACTTAAATATGCTTAGAAGACGTGGACAAGTCAATAGCCAGCAAAACAGTTGATTAAATCTCTCGATAGATCTGCTCAAATAGTATCTCCATCTGATTATTAGGACAGTAAAAGTTTGAATTGTTAGATTAAAAAATAGTAAGTAATAAAGTAGTAAAGTAGTAGAAAAATATATTTTGTACATTAGATACGATAGAGTCGATGGCACCTTCGTCTAGAGCATTTTTCCTTGCACTCTAGATGAACTCTGAACTCTGAATATTAAATAGTCTTTTAGTCTTTATATTATGTAATAATCAATATTACATAATATAGTAGATCTTTAATTAATTAGCAAGTTTTAAATAACATTGAGATAAAAAAAATGTTAAATATATATAAATATATATTATAAATAATAATATATATTATAAATAATAATATATAAAACAACATAAAATATAAAAATTTATATAATATACATATTCAAAATAAATATAATAAAATAAATCAAATATAAAAAAAAAAATAGAAATAATATTAATGCTCAAATCATATTTTGATGATATCGTAATATATAATATATAATATATAATATATAATATATAATATATAATATATAATATATAATATATAATATATATTATATAATATATAATATATTAAAATGTAAACAATAAATAAATCAATAATACAATAAATAAAAAAAATAATAATTAAATATAAACCACTTATTTTAAAGTTTAAAATAAATAAAATGTAAAACATATAGAGCATATAAAATATTTAAAATAAATAAAATATAAGACATATGAATTATTAAAAATAATTAAAATGTCAAACATATAGAGTATATAAAATATTTAAAATATATTAAATATAAAGTACTTATTTAAGTATTTAAAATAAATAAAGTATAGAAGTATATTAAAAATAAACAAAAAATATAAAATATTAAAAATAAATCAAATATTAAATATATGAACATAAATAATATTAAAAATACATAAGATATCTAAAATATTTAATGTGTGCAAAACAAAAAAAAAAAAAAAAAAAAAAACAATTTGCTGCTTAAACCTAACCAAATGATGAATATTAAGTAAAAAAGAATTTACAAAAAAAAATTATAATAATAAAGAAAATAATTTAAAAAAATATATATTTGTGGCTCACATTAAATTTTTTTTGTGTCTTAAAAACATCAAGAAAAATTAAACGAAATTGTTGTTAAACTTCAATTAAGTTTTAAGAAATTTCTATCGAAAAGGCAAAATAGGCTTAATGTTGCAAAATGATTTAGAATTTCTAGACTTTCAAGAGTATATTTATTTATAGTTTTAGTATATATTTATGTTATAGTTTATTTACAACAAAAGTTATAGTTATTGTTAAGCATATAGTTATATATACAAATAGATAATATTTGCGATTTAATTTTGTTGCTCTAGCATATATATATATGTATCTATATATATACTATAACTGTCAACACGATATGCTTACATTATGAACAATATTTATTTATATTTCCATCACTGTTTTTATTTTCTTTTGTTGATTTTTGCTAGCGATAATAGATCATAGTATAAAGCGTTATGTGGAGCGTACTTGTTGGCATTTGCGATTGTTTGCGAACTCCGCAAATTGGCCAAATGGAAGCTGCAGGCAGAGCAAAGAAATTTAGCGACAATTAACCAGTGAAAGTGCCGAAATGATGCGTTGTTGTGTTCATAATTTATTTTTATTTTTTTATGTTTTTTCCTCTTTGTTGTTGTTTGTCAGCTTTAAAAAAAAAAGGGCACATAGGTGAGAAGGGGGGAGGCGGGTTGTGGAGGTTGACAAAGCAAAACGAACAAAATGATCAACTTTGCGCGCTCATCAGCAGCAGCAACAATATATATATATATATATATATATATATATATATATATATATATATATATTTTTTTTTTTTTTTTAGTTGCTTTTTTTTATGTCATGTTTAAAAATAAAAATGGGGGAAAAAAAAAACTTGTGCAAAACTCTGACAAATAGCCGCAACTACAGTTAGCCCGGCTAAAAGCTATGACAGTTAAGTTGGGCTCAAAGCATGGAAAGCCAAGTGTGTGTGGAAATGTGGCCCAAAAATATAATTCCAGTCATGGGCGGCACACAAAATGCAGCGGCGACCTTGAAACGGGGGCAACAGGCACAAAAAGCAACAGCAGCAGCAACAGCAGCAGCAGTAGAAAAAGAAGAAGAAGAGGCCGATGATAGAAGAAGATAGAGAAACGAACGTAGCCAAAAGACAGTTAAAGCCAAGTCACGTTCAATGCTACGGTCAGCTCAATGGCCCATATACGAGTCGCAGCTGCTGCTGCTGCTGCTGCTGTTGCTGCTGTTGCTGCTGCTGCTGCTGCTGCTGCTCCAGCTATAAACTATAAACTGCGAGCCCCCTGAGAGAGCGTCGACGAGACCGTGGAAACTTGAATGTTAATTGATTTTCATAGAGACAAACACCAAAAACTCAGCAAAAAAAAAAAAAAAAATAAATAAATAAAAAAAAAAAACATTTTGAAATGGTAACAAAAACGTGCTCAGACTTCGGACTCGAGTCTAGGCGCGCGCGACCTCGTTAAGTGCAACAACAACAACAACCAATAACAACATTAAACAAACAACAACAACAATTAGAAGTCTTAAACAATTGTTAGTAGAAATTTATGCAGCCACCCGCATGAGTCGCTGCTTTTGGCCAAATGAAGAACAGGCCAGTTCAATTGTTAAAGCTGAAGCAGAAGACAAACGCATCTTTTGTGCATTAGAGCGGAGCAAAGGTCGTGAGCACGTGAGCACGTGAGCACGAGCACGCATAATCATCTATATAGATTTGCTTTGAAAAAAATTGAATTTGATATATATCATAGTTCAGGCTCACGCTTGACAAAGACTTTCGTGAAAAATCCATAACGGCAGAATTTTTATTTTAATTATTCAAAAAACAACTATGCAATACTTTTTAATATTTATGTATATTTTTTAAATATTTTTAAAACTATTTTTGAATTATATAAAAGTTGACTTCAGTTAAAAATCACAGGCAAATAAATAATTCTCTTAAAATGAGTTACATAAAAAGTATATCTCAATTTTTTAATATTTTTACATCTATAGTACAAAAATCTTCCATTTAAATTAAAATTTGTTTAAAATATATATTATACTTTATTTAATTTCTATTTATTACGTATATTTCATTTAAATTTAAGAATTGAAAAATTCACTAGTAAAAAAATTTTATTCAAATAACAACTAAAATAGAAAAATAAAATATATAAAAATAAAATAAAATAAAATAAAATAAAATAATAATAAAACAAAATTCAAAAAAATGTCAATTAAATTTAAAAAGTAGTAGCTTATTAAAAATTATTGAAAGAATTTTTGAGCATATCGAATTTTATATATTTTATTTTTATTATCTACATATATTGAATTTAATTTAAGAATTACCAAAAAAAATATATATATAATTTATTATAATTTATATATATATATATATATATATATATATATATATATATATATATATATATATATATATATATATATATATAAATCAGAATGAATTGTTTCGGGATTATACATTAACATGATTAAATTTAAAAACAAATAGATCTAAACTCTGTCCTCTCAAAATGTAATTTTAATTTGATATAAGCTCCATTGGCTGTGCTCTCGCCTAGAATATCTGACTGAAGAAATAGGCATACTTAGGCAGTATTAACTTTGTTCAAAATATAAGCTCTTTGGCCCACTGTACTGTGCATGACCTTTGTTTAGCTTGATCAACCAGACTCTTTAACGTGCATGTGCAATAAATAGTCCACAATTAAACAAAAACACGTTTCTTTTATAACAAATGTGGTGCGACTTAGGCTTCGATTTAAATTTATCTAAACAACTTTTTGGTATGCTGGAAATATTTTTAAACAAGCCTTGAGTGTATGGAATGAATGAATTACTTGACAATTCACTTGTCTGCAAACAAATACATATGTATATACATATATAAGTTAAAGTCTGCCGTTTAGGTCTCAGGATTCCAAATATTTCTTCTAGTACTTTCTGGTTCGTTTTCCATAAAAATTAAATATTTTTAAATTAAATTTAGGAAGATCGTCTTAAAATAAATAAATAAAATAAATAAAATCTAGTATTAAGTTCGCCTTATAGATATTAGTTGGCTATATTTAATCATCAGCTAAAATTCAATAAAGTCAATAATTTACTTTCAAATTTGGTTATATTTTTTTTATCAGAATCAATTGTTTCGGGATTAAACATTTTTGGCATTCATTGAAATTCCAGTCTCGAACCGGTTTGTTTATGGAAACTGGTTTAAAGTCTTAATGTGCATTCTTTATTTATTTTTAATAAATAAATATTTATTATATGTTTAATAGCAAAAACAAAAAAAAATTGCGTTTTTTTTAACGAGAGAAGTATCTCAAATTAATCGTAAATTAATCTAAATGAAATTCGAATAAGGCTTTAATAAATTTATATTACATTTTCTTTTAGATAAAAAGGCTATTCAAATAAATAAATATTTAACTTTTTCTTAATTTAAAAAAAAAAAAAAAACAATATAAAAGTGTACAATTCCCTTTCTCATGATTAAACTAGTTAAGCTTGTTTTTTTTTTTTTTATATCCCAAGTCCATTGAAAAGTTTTAATAAAATCTTTAATTTTTTGTAGGCAAAAACTCCATAAAAATAAGTTCAATTCCCTTACGCAGAATTGAACTAGTTAAGCTTGTTTTTTTTTTTATATATACCCTAAGCTCATTGAAAATGCGAATTTGGGGGTATATTGGTTTGTGGAAATTTATGCACTAGATAGCAGGAGGCGTTGCAATATAATATATATATGTACATGTATATATTCTTGACTCGTAAGAGATAATTGAGCAAAAAGAAGTACTGCTGCTTCTTAAGAAATAAGAAATATAAAAAAAAAAACGATGAAAAGCTTAAAAACTGTAGCGTTTAGTTCAATTTTATATCTTGTATGCCTTCTCCCACTTAACGTACTTCAAATCGTAGAAATTTGTGCACACATTTGAATGTCATTATTACGATCATTAAGAAAAATGAATCTAGAAAAATGATTGTAATTGTTTTTCCCACAAAAAAGCCCTTGAGCGCTTAAGCTCAAGTGCAGTCGCTGCTTATGCAGAGAGAGTGAGAGAGAGAGAGAGCAAGCAGAGCTGTTGCTTATATGTGTGTTTATATTGAATAAAATAAATATAAGCATATAGAGAAATTCATCATAATGATTGAATAAGCAGCTCTGTGCTGTGCTCAGGGTATCTACAAGTCGTGCACTCCCCGCTCAGAATTTTCTTGTTTCTTTTGTCTGTTCAAATATTGTTGAACATATTTTTATGACAAAGCAATCTCTAAACAATGGCACTCGAATTCTCTATGAAGAGAGAGACAGAGAGAGAGAGAGAGAGAGAGATAGGAAGAGAGAGAGTGGGAGATATTTGGCAACGTTTCACTTTGCTCAGCCCACATTCAGCTCAAGCGATTCGTATTTACTTTGGCGTCATTCTCGTCACTTTGCTGAATGACTCTAATTGTTCTTGCTCACAAACAATTGCACAGAATATATTTATTGTAATAAACAAAGTGTTTCAACTGTGCGCAATTTGTCACACATCAAATATTTATTGTCATTGTGGTGGGCGTGGCTTGAGATATATCTATCTATATGTCTCTGCACCTGTCACTGACCCACAATAGACAATATATCTAATCAGGCATAGTTTTTAGTAGCTAAACATTTGTAAATTGATAAATAAATTGCTTAAATGTAATACGAGTAATTGTTTATAAAAAAAAAAATAAAAAAATAAAATGAATATAGTATACCGTTTTTATATATGTTTATAATTTATGATTTGAAGCTAAGCTAGGCTCCAATGAAAATATCATAAATAGAACTTGGAACTCTAGGGAGGATTTATTCTGTTGTAGAGCTATTTTGATGGAATTTTTGAATTTAATATTTTTTTAAATATATAAATTTCAAATTATGTTTAGTCTTTTTAAGCAAGTTATTTACTATATATACAAGTATATATGATCTGCATTCTTGATTTGACTTAGTAGTCGTAGTTGAAATAGCCTTAAAAACAAAAAATTATTAAATAAAATGAAAATGAAAATTAAAAAGAGGAAAAATATATACTCTTCATATAATATTGATTATTATGAATTATATTATTATTTTTATTAATATTATTATTATTATTATTTATTATTATTATTATTATTATTATTATTATTATTATTATTATTATTAGTTATTATTATTATTATTATTAATATTATTATTAATTATTAAAATTATTAATTTATGCTTTAACTGAAAATATCTTAAGTAGAATATATCAATAATAGTAAAATAATTTCAATTGGATCTTTTTTTATATTTATGAAAAATTTGAATTTCAAATAGAATATTAAATATATTAAAATATAAATAAAAAATATTTAAAAAAAAATAAATATTATTTATATTTATTCATTCATTGATTCATTATATTATAATCTGATTTTAAATTTTTCTTTCCTGCATAGATATTAATTCAATTTATCAATGCTTCAGCTGTCCACTATATATACATATATATGTATTTGTAGTTTCATTAATATGTAATATTTACATTAAGTTAATATTTATATTGGGACTGAAAGCCTTGTCTCTATTGCATTGCTGTCAAAATGTTATCCGAATGGGTTTGTGTCTTGGCTAGGCTATGCTCACTTCTAGCCGTGCATCCTCTTAGGCTCACTGTGTGTGTGTGTATGAGAGTGAATGAGACGCATCGAGCTGTTGCTGAATGTAGTTGCAGCTGCAGTGGCTGAGTGAGAGTGAAATGGCAACTCAAGTCATTTGATTGCCTGTAAACGAAGAGAAGGTGAATAAAATTTATGAATTCTGGAAAAGCTCAGTGGGAAAGACTGCAGACAATGGGTATTCCTTATTGGGTGTAGTTGTTAAATTATAGATAAAATTAAGTTATATAATATATAAAATATGTATATAGTATATAATAAGACTAGAAGGTGAGCAAATTGACACAAGCACGACAAATATACTGGAATATATAGAGGTCAAAGACATCTTCAATTATGCATTATAAAGGCAGGTAATACCCTATAAAAAAATAAAAATAATCAATCAAAAGCAATCATAAGATAAAATAGTACTAATCAAGAGTTGTAAAAATATAGATTAAATAGCAAATGCCATAAAATCTATATGTAATATTGAATAAAAAAAAAAACAGAACAACAATATTAATAATAATAATAATTAAAATAATATGCAATGCATTAGCATTGACTTATTTTAGCTGTGAATTACTAAATAATAAAATTCATAAAATAAAAGCTTTTGAGTTCTATATATTATTAATATTAATTTCGTATTTCTAGTTGATATATGTATAAAAGATATCTATAGGAAAAAGTGAAATCTTTAAATTCTTTGTTTACTGCTATCAGCTTTGTAATGCAAAGAACTTAGATTACGAATCGATTTAGTGAAATTCAATGAAGTCATCGATATTTAGGAATCAATTTCAGCTGCGTTAAAGACAAGATTGGAAATTAGAAATGATTGATCTAAATTTATTTTTCAGCATGATCTAAATTTCACTTTCAGATCAGCTAAACAATCTGATTATCGTATATATAATTCTTGTATATAATATAATTAGATAATAATGTAAATAGAGATAGAAATATAATATAGAATATATAGAGATATATAGATACAGATTTAAAGTGATATAGATTCACTTTTAGATCATTTAGCTAACATGTCTGCATATCTTTACATTAGATATATATATATATATATATATATATAGATTTATAGATAAAGATATAGATATACATATACACATATATATAGATATATAGATTCACTTTCTGATAATTTAGCTAACAGATCTACATAGCTTTACATTCTCTCGATCGATCGATTTAGTTCCACTCCCTGTACAGATTTATTGCTCTTTGGATTAATAGTTTTTTGCTTGGCATCGATGTTACTTAGATCTGTGCTAGATTTCAATAATTGCCGTTGCCATTGCCGTAGTCGTTGAACGCTGCTGAAGTTCTCCTTGGGCCACAGACACAGTTTGCTGAACTTTGAATTCATTTTGAAACGATAACAAGAATGTGACAAATCGATTTGATTTTCATTAGTCAGCGACCCGATGCCGCCCACTTTTCACAGCCCAGCCAACCCTGCCCCTTCGCCTCTCCAGGGTATTTTCATTGAGCAACATTCAAAAGGCACATTGGATGCCCAGTGGAGTGTGAAACTAAATGCCTTGGGGGCCATGTGCCATGACGAGGGTAGATCGAAGAGTAAGGAACAGAATGGGAAGAGAGGAGTAGAGAAACGGAAGTGAAATGAAATGGGAAGAAAAGATAGAAGAATGAGAAGAGAATGGCTAGAAACCAAAAGAGAGTGGAATGAGATGAGAGGAGAGCAGAAAAATGAGAAGAGAATGAGAGAATAAGTGTAAGGGATGAGAAGAGAATGGAATGGGAAGAGTATAGAAAGGGAAGAGAACCAGAATAAATGAAATGAAAAGAAAATTATAATAATAATTAAAAAGAAGAGAAACGATGCAAAGAGAAGAGAAGATAATGGAAATTGAGAGAGAATGGGAAAAGAAGAGCAGAGGGTGAGAGAGGCGAGAAGAGACTCGATGAGAAAAAATTAAAGACTAACGAAGAGAATGAGAAAAGAAGAGAATAAGAAAAAAAAAAGAGAATGGATAGAATAGAAAAGAGAATAAGAATGAAAAAAAGAGAATCGATAGATAAGGAAAGACTATGGAAAATGGCAAAAACAGAATAGAATGCGAACAGAACAAAATAAGGAAGGAGGCGAAATGGAGAGAAGAAACCAGAATGAGAACAGGTTCAGATGAGAAGTGAAGAGAAGAGAACGTCAAGTGAAAGGAATGGGAAGAAAAGAGAAGAGCAAAGGTAGGAGAAGAGACAAGAATGGGAAAGTGACAAGCACAGAATCGAATTAGAAGATAAGCTTGGAATGCGAAGTGAAAAGAAGAGAGAGCTTAGAGAGCATTCGAAGAGAATGTGAAGGGAATGAGAAGAGCATAAGAAGAGAGATATTTGAGAATGGGCAGAAAAGGTCTGCAGGGCATCTACTAGTCAGGCACTCCCGAGCAGAGAAATGCACAATTCTGTTTCGTATGCTGTCACTTGTCAAACAGCCCTCGCATAGCGAGTAATGGCTTTTACACTTTACAAGCTTTGCCGCGTCAATTCGTCAATGGGTTTTCAGTATTTGTTTTTGTTTTTTTTTTTTTTATTATTATTCATTTGTTTTTTTTTTTTTTAATTTGCGCAATTTGAAGCTAGTACGTGCAGCTCGCAGCGCGACATTCTCGTCGCGAGGCTTTGCATCTGAATAGTTAGCACGCTAATTGCTGTTGGCAATCGCAACTGTTGGCTGGTTCTGGTTCTGAATCGAATTCTGGAACTGGTAAATGGAACTGGCTCTGCTGCTGGTTCAGGTCTGACTTGTTTTGTTTTTTTATTATTATTTTTTTTAAATACTTTAAGGCGAGGCATTGCCACATGTTGTTGCCACATCAACTTTCTTTTGGCAGCGCTGCGGTTTAAGTGTTTGGCCCACATCAAAGAAGACAACACTCAGGGCACACCCGGCGTATGCGCAACAATTGTTGTGTCTACAGTCCGCAAATGGTGTTTATTGACAGTGGCTCAGAGCATTATGCGCCCTGCTAATTTAAGCAGCTATAAAATCTAAACTAAAAGAGATATCAACAGTTTAATGTTGGAAATTATAAAAAATTAAATTTGTTAAAAATATTTTTTAAATCAAACAAATATATTTTGTATTAATTTTTTAGTTTTTGAATGATTATATAATCTTTCAACAATATATACAAATTTTAAAAATATTTTTTAAATTAAAAATAAAAATTATATATTTTTGAGAGATTTTATAATAATTAAAATACCTAAAAAACTAAAAAAAAATAAATATTTTTAAAATTACAATTATTTAAAATTACAACAATTTTTTTAAAACATTTTTTTTAAATTAAACACATTATTTTGTATTGTATTTTTTAGTTTTCAAATAATTATAAAATCTTTCAAAAATATATAAAATTTTTAAAAATATTTTTTAAATTAATAAAAATATGTATATATTTATTTTTGTAATATATTATATTTTTTTGAAAGATTTTATAATAATTAAAATAACTAAAAGATAAAAAAGTTAAATATTTTTAAAAGTACAATTTTTTAAAATTACAATTTTTTTAAAACAGTTTTTAAATTAAACACATATATTTTGTATTGATTTTTTAGTTTATAAATAATTATAAAATCTTTCAAAAATATATACAAATTTTAAAAATGTTTTTTAAAATTTTAAAAAATATATATTTATTTTTGAAATATTTTATAATAATTAAAAAACTAAAAAATCAATAAAAAAAAAAAAAATATATATATATATATATATATATATATATATATATTTGCAGCAGAGTATAAATATGTGTATTTTTTTTTTTTTTTAAATGAGACATTAATTTGGTCTTCTTCTTCTTGTTGCTGTTGCTGTTGCTTTAAAGCACTTGGCTAATGCGCAGTGCTTAACAATTCATTAATTATTTCAACTAAGTCAATTTTGTTGTTGCTAATTGCTGAGTTCATTGATTTTTATCGACATTTTGCAATCGCTGCCAACATCGGTCATATGGCTATATATAGAAAGCGGCGCTGATGTCGACGTCGACGTCGACTTCGACTTCGCTTGCAACGCAGCTCATTGAATCATCAATGGTCAAGACAAGAGGGTATCTAACATGCATGTGGCTAGCTGTTGTTGTTAGTTGTTGTTGTTGCTAGTTGTTAGTTGTTTATTGTTAGTTGTTGTCGACTTGTGCCGGAAATTGGCAGCGCCATAGTTTTGGGCATAAGCGCGGTGAGTGACACCGCTTGGCACATGCCGGCACGTCTGGCCAATAGAAAGTGGATAGCACACAGCACACAATTTGATCAAACAACAACACCAGACACCCCCCCCCCCTTCTCTCTCAATGCCCGCTGGCCCCCTCTCCTACACCAATACCAGAGCAGCACAAAATACTTAGAGCTTAAGTCATCACAATTTGCACCTCAGATTATAAATCATATATAAATATATATATATATATATACTGCATATTATATAGTAGTGCTATTTAAATTAAGTTTACTCCCTCCCCTTTTGATATTTGTTGTCCCATGCCCCTCTCTCTATGTCTATCTCTCTCTCTATCTATTTCTATCTCTCTTGAATACAAAAAGCTCGCCAATGCACGCTCATATGGTGTGCTTAAAAGTTTGCGCTGTTCCGCTCGCTATGCCAAAAGCAAATCCAAATCGGCGATTAATCTAAATGCGCATCTGAAACAACAGCAGAAGAAACAAAATCTACAACAACAAGAACAGCAGCAGCAGCAACAACAACAACAACAACATCAGCCGGAGGAGGCTTTATATGCGAATGTCGAAGAGTTAATTCCAGCTGAGATCGAAGACGATGCTCTAATGGGTAATGCTCAGGTAAGCGTTGAACACGTCCATCCACCCGTCGTCTCCATACGTGTGCCACCAACCAAGCGAACCCATTATCATCAGATCCACAAATAATTCGAACTCCAAATCAAAATTAAATTCAACTCCAACTCATAAACAACTCAGCTCAAATCCACCAACAGCTCAACTCAACTTTGAATCCAAATCAAATTCAACTTCAACTCCAACTGAAACTGGAAACTCAACTCATGTTGAAAATAAACTCAACTTTAACAACAACTCAAACTCAACTCGAACCTAAATTCAACTTCAACTGAAACTCATCTCGAACTTTAATTCAACTCCTACTCAAACTGAACTCTAGCTCACCTACAACTTAACTAAACTCGATATTAAGCTCTACTTCAGCTCAACTGCAATTATAATTTAAAAATAAACTCAACTTGAATTTCAAATGAACTTTAACCTCAACTCTAACTGATCTTCAACTCATGAACAACTCAACATTAACTCGAATTTAATTTCGATTTAGACTTGACACGAACTCAAATTCAACTTTAAATAAAACTAAACTCGAACTTAATTTTGACTTCTATTCAAATTGAATCTACACTTCAATTCCAACTCTTCTTAAACTCAACTCAAAACTAAGTTCCACTAAAACTCAAACTCAACTCACTCTAAAATTCAAATTGAACTTAGTCTCGAGTTCAACTTCAACTCAAATTTAACTTAAACTTCAACTAGAGCTCATCTTCAACTTCAACTTCATTTTCCACTCAATTCGAACTTAGTCTCAAGATTAAATTCAACTAAAATTCAATTCATTTTCAAATGAATTTCAGCATTAACTCATATCGAACTTAAGTTCAACTCGATTCCAACTTCAACTCAACTCAAACTTAGTCTCCGAATTAAGTTCAACTCAAATCCAAATCAATTTCAACTTTATCTCCAATTTCAACTCATCTTCAACTTCAACTCAACTCGAACTTAGTCTCAAGTTCAATTTAAACTCAAATTTGAACTTCAACTTCAACTAGAACTCACCTTCAACTCAACTTCAGCTACAACTCAAGTACAGCCTACGTTCAACTCTAAGTCAAATTTAAGTTCAATTCGATACAAATTCAAACCTCAACGTTAATTTCAACTTCAGCTCAAACTCAACTCGAATTTAGTCTCGAATTCAGCTTGACTTCAACTTATTCTTCAATTCCAACTCGAATTCAATTGCAACTCAACTGCAAATAAAGCTCACCTCAAACTCAATGTCAACTAGAACTTCAATTTAACTTTAACATCAAACTCAACTCCAATTCAGTCGCAACTCCAACTTCATTCCAACTACAACTCCAACTTGAACCTCAATTAATGGCTATTAATTTGATTACGTCTTGGCCAAGCCATCAACAATCTCATGCCAATCCCCGCCAACCCTTGTCATTTTTATTGTTTATAGCCTGCCGACAGGTGTCTATGTGTGTGTCTCTGTGTGTGTCTATGTATCTATGTACTTTTGTTTGTGTTATTGTTAAACTCGTTTGCCATTCGGCATTTAGCAAGTAAGTGCAATTTATTTATAAGCCATTCGAATGCTCCAATGACAGATGGCAAACGTCTCAACAAATTCGAAGCCATTTACCTGTTTTAGCATTCCTCCTACTACAACTGCTACGCCTTCATGCTCTCTCTCTCCCTCTCACTCTCTCTCTCTCTCTCTCTCTCTCTCTCTCTCTTTTTCTCATTCACTCGCTCTCCTGTGCAAATAAATATTTTGCAAGGTCTTTTTGATCGCGCACCTGTTAATTAATCATTTACACAGCTAAGATGCTATTTGTGCAGGTGCCAGACTTGTATTAGCTTTAAGCTGAGCGCCATCAAACAAGCGCAACAGCTGACAAAAGCTTTCAATGCAAGCTTTTAGCACTGTCACTACTCACGCATAGATGGCGCCACTAGTGCGGCCAGCTGCTGAACTAACTGAACTAACTTCAAAGACGTTACAGAAAGTTAGTTCAATTTCATTTAATTCAAATTTAGTTTTATAGATGTACATATAAATGTATAATATTTATATATATGGATTTATATTTTTTAAAATATATTTTGATATTTTATTATTTTAATATTTGTTCTTTAATCTTTCCAAACACATTCATGAAATAAAATAAGAACAATGAAAATATACTCTACGCAAACCATTTCAACACTTTTGAATATAAATTCTTACAATTATTTAAATTATCTATATTATTCAATAAAAATAATTAATAATAATTATATTCTTATTATTATTATTATTATTATTATATAATATATTATCATAACATTAATTTAGATATTATATTATTATTATTATTAATCATTTTAATTTAATAAAAAAAGTGACCAATAAACAAAAAATAAATAAAAACCTAAATTACACAATTTTGTGCATTTCGATCAATGCTACTCTATCCTACGGATGGAGCAATATCGATAGAATCCTACAGAATCTCATTGATCCTTTAAAAAAATATTGATTTTGTTTTAAGTGTAGCTTGTTTGGGTTTCTTTACAAATATTAATAAAACAAAAATAAAATAAAATAATAATAATAATAATAATAATAATAATAATAATAATAATAATAATAATAATAATAACTGCTGGCTACAGTTCCATACTAACCTCACATCTGTAGATATGTAGATAACACAATTAAACTATATTCACAACTGAACGTATTCATACATTAAAAAAATCTGAATAAATGGGGTCGAGTATTGGCATTATCAGGAATTGGTATTATACATGTATATTGTTTCAAGTATTATAACATAATGACATTCCTGCTTTCATTCTGTTTACATATCCATAAATCAATCATACACATAAATATACATACATATCGACATATAACATTCGCATTTTTATTCTCTATTTATTTTCAGGTAAGCTCCAAGCTCTATTCCAAGTCAATTTCAGCACAGACCAAACAATGCCAGCCAAAGTAAGTTGCAGTGCTTAATTAAGTTTTTTTTTATTTCCGATAAACAACAGATTGTCATATAAATGTCAAAAAATACAAAACTCACAATGAAATGTTGCTGTAAAAAAAATACATACATAAAAAATGCACAAGAAAAATAAAAACAAAAATGCAAAACAAACCCGATTAACGGCTTTTCGGCCATTATTGTCACATCTGTTGAAGATGTTGTTTTTTTTTTTTTTTTTGGAGAAGCAGTTGCCGCTGCTGTTAGCTTGTGCAAGAACCCTGCGAATCTCGGTCAAGCAACAAGTGCAGCCGCAGCAGCTGCTGCCAGCGTCGCAGTCAACGCCAGCATCATGGGAACTGCGCCGTTAGTGCTAATCACGCGCTGAATGCTAATATAACGACGCACACACACACACACATATATGTATATATATATGCTTACATGCATATGTGATCATCTCTCTGCATACATATGCATAAAGCTGCGCTGGCTGCTGCTAAGCAGCATAAATTTGCAGCAGTTATGCAACTGCAACTGACATTGCCCATAATACCGGTACTTGTCAACGTCGCGACGTGACGTCGACGGCGACAGCAGCAGCAGCAGCAGCACGTGCATTTAGCTGGTTAAATTATTGTAACAACCAGCGCACAGTGGTTACTAGCTTAAAGAAACATTTAAAAAAAACTTGTGTTACTTTGTAATAAAAAATACATTTTAAATTAAAATAATATTTATACAAATTAAGTTATTGTAACAGCCAGTCAGTGTTATGAAATGTTTGGAAACAAATAATAAATTTTAAAAATCGAAATCTAAGAAATTAAAAAAAAAAGTATTCTTATTCGTTGAAATTGTATTATGAAATCATGGAAATTTATTTTAAATTAAATAATAATTGGATCATTTTATATGAAAAATTATAAATTCAAATATTAGTACAAATTAAAATTTGAATCATTGTAACAGGCAACGCAAAGTGATTATTAGCTTAAAGAGAAATATGTCAAAATTCTATAAAAAAAAATGTTTGAATAAATAAAAAATATAACACATAATAAGAAAAATTCCAAATTCTATTATTAATAAAAAATAATAACCACATTTGGCATTACAAATTAATTATCAACCTTTGGGTAAATACAATTATTTATTACAGCAACTTATTAAGATAGTTCTAAGGCAACTACAAAGTAATGATACTTAACAAATACAATAATAAAAAATGTTATATTATAATAAAATTTTTAAGTTTGCACCTCTTACCTCACTGTGCTCAATAGCAAACGGTATATGTGCTGCCCAATCAGTGAATACCGCTTTGCATGCTGTGACGACAGATGCTTATACCGTAACAGTGCAGTCGCGTCCAAATATTTGGCCTACGCGTTGACAACAACAACAACAGCGGCAGCAGCGCAGCAGGTGTAGCGGCTCTCCTGCGTCGCGTCGCAGCAGCGGTCAACAACAGCAAAGTACATTGCTGCTGCAGCAGCCGGCATGATGCGCTTGCGCTCCGCACTCCGCAGTCACTCTCTCATTCTCTGACTCTCTTCTCTTTTAAGCGCTTCGCGCAATTCTTGCTCTCCAGCGCTTAGTTTCGTTTGAGCTACCCGTGCATCGTATGGGGCATGGGATATGCCAGACTATAAAATGAATTTGTTAGGTAGTTGTAAAATCAGTAGTTAAATCAGAGGCGATTATAATATTTAAATGTTTAAATTTCAATTTTAATTTTCGACCTAATAAAGGCATGTATATATATTTTTTTTAATTTTACTGCTGTATATAACTGAGTTATGCATTATGCTGCTCCGGCCAGGGTATCTGTGTAGTGATATAGTTGCTCTTAAAGCGTTCTCATTGGTTCTGTTTTGACGTCGACGCGTCGCTGCTACTGGGACGGCGGCTGCTGCTGTTGCTGCTGCTGAGGTTGCCGTTGGCTGCGCTTAGTCTGCCGTTGTGCGTCGTTGACGTCGCCTCGACGTTGTTTAGCTGTATTTGTGAACCGTTCTAAATTTAGTTGGGATACGCAGTGGTCGCGAGGGGCGCAGTAAATGCCGACGCCGCCGTCGACGTCGACGTAAAATTCTGTGTTCACTTCATTAAAATATCGTTTATTTTTGGTAATTCGCTTTTACATAACGCAGACGCGTAAATTAATGTTAAAATTGATCTAGTTTTTTGTTATTTATTTTTTGTTAATTCTGTGCTTGTGTCAAATGTGCGAAGAAACAACAACAACAACTATAATAATAATAACAACAACAGAACACATTCTGAACTAAATTTTAATTTATATTATTCATTTTCGCCTTGATTAATGATTCCACCTGTGCCAGAACGCGACATCAATGGATTTTCAATACAGAAAACATATTGCAAAAACGACTTTGATGTCTTGTCAAGTCAATAACATTTGTCATTATCTATTGTGACGGCACTGTGCCATTACAAGAACATTTGTATCTACAAATCAAAACATGTTCGCAGCTCTATAGATATACATATAGATATATGTATGTATGTAAACCCCATAACTGCCGCACTTTTATCGCCCATGTTCGGCGACCTTCAGATCGCACAGAGAACTTGAGCTTGAGAGATGCGCAGCAAACACAAAAAAATAAATATACATTGAACATATTTTGATGATGGTCAGACGTGTGACAAATTACAAGATCTGTATCTTGTGCAAGTGCAACAAATTTAGATACAAATATATCTTTCGCTCAATACGTGGCTTTTACGCACTGCACTGGCCGAGAGATATTTTCTTCTTTTTTTTCCGTTTCGGCAGCCAAATGCATTTTATGATCCCCATTTTTTTTTTTTTTCCAAACGAAAATCTAAACATTTCGCTTGGGTTCTTGAAATTGTGCCAATTATTTTGTTTCACTTTCGGCCAAAATAGAACACAATAAAACGGCAGCAGTTTCATGGTATTTGGGCGCTCTGTCTCGCATAGTTTTTATATTCATAGATATAGATATATATGTAAATATATATGTATATGTTTTTGTTATGCCCTCTGTCAACTCCCTGTCGACCCTATTTAGCATAAATAGTGTGGCCCTTTCATGTTCTAGTCATCAATTTATGTAGCGCCGTAACCGTTAGTTAATTCTTTGTGACTGGACCAAGCATTGTTAATTAGTCGCTTCTTTATTTATTTTGTTCTCGCTCTGTCTCTCTCTCTCTCTCGCTCTCACTCTAACGAAATAACAACAAATTTAGACAAGAGACAGCATCGAGTGACAGCGACATAAATCCAACATGCATAGTTCTCCATCTAACAAAAGACAAACAACAACAACAACAACAACACGGAACAACATGAATAGAAAAAACTCGCAACATTCCAATGGGTCAAGCAAAGCATAAGCCGTCCATCCAATTGGAATCAAAATACAACTGCAGTCAATGCTGCCCATTTCCTAAAAGCAAAATCAATTGTCAACAGCGCAGCGAGTGAGCGTGCGAGTGTGAGAGAGAGATAGCCTGTGTTGTGGTGTGGGGTTAGGTGAGAAGTGCAATTGGCCGCACTTTGCGCTTTATTAGCACACAGTGCAAGCAGCTTTTGTCTGGCATCCAACGTTGACATTTGTCGCCTGCTATGCGCCAATTGCCGATGTCAACGACTCTTCGGCCGTTTGTAAATTGTTTAAAGTTTACAACAGAAATGATTGAACCCACTGAACCCAGGGTTAATTATGTTAAATGACGAACATTTCATTTCATTTGATATCACAATCCGTAAACAATCTTCGTGTGGCTTAGATTTAGACTTGAAGCCAAAACAAAAAAAAATTTCCGGAACGTAACATGTGATACCAGATGATATCTGATATCTGATGAACGTAGGTACTTAGTCACTCTACAGATCTCTAGATCTCTAGCTGACTTCACAGAATCATTTTTTTTTTTTTTGCAACGATTAAGATAAAACTGTTTATCTTCATCGCAATCTGAAGCGTAATCACTTGGCTTATATAAGAGGCTAGCTCGACTCCTATTAACGGGGCGATAGAAAGATATCTCCAAGTATCTCTCATACTCTCTTTGTGTTTTCATACATATATCTCTTTCTGGACTACTTAAATGATAAACAAATACACGTCCTACGGCGTTGGGTGTCTATCAAGAATGTTTCAATACTTTGCTTTGTTTTGCGAATTCTTTCGGAAATAGCTAAAGAAACTTCATTGATTCTAAGTGTTATGACACGGCCCACACTCACACACATACACATATACACATATACAGACACCTATTATCACATTGTGCAAATAATACGAATTTCAAGGGGCAACAACAACAACAACAACAGCGAAAGCAATTAAATATACCTCATTAGGTGAACATCTCGCATTGTATTCGTACCGCCCGACCTTTCGCGTTTGTCGCAACATTTTTGCGAGATAAGTTGCGAAAATATTTACTTAAGTGAAACAGAAAGTGCCGCAGACCGATGGCACTTCAGACACAGGCCGACTATATGTATATATAAATTTATATGTAGATGTTATGCTCTGTAATATATACAAATATATATAAATATATATATATATATATATATATATATATATATATATATATATATATATATATATATTCATTCATTCATTATACAAATAGTGGCGAAAGAATGTTTGTAAAAAGTTTTTTTTAATTTTCCACAAATTCCAATTCAACTCAAAAAGAGTTAAATTTCTCTAATTATTTATCTTTCTCTTACTTTACACTAGTTACTTGTGGAATTGAAGAAATGTGCATATATATATATATATATATATATATATATATATATATATATATAATGTATCTAGAGAGAAGAGAACTTTCGTCTATTAATCTTTAACTCAACTTGAAAATAACTTTAATTTCTCTACTTTTTCTCGCATTTCACCCATTTCGCATAATTAATTGTTGAATTAAATATATATTTAAATAGAATTTTCGTACATCAACTTTAGACTAAAATTCCTTTAACCAAAGTTATTCCCAAAAGTTAAAATTTTTCTATTATTTTTGTCTTTCATATATTTTCCTTCTTTACTTATGAAATTAAATATAAAGTAAATATATAGTAGAGCATGAGATTAGTTGAATAAAATACTATAAGTCAAAGATTTTTGGGAATTAAATT
The DNA here is from genome assembly GCA_035047405.1 of Drosophila stalkeri. Lineage (NCBI taxonomy): Eukaryota > Metazoa > Arthropoda > Insecta > Diptera > Drosophilidae > Drosophila > Drosophila stalkeri. Next base: position 7,376,402 of record JAWNPR010000061.1, on the reverse strand, counting down.
AAATTTGGATTTTATTTGTATTTTTCATATCCCACTCATGTTTCACCTTTACTTGTGGAACTAAAGGGATCTATATAAAAGTTTGGGAAATGAATCGAGAATACCATTATCATACTATATTCTTGCAGATCGCTAATGAAAACTGATCTGGCATCAAGTATTTTAATACATTGCCAAGATCAACAAATTCTAAACATAATGAGAACAAAAATACACTTCGATAAAATTTTATAGAGCAAATGACTTGAACTTTATGGAAGAAATATACTAAATAATATATATTTATTTTTTCTTATATATATATATTTTTTTTTTCTTATTTATTTTTTTACATACATATATTTGGCAAGAAATTTGTTTACTACACTCAACACTAATTGAGATAAATAGAGCGATAAATAGAGATACTAAAGTAGAAATGAAAATTAGAAAATTTTGAAAGTTTTTGTTGAGTTTCATTCCAGATAAGTTAAATGCATAGAACGTGTCTATTTCTTGTTAACTTAAATTTAGATAAATTTCGATATTTCAAAAATTTATTTAAACAAAAAGAATGTGACATAGAGCAAGCATGGGTATAAAGTATTTTATAGATATTTAATAGAGCTCAAGTAGAATTTGTTTTTGTAAATCTGGAATGATATATTCCATATAAACAATTCCATATAAATGTATATTTAAATAAAACTATTGTCACATCTGCATATTCTAGCATAGATTTAGATATAGTTGTTTCTTATTGAGGATCAGAATTTCTATGATTTTCTACATTAATTATAGGAATTACTCACAATTATAAGAATTACTTTATTCTGTATATGACAGCTTGTCATACTAGGTATAACACTGGAACGACATTTAATGCTAACAGCCATCGATGGCTCTACATATATTTGTAGTGTAAATGGGGCGAACTGGGGCGTGCGGTGGCACAGTTTCCTAATGATCTAATGATCTCAACGATCTAATTTTGGAAATGGGCTTCTGGAAACTGTGCGTCGAACAAAAAAAAAAAAAAACATTAGTGTGCCCTGGATCACTTAGTTTTATCTCGATGTATTTAAACACACATACATAGATATACATATTATATATATATGTATGTATATATATGGATATGTCAAAGTAATTCATTTTCTGCTGTCAATCAATTCAGAAATATAAACATATACGAATTCTTTGCCTTTCCATTTTCAGTTGACTGTAAATTTAATGTATATGTATTTAACGCACGAGATTTGGTAAAAATTGTAAATTAAAATTCCAGTCAAAATTCTCCAAATTTGAAGAACCTTATCTAAGCGGCGGGCATACCAGATGTATTAAATGGTAAATCCACAATCATTTTGCTAAACGACGTAAAGTAAACGAGAAACCAGAGCGTAACAGCGCACTGTTAGCTAACAGTGCGCGTAGAAATCACACAACAGAGCGTAATAGCGCGCTGTTAACTAACAGAGCGCTCAGCCGACTGTAGCCAGGCTTAACATTGCATTCTTTGTAGTTGCTGCAACTGTGAAGAGGGACGTTCGCTTCAGGCGGTGACCTTGGCACTGGCCACGCCCACAAATTGTGGCTATGCCATTAAACGCCCTATTTATTAAGCATAAATTGCCTAGACTGTGGGTGGGGGGCAATTGGGTTAAAAAGGATGCCGCAAAAGGATTTTCAATTGGCAGGTGTTGTTGTTGCTGTTATTGCAGCAAGAACTTTTCGAGCTGCAATTGCAATCGGGCCTATTTATAGCTGAGCGCCTGAGTGCCTGCGGCTAGCTGCGACTCCACTGATTATTTTCAGATGATTTTTTTCTCATTTCATCTTTTTTTTTCAACTCTTTTTTTTTATCCGTCTGGCAATAATTTATGTTATTTGACTTTAAAGCCCCGGCCCGAGCTCACATAATTGCGGGGTTTCGCTTGCAGCGGCCACTCGATGCGCCCTTTGCAATTAGCCTCTGCCACTGTGAAGTCGCTGCTGCTGCAACTTCAGCAGGTTCATGCGGCTGCCTCAAGTGGCCCTTCGTCTTCTTGGCCAAGTTAGAGAGGGCGAGGGCGAGGGCGAAGGCGAAGGCTTTGACTGTGACTCAGGCAGAGGCTAAGGCCGACATTTGCTCAGATATGGGCCCGGTTCATTAGCTCAATTGTTTCTTCACTTGTCACACTCCAGTTCAAGTTGCACTCCATTAGCCAGATACGTGCCACATCAGCGCTTGCCACTCACTACATTTCTCTTTATGAACCTTTCTTCTAATAACAACAACAACAACAACGACAACAACAGCAACAATAGCAACAACCTAATTGAAGCTGGAGGGGTTTGGAGTGGAGAAAGGCCAGATCCCCGACTAATATTAATACAAGGCAAGCCAAGAACTAAACTTGACTCTGTTTATCGACTTATCTATCCATATATAAACAATTGGGCATGAGCGACTGTTCAATAGATGCTCATGACTTTATTAAGACTGACTAAGAAAGATATGGATTTATATAGAGAGAAAGGTAGTATGACACACTCTATATAAAGCGGCATAGAAAACAGTTTTATTTTAGTTTTTTCTTATACCTAGCAATCAATGTCTGCCAACTTTAAGATTTACTTAACAAACAGATTTTAGAGACTTTCTCGTTACAGACTTAAAGCTATGATAATTTATCATATCGTAGAATGAAGTAATGCTTTTACTATACCTTAGCTCCGTAAAGCTCTATAAGACAATCTTTAAAATGCATTTTTTAAATATCAATATTTATCTGTTATCTTAGTAAAAAAAAAGCTCACGTTTTAGAGATATTATTTAAACTGGAATATGGCTAAAAAAAAAAAATACAAAAATCAAATTTACCTAGGTTTCTTCTCTGGTATCTAGTAACTCCGATTCTTGTTAGTTTATATATGTTATTTTTATTTATTTATAATATATGCATATGTGTTTTTCCTATATATGTACATATGTACTATATATTGGAGCAATAATTTGTTTAATCTGTTTAGCTCTGCTCTTAATTTGATACATTGAAAACTTCATCAAAAGCTCCAGCTAGAATATATTTCAATAATTTCCACCCTTGAAAAACTTTTCCATTCATTGGGATCTACATATGTATGTCCAAAATCAAACTTCTTCAAGTTTCTTAAATCAGCTTAAAATACAGGGCATTCTTTAGTTGAGCTAAGATTTGTTACATGTGTTCACGTGTGTTCTCTTTGCAAATTACAAATGCAATTAGCTTGAACAACAACTACAACAACAACAACAAGAACAAATGCAAGAGCAACAACAGTAATAACAACAATAGAAAAATGTAATTAAATTGTTTAACTTACTACGGTTTCGCTTGTTGGCATCATAGAATGGAAAACGCAAAAGCGTTAACTGTTGCAAGCTGAGCGCAATTAATAACCAGATAAACCCGAACCCGAACCCGAACCCGAACCCGAATCCGAACTCGAGCGCGAAACCCGAACCTTGCCACCTTAAGTTAATATTCACTTACAGCAAATGGCACAAGCATGCACAGATCTACATATATACATACATATAAAACTACATATGTACATATATATGTACATATGTATTGAAATTTCATAATAGCAAACAGTGCGAAGCTCCATTAGACAGTCATTCGCTTTAAAGTTCGCATTTAATTGGCTGCTTTGCCTCGCCTTGCCTCGCCCTTCCACGCATTCCACCCACTTTCCATTGTAGGCTTAACGCAGCCACATGCATATGCACAAATATAAATACATACATACATGCATGCATACAAATATCTGTAAAAACAGTCATACATATATGCAAATATTCATATGTACATACATATGTATGTATGTATGCATATCTATTTACGCTCACGTACAGCTAGCTATGCACTGTTAGAGCAATTCTATTTAGAATTTTAAATTCCAACAAATATCAGTGGAAGGTTTACATCCAAAATACTTTCGACTATATCAGTACATACATACATATCTCTCTATATGCATAAATACATACATATGTATATAAATAATAATCAAGCTCATTTCAGTTCTCAGCACGAATTTTTGCTCAGTGTATCGTTTAGCGAATGATAGAACCTAGCACTCTGCTTGATGGCGCGCTCGGTCTTAGCATTGATCACGAAAGGCACGTAACTTATACATACATACAGATACCTGTATATACATATTTACATACATTGCATGTAAATCCAATATAAATGTATATGTAACAGTAAAAAACATTAACAGTGCAGAGCAGGCGTTAGTCGGTATAGTCTTTGTCAACTCCCTCGCTTCACTGGAAAATAAATAGTTTATAAATAAATTATTTGCAATAATTACGAACCCAATTGCAAGCAAAATCAATGAAACGAAAATGGCACAAAGAACAAACAAATTTGTGCACATCAATAATGTTCGACTAAAACATACCCTATGAGCATGTATGTTCATACATACGTACATATGTATACATATAAGACATATGTATGTATGCATGCGCATTGTATATCGAATATATATTAATGTATCGATTATAAGATTCTTCACTTGATTTAGTTTGTATTCATATGCGAACAGGGTATAAAAGTCATAATTCAGTAGCATATCAAATATTATGTTACATATACATACATATGTATGTGTATGTATGTATGTATGACATGTAGCTGTGCATGCGTTTGTTTATGTCGATGCTTAAGAAGCAAAATAGAGAAACGCTGAAGACGGACGCGTCGCTGAGGGCGGCGCAGTTGCTGTCAATTCCGATGCCAACGCGACGATTCTTGACATAACAAACGCACATCACTGTTTAGCTGCGGTCTTCCTCTGCCGCTGCCGGTGCCGCTGTCTCTTCTTTATGCTTTCACATCAATTCTTAATGCACTCCTCTTTGACTGTCCGCTGTCGCTGCCTTCATCGCAGTGGATCAATAAACAAACAGTTTTGTAATCTCTACCTGAACTGAAAGTGGAGCAAAAGAGCATTGATAGAGGGGGGTCGGGATCGGCGGCGGGTCGCCATGTCCAAACTGAGTATGAGTATGAGTATGAGTATTTATGTGTGTGTACATGAATACATACATATGCATGCTAAGCCCTACACAGCATAGGCAGGGGTCAAATAATGCAATACTTGCTTGTTAGAAAGAGAGCGAAAGTGCGTATGTGTCTCTTTTATTGTTCTTTTTGACTGCAGCTGATTCTTATGCTCCGTTTGCTCTTTTCCCCTTTTAAGAATTCTTCACTAGTGTATGATTGTGTGTGTGTGTGTGTGTCTACATTTAGGTAAGCGTCGGCCTAGCGTTGTCCGCGTTTTATGTTTTATGAGCATAGGGTATTTCAAGCATTTAAGTTAGGGCGATTAATGAAATCTAACATGTATATATGTGCATATATATATATAGAATATATTATATATATACTTATGTTTTATTAGTTATCTTAAAAAACATATTTATGTCTTCATACACATATATATATATATATATATATATATACATATTTATATTTGTATATGTATGTCGTGCCACTGTATTCTTATCAGCTAAAGGGTGTTATAGGAGTCGTGCTACTTCTTTGAGTCAACCCAAGTTGCCTGCTACAACAACAGCAACGTGAAAAAAGAACCTTCATCATTTGTGTTTATTCTTTTGCTTTGGCTTCCTTCTGCTCCGTCGTTTCTCGCCACTTCTCCTTGTTGTCGCTTGCGCTTGTGCACTTGCCGCCTGTGCCGCTGTGCCGCTGTTCCAGTTGCGTTCTCCACTCTGAGTTTTTCGACAATTAGCGGTGCGCACGCAATGTGAACGCACACATATGCGAGAGTCGCGCAGTGCCGTTAGTTCGAATTTGAATCGAAAGTCTAATCAAAAAATATTATTTAAATAATTCGTGCAGAACGATGAATCATTTGCGTGTGCACAAGTTTAAATTGGGTGGCAAGGACAACGCGGCTATGGCCGAAATTCCTTCAACAAACGCCGCCACGGACAACAATAACAGCAACAACAACAATAATAATAACAATAATAACAATAATAATAATAATGGAGGCAGCGCAAAGGGCTTTCTCACGCGCATCAAGCGGTACTCGGTGCTGGGCAATAAACTAGGCCGCCGTCACTTGAGCAGCTTGACCTTGCCTGGTGGCGGCGGTTCCTCTGGCAAGGATCGATCCGGGTCGCCGAGCAAACTGGCCACTGGCAGCTACAACATGACCGGCAGCAACTCCGAGGATCATCGCCTGGAGATCGGAGCACCCATACTCATATCGACAACAACTTTGGACACGGATCGCTTTGGCGTAACCGAGGCGCGCCTTAGGCAGATCGGTGGCGGCATTGCCAAGACCTCGTCGATAGTGCGCACCCTGACGCCGCGCAGCTCCGACGAGGAGGAGTTTGTGGACGCCTGTGGCACGCCCCAAGCGGAGCGTCATTCGGCCGTCGAAATTGAACAGTTCCAGACGCCGACGCATCAACCCGAACACACACTCTCGCCGCCACCCACACCACCACCACCGCCTCCACCACAAGCAGGAGCAAAAGCAACATCTCTAGCAGCAGCAGCATCAGTAGCAGCAGCAGCATCAGCATCAGGAGCAACATCCCCAGCAACATCATCTGTGGAGCCGCCCATCCGACGTCCGCGCATTGCCCGCCAACAGCAATCGCAATCGGTGCAGAATCTGCATCGCTCCGAGCTCAAAGTCTATCTACACAAGTCGCCGTCGATGACGTTGGACCTGAACATGACGGCACCACCGCAACTGGGCCTAAACCTGCCCGAGCTGCCGGAGCTGTACGGCGCCAGCGAGCTGAGCCTGGCGGCCAGTGAGAACAAGGAGAACCACAGCACGCCACAGCGTGGCCAGCGTGGAACACAGACGCCTGAGTCGAACCGTTATATGTGTGGTGACTTCCATGGCATTGGCTCCTTGCAGCGGCTGACATCGAAGCAGAGCTCCAAGCAGAGCTTGGCCAGTTGTCGCAGCAGCAACCGGAGTTGTAGCCGAACGCGCAGCCGTAGTCGGAGTCGAAGCCTGTTGAGCAACAGCCAGATCAGCATCACTGATGAATTCGACTTCGATCTCAAGTCAGTCAGCTATACGAGCTTGAATGCCCAGAATCTGTTCGTGTCCATTGATGAGCTGCAGGAGATAACACGGCAGATCAACGAGACGGAGGACTTTAATCGCGAAATCGATCTGGAGTACTGCACGCACCGGGATCAGCTGCGTCCAAATGAGCGCCGCATCACTTTGCTCAAGAACAAGAACCAGCGCCTGATCAGCTTCAATCACAATAAGGAGAAACTGCGCAAGGGCTGGCACGGCATGAAGAACTGGCTGGGTGAGGAGGGTACCAAGCTCAAGGAGGTGGTGCGCCAGCAAACACCACTCAAGCGTGTGGCACAATCCAAGCTCAATCTCAATCAATCTACGGTCAGTGCTAATCGCCACTCGATGTCGCCGGATCGCAGTCGTGATGTGACCGAGAGCTGTGAGGATGTCACCGAACGCACCGACTACGATCCGTCACTGTCGCAGAATCCCAGTGAGGAGGATTTATCGCCGAATGCCAAACGCTTCAAAGACGAGGTACAGCCAGGGGCTAGAGCATTGTTTGGTCTACATTCGAGAATTTTATATTATATTTATTATATTTTGACTCTTGATAATCCTACTTAAAGATCTCCCAATCTCTGTATCTTTTTTCCCTCACAGGGGCAAAACGGCTTCGAGGAACTCCGACGCTATGTCAAACAGGGCGGCGACTTCAGCAAGGAGCTTATCTTCGTCCTGCAAGAGCGGTAAGTACTCCGAAAGGAATTCAACTCGATGACAACATAGAACCCGCTCTGTAGGGTTTCGAGATCAGTTTATCTTCCATTCATAATGGGAAATCAGAGTCTAAGGAAAATAGTATATGAAACAGAAAACATTTCAGATAATACAATATATATATTTCTCTTTCTTCCTTCCCTATAGCGCTGACTCGGAGCTGATCTATTCAAAGTCGCTCTCGAAGTTGGCCAACAAATTGAATAAAGCTGGTCGAGAGATTCCCGGCAGCGTGGCGGATGCTTGGCGTGGTGTTGCTACAGAAATGGAAAGTCGCAGCGACATCCATCGCCAGCTGGCAGCCTCGCTCACGGACGAGCTGGTGAAGCCGCTGAAGACAGTTGTGGATAATCATCACAAGACACGTAAAGCGGTAAGTGGATAGACATTATCAATTCGATATCTAATCGAACTCATTTACCAATCACCTACCAGGTGGAAAGCAATGTGGACAAGGCGGCTCGAGTGCTCAGCGAATGGCGTGTGAGCGAGGCGAAGGCCAAGAAGGCCTCGCACACGGCCGCCCGGGAGAACGAGAAGCTGCAGGACGCGATGCTGGACGTGCGCATACAGAAGTCTCCATCGATAGCGCTGCTGCATCAGGGGCCCAACAAGCTGGCCGCCGAGAAGGAGCTAAAGTCGGCCGAGAAGGATTGTGCCAAGCTGGACAACAAACGCAAGAAAGCCGAGGAGGCGGTCAAGCGAGCGGACGTCGAGTACTATACGCTCTGTGTGCGCGCCGAGCGGGCACGCGTCGACTGGGAGATGGCCGTGCTGCGCGGCTCCTCGCAGCTGCAGAACAGCGAACAGCAGCGCGTGGGCAATATGCACAACTTTGTGCAGCAATATGCGCGCCTCATCAACGACATGAATCCCATACTGGGCAGCCTGACCAACAACCTGCAGCAGCAGCTGGACGCCTGCAACGTGGCGAAGGATATGCAGGTGGTGCGCAACATACGACGCAACTCCGAGGGACCCAGCGAACAGCTCCTGCCGGACTTCTATTGTGAGCACACAACGCTGGCCATGAACCGGGAGCGGCGCAAGCATTCGCTAATCAAGCTACTGCAACTGGTCAAGACGGACTTGGAACGTGAACGACGCTCCAGAGACGGACTGCGTGGCCTGTCCCAGTCGCTCAACAATCAGGAGCATCAGAATATTACCGATAAGCTCTATCATGTAAACTCAATCTATTCATTCTGCTACAATTCCATTGATGACTAATTGACTTTTTTATCATCTCAGATTCGCTCGATGCTGACTTATTTGGAAGGTGCACGCTTGAAGCTGCATACAGCACTGCTGGAGCTGGATCATAAGCCGCGTACAACACATCCGCTGGCTCAGCACATACAGGTAATCTAAAATTAATAAATAAATGAAAACAATTTTTAAAAAATACAAAATAATTCAAAATAATTCAAAATTCAAGAAAATTAAAAAAATATAAATAAAATAACAATAAAACAGACTAAAAAAATTTTTTTTAATCAAAATTTAATAATACAAGAAAACTAAAAAATAAAAAATAAATAATTAAAATAAAAATAAAACACTAAAAATTTTTTTAATCAAAATTTAATAATAATATTAAAAAAAAAAAAAAAAAATAATTATGCAGATGATCTAAAACAATTTTTTAACACATTTTTAAAATATATATAAATATGCATGAAATAAAAAATAAAAGTATCTATAATTTTAAATAATAAAAAATACAAACAAAATAAATTTTTAAAATATGTTTTTTAACATAGTTTTTATTTTTAAATCTGTTTTATTTATATTTAAATAAACAAAATCATATACCCTGATATTCCATGGGTTCAGGAAATTAAAAAAAAGTAAAATAGTTGATTTACCAATTCTTTAATGATTAAAAATATATACTTATATATGACACGTGATCTTAGAAAAAGAAAAAAAAAACTAATAAAGAACAAGAATTTTAATCAATAAATAAAAAATACCATTGGTATATAACAATTTTTAAACAATTAATAAACAAAAATTTTCAACATTAAAAATATATATAAAAGAAATTTAAATAATACAGGTAATCCGGAAAAACAATTATATTTTAGTAATTGATTAAATATTAAAAAAAAAAAAACACATTAAAAAATATATTTATTATAAAGGAAAAATTTTATTTTTAAATAAAAAATAAATATAATTTAAACAAAATAAAGAGCCTAGCAATCAAAGCTCTAGCTAATGTTTCTATTATAAATTATTTTTAAATAAATAAATCAAATTGAGTAATGCTTCTATTTGAATCACACAGATTACGCGCGATCGCACTGGCCTGCAGCAGAGCATTCTGAAGGTGCCCAACTGGATGAAGATCAACGATAAGACACAGCAGTCGAACAATGGCTTGCTGTCGCAGGACACTAGCGATGGTGGCGTTGTCGTCGACCAGGATGACTATGCGCAGAGCAACAACTCCTGTGCGAACATTAGCGTCGTGCCGGCGCCCACATCGGCGCTGCTGAAGCAGTTCAATCGCAGCAAGAGCAATATTGAAAACTTTACCAGCCAACCAAAGATAATCTCGACAACCAATGCATCGCTGGCGGCGACGACTATGACTGCCACGGGTGGTGCGGCCGGCAGGTCCAGGACGCTGAACGCTGGTGCTGGCCAGACGAACGGCGATCGTGGCCAGGCAGACGGCGGCTCCAATCAGCAGGACTCTGACTTTGATGAGTTTAGTTCGCAGGACGAGGACGAGGACGAGGCTGAGGCTGTGGCCGAGCCACAATTGGCACAGAATTTCTATCAGAACACGCAGGAGGTGCAAAGCTCGTCGATGAGCTCCCAGGGCGCCAACAGTAATTTCACCAACGTCAGCTCCAATAATGGCGGCCAGTGCCAGGTGCTCGGTCGCTGCAAGGCGCTCTACAGCTATGCACCGAAACTCTACGACGAGCTGGAGCTAACGCCCGGCGACATCATCGAGATTCATGCCAAACAGGACGACGGCTGGTGGCTGGGCGCACTGCGCAATCAAATTGGCATCTTTCCGGCGACCTATGTGGAGGACTGTGTCTAGCTAGCGATCTACATATATAAGTCACATAGTTGTGTAAGAGTGTGTGACTGGAGACTTAAGTCTGTATGCGTGTGTATGCGTGTATGCGTGTGTGTGTGTGCGTGTGTGTGTGCATCTGAAAGAGAGAGAATGTATGTGCGTGATACTGGAAGAAAGTCGAATTGTATTTGATTTCGTTCAACTTCCCCCTACATATATCATATATCATTATATATATATTCTTACAACGAGCTTTAAAGGTCTCTGCATTAAAATATCCAAATTTTAACTATTGGAACACATTTTGTATTCAATTCATAAACATATATACATATATATTTTTTGTTTGTTTTTTTTTTTTATTATTATTGATCCCAATTAAGCCATTTCTCTTGCACACCTATTTGTGACTCTGTGTAATTGTCAATATTATTAAATACGTTTTTTTTTTGTTCATATACAAAGTGAAACTACATTTATAATACACAAATTAATATATATATATATTAAATATAAACATACAAATACTGAATAATCATTGTGTTTTTCCTTGGGATATCATATATACAATTCTTTTCATGAAATTAGTGATGCGACTTTGCAGTAAATATTGAACAACAAATTTAATGATAAATATTTTTATAATATTTTGAATTAAATATTTAGATAAACATATTTTTTAATATTGATGTGCTCTCTTTATAATTATAATATTTTTAATTTGAATTGAACTGTTTTCTTTTAATTACTTATTTTTAAAATTAATTGTCTTTTTTAATTCAAACAAACATTTTTTAAAATTTACAATCTTTGCATTTATTTAATTTTTTATTTTATTTATTTATTTTTTTTAATTAAAATGTTTTTCCTCTTAATTTTTTTTTTTTTTTTATTAAAATGTTTGTTTTTTTTTTATATATATTTTTAAATGATTTGTTTATTAAAATATTTCATTTCTTTTAATTAATTTATTTTTATTTATTTATTTTTTTAATTTTTAATTTAATTTATATGAGTATGAATGATGAATTCTCTTTATGAAACGAAAATACTGTACCGAGGGCAGTTTTAAAGATTTCCAAACATTTACATGCATTTCTCCAAATATAGAATTCTGTATTAATCAAGTTATAATCTAGGTGACTTCTTCATATCACATTCAAAGCTAATCGAATATCACATTCTGTGCCCAGACGTGAAATGAAATATTGCTTCTAAATAGACAAATATAAATAAATTTGTTCCGACTCATGATGAGTTTACTCTCATGTACATATATCTTCTGAAAGTGGAAGCATTAATTATGCTTCAATTAAATAAAAAATTAAATCACTGAAATTAAAGAAAATATTCATTTCTTAACTCAACCAAAAGTTTTTCCGAATGAAAAAGCAACAATGAAATTTCTGAAATTAAAATTATTGATTTATTCATATTAAATATTTATAAATAATTTCCATCTTTCAGTTGAACCAAATCATTGCCTAAAATTCCCAAAAACCCAAAATCAAGACACGCTCATATATAAATGTGTAAATATTTATATATTTATAGCATAATATTGTATATTTCTTAAAAATATATCAAAAAAATAATTGTAATTAAATATTTAAAATATCGCTGCCTTAGCATTTTAGGGACATTTACTACATTTATGCTAGTTCAAAATAATTAAATATTATTAAATTCTTGATGTTAGCTTTAGCATAGTCCAAATAGTTGCTATAAGGAAAACCTAGCCTAGAGGCCTAGCATAAATGTAGTCATTTATTATGAAAGTTGACAGGCAAGATATAGATATAGATATATATGTATATACTATATATAGTTATGTATATATATATATATATAATTATAGATAGTAAAAGTTGTAGTTAAACGATTTTCGTTGACTCAGGCTGGAAACAGAGTTTCGTTTCGAGTCACGTTTGGAATGGATAATCGTTCGGAAGCATCTGTTTAGGTATTGCTGTCGTAACAAACTAATTGACACTAAAGCTGACAAAGCAAATGAACTTATTTTGTCAGCCGTGTGTGTCAGCACCAAGCAACAACAACAACAACAACAACAACAACAATGATAATGTCGTTAGCCCTGGTTGCTCACCTCGACGGCGGCAGATGTTGCAGCTGTGACTGCTGCTGCTGCTGCTGCTGCTGCTGCTGTGGGTGGAGGCGGAGTTGCCGATGCTGCTGCGGCTGCATTTGTGGCTGCATTATCCAGGCAGCGCAGCTTCTGGTACATGTGTATGTAGTGGGCCTGCAGCTGCTTCTGATAGCCCAGCACCTTGTCCTTCTCGGCGCACCATTGACGCTTCTCCAGCTCCAGATTGATGCGGAAATCGTCGATCTTCTGGCGCAGCTTGGCTATGTCCTTGGCATAGGTGGTCGACTCCTCGATCAGTGTGTCCAGCGCCTGTTGCGGCGGCTGGCCCTGATCCAGCTGCAGTCGCTCCATGATGGCGTCCAACGGTATCGGTCCGGCCACCTGCCTCGTATACTTGTGCGTCTTCTGGCAGATCTCGTTCAGGTTGTCCAGCTGCTGCTTGAGGCGCGTGTAGCGGCCGCACGGCTCCTCGCCGTACTCGTGCGCAATGGCCAGGTCGGAGAGCTCTTTGCGCAGCTTGGCCAGCTCGTTGGTGAGTGCACCAATTACCTGATCCTTCAGTGCTATGATCTTGTTTAGCTGCTGCAACTGTTGCTCCTGCTCCGGATCCTTTTGCTGTGTTGCTTCATTCGCCTGTTGCTTTGGTTGACTTTGGCATGTGGTTGTCTGACAGTTGTTGTTGTTATTATTATTGTTATTGTTATTATTGTTCATATTGCTGTGTCTCAGGCTGACAATTGTATGATCCTTCATATTGATTTCAAGCTGGCGAGAAAAGTGAGAAGTAAAATATGATATTAATAAAACTCATTAAATATCAAATTAACTTTGAGTCTTTCCGTCTTTCAAATAGTTGTTATTACTACTCATTGGTTCTGGCATTAACATCATTTAATATTAATTATTCTAGCTCAATAGTGGAAAAACCTGTTCTCTAATCGCTAATCGTTTCTTTGACCTAGACTCAAGTGGGTCTGCGATTTCCATTGCCCTCTGCTGACCTAACCTAACAAACTTGATTGATTTTTAAACTCTTCTCAAAGTGTTCGAATTTTGTTACTTCTTAATTGAGTTTAGACTGTTTTTGTAGGCCTAAGCTCGAAGCCATTGTGTGGATAGCAATAGCTACCTGTCTTGTGGTTTATTTTGTGAGCACAGTTCAAGAGATAATGGGAATATGGTATGGGAATAATCGTTAGCTGAATATATATATGTGACATAAATAGGGTGCGTTACAAATACATAAACGTTATACAATTATATTCTCGATAAGGATGACAAGCTGAGTCGATTTAGCTATATACATATCTCTATTCGTCTATCGTCTGTCAGCTCGTCTGCCTGGCCGTTCGACCGTCTCTTCGTCCGCCTGCCCATCTATCAGTTTCATCGTCCATATGTCCACCAGTCCGGCTATGCATCTGTCCGCTTGCCCATCTTTCCGTCAATCGGTCTATCCGTCCGTCTGTCCGTATGTCTATCACTCCACCCGTCTGACTGTCCATCAATCCGTCTGTCCATCCACTATTCTACCATCCTACCATCCTACCATCCTACCATCCTACCATCCTACCATCCTACCATCCTACCATCCTACCATCCTACCATCCTATCATTCTACCATTCTACCATCCTACCATCCTACCATCCTACCTTCTTACTATCCTATCATTTGTATATCCTTCCATCCACTCTTGAAAGCTACATAAGCTAGTATCTAGAAATCTATCTAGCTAGTATCTAGAAATGTATTTTCCTATATACTAAAAACCCGCACGCATTTATCATATTTTCTCCTGTGATGAATACACCGATTTTTGTTTCGGATAAGTATTCGCTTCCTTTCCTTATTCCTTCCCTCGTTATCAACTTACATGCGCCTCCTTTAGCTGTGTCTTGAGTAAAGCTATTTCGCCGTTGCGTTCGCAAACCTTCCACTCGCTGTCCTCCAGCTGGACACGCAGCGCAGATATCGTTTGATGGGCCTCGTTCAGCTGCTGGTTGAGCTCCTGGGCGGAGCATTGCAGCTGCTGTTCGGAGTTCTTGAGGCTCTTGTTGCTGCTGCGCGTCAGGTCGAGCTGCTGCTGCATCTTCTGCAGTTGCTCCGATTGGCGCAAATTGTGCTGCTTCAGCTGGAACTGCTGCAGGGCGAGCAGCTGCTCCATTTTCTTGAACTTCAGATGATACTCGCGCTGCTGGCTCTCATAGAAGAGCTTCAGGCGCTGTGTCTCGTGCTCCCAGTAGACTTCTTTGTCCTAATTGAATTGAGAATTTGAGACGAGAGCATTAGTTAGACTGATGGGCTGACTACAGCGCTATTTAACCTTTTGGACTTTGAAAATTACTTTCTCATTCTGTTCCATGGCCTGTCGCAGATACGACAGCTCCGAGTCGCGATCCTTGAGCGCCGCTTCCAGCTCCGAGATGCCAGAGTCCGAGGGCGAGGGCGTCAGATCACTGCCAACTGTTACGGCGTTGCTTTTGCTGTGCGCCGGATAAGGTTGGATAAGCACGGATAATGCCGGATAAGCTTATTACATTACGTACCTGCTACTACCATCTGGTCTATCTAGGCTAGATAGACACTCGAGGCCTAGACCCAGTCCCAGACCTAAGCCGAGTCCATCCTCATTGCTGCTGCGCTGGACAACTCGATGGCCACGTCGTCGCGCTGCCAAATGTCGCAGATCTGTTGTGCCTGGCAAGAGTGACAACAGGTTGAGAAACTATCGATGTCACGTTAATGTTATGCACTTACTTCCAAACTTTTGTGTGGATGTTGTTGGGAGTGGTGCCAAGGAGGGTGTTGAGCCATAGCCGTACCGCTCGCCCGGCACCGACTGCTGGGCGGATACCTGCAGCTGTTGTTGTTGTTGCTGCTGCTGTTGTTGCTGTTGCTGCTGTTGTTGCTGTTGCTGCTGTTGTTGATGCTGTTGCTGTTGTTGCTGCTGCTGCTGCTGTTGCTGCTGTTGCTGCTGTTGGGCGGCAATGCGATAGTCCGGCTCGAATGGTATCGGCTTGAAGGCAATCGGACGCAGAAAGTTGCCGGCACCGTTTGGCTGTAGAGAAAGGCAAAAAGCAACATCGATCAATAACAGCTGCGACCCAGCCCCTGGGCGCACCCAGTGCCACATCAATGTCAAATGCCTCACCTGTTCTTTGGCCTCGCCCGGTTGCTGCGACTGTGACTGTGACTGTGACTGCGACTGCTGTTCGGTAATGGCCAGACGGCTTCCGGCTGCAATGGGCGTGGTGCGGCGCAGCGTTGGCGTCTGTTGGCCCAGCATCGCCGGCAGCGATTGCAGCGCATCCTCGGCGGCCTTGCCGTCGCCAGCCAGCTCCACGGCACTCGCGACACAGCTACGGCTCAGCTCGAACATTTGCCGGATGTTCTGGAACTTGCTGCGCATCTGTGGCCCGCTCAGTGTCTCGTCGTCCAGATTGCTGTGACTGCTGAACTTCTGGCTGAGACGCCGTTGCTCCTGCCGCGACTTCAGTGTGCCCGTGTGTAGAGCTCCGTGCTGCGGCAGCGGCAGCAACGGCAACGGCGAGCCCAGCGTCGTCTGTCCCATGCTGCTCAGGCTGGGCGTGCTGCGCAGCGCCAGCGGCGCATTGTTCTCCAGCGAAACGGAACGCTTGTGTCCACGCTTGCCCAGGCTGGGAAGGTTCATAGCAGAGCCACTCGAGCCACCGCCGACCGCATGCGCCGGCAGCGCCATATGTGTGGGCCCAGACATTCTGAAGCGGGCAGCTGCTGCAATGATGCAAGGATAAATATGTCGAACTCTTTACAATATGTTTTATATCAGAAAAAAAAAAACATAATATACGGATAAACATAATATATGGATAAACATAAAATACAGATAAAAATTATAAACTGATAAATTTAATTTATGGGTAAACATTATATACGGATAAACATAATATACGGATAAGCATAATATATGGATAAATATAATATACGGATAAATAATAATATACGGATAAAACATTATATACGGATAAACATAATAAACGGATAAACATAATATACGGATAAATGTTATTTACGGATAATTAATAATGTACGGATAAACATAATAAATGGATAAAACATTATATACAGATAAACATAATATTTGGATAAAACATAATATACGTATAAACATAATATACGGATAAAACATTATATACGGATAAACATAATATACGGATAAGTTAATTTCGAATTATATGCTTCAATTTCAATTATTTTATATCCAGCTGTTATTGGGAGTTGGCTCTGGTTAATAGAGTGAGATACAGATTTTGTAGAAATCGCTTAGTGTGACTGACATAGGGTATCAGCTAGTCAGGCACTTTACTCGTTTTCTTTGCATCATGTGTTGGTATTATTATTTACAGCAAACTTAGCGAACATTAAATAGAATTTTAGCAGTAATAATAATTGAATATCTATGTAATCTAGCTATTGCCTTTCTTTGTGATTCTCATAAATTAAGATTTATATATGATTATCCATGAAATAATGTCATTATGTATGTATGATGTTTGCGTTCATATGTATATGTTGCAGGAAGTAAAAGATGGGTATATGTATGTACATATATGTATGTATGTATGTACTGTGAGTATACGCATCGAACTGGGAACTTATAAGAGGATTTTCTGATGCGGGTCTCCTGTAGCACGCGTAGCTTAAACAAAATTTCAACTTGTTCTTAATTTAATGGAGAATAAATAATTTTGTAAGTTGTAATATAAGGCTTAAATAATATTAAGTCTATAAAATTTAAATGAGCCATCAAACCGAATTTATTAAATCAAATCTCTTACGTCTCTGGAGCTAAAGTCTCTAAAGTTCGTTTGTAGTTGTAAATGTATATATTTTATATGATTTTCGAATGTAATGGAATTTGAATTGGATAAAAATTCTTGAAATTTATGTTCACTTGCAAACATAGCCAATATGTGATAGAGCATCCAACAAAGTAAAGATATTATACCTATAGCCGGATATCTCCTGGTCGGTCTTTACTATCTAATAAATCTTTATTGCATCAATTTAAAATACAATTAAATAAATATATGTATTTCGTATAGTTGTAAATGTTTCTTTAGCCTGATTTATTTCTTAGCTGCAATGCATGTCGTCTGTGTGGTCTGCAAGCTTCTAGCACGATCCTCAGCTCGAGGCACAGACTTCTGAATGTCGATATTAGAGCGTTGCAATCAGGTTGCTGCTGCTAACGGCGTATACCGCTTTTTAAATATGCATTTTTATTGTCAACTGCCACACATATGGATACACACACACACACACACACACATTCACACTTCTACAGCTAAACTAACGCACTTTCTCGTTTTGTATTTATTTTTTTTCCCAAGACCCGTCGACCCATATATTCCTACAACTATGTAACTATAGCGCTAACTATTTCTCTCTGGCATTGACAAACGCAACTTTATCGTTTCAGTGTCCACGCTGAGCTCTCCTTTCGGCCACTCGCCAGAGTCCCATGTCGCCACATCGACTCACAACAAGTTTTGCCATGCGACAACATTTGGCAACAGGTGCTGGCAGACCAAGAGACCAACAGAGCGACTGACCATGCCACCTTGTTGCCATAAAAGAATTCAGAATTTCAACCAAGGTTAGTTGGATATGTTAAGCGATCAACGAATACCCTTACAAACGTAAGCTTCATAGAGAGATTTATTATTATTATTATTATTTATTTATTTTATTTTTTTTTTTCTTGACAATTTTATATTTTGGTAATGCGAGTTTTTATTTATGTTTACAGCATATTCAAGCTTCATATTTCAGCAATTGGCATTCCAAGAATTTCCAAAATAAATAAAGTCTTTACTATATTGTTGATATCGAGTTATATAATATGATATTCAGAGTCTCTTAGTAGAGCTCGCAAATGTAAAGTTTTAACAGTAAATGTTTTGAGCAAATAAGAATTTGCATATTGCTGCTTAGACCAATAAGAACTATGTAATAACAATGTATATATAATAGTAGAATATATAATCATTTTTCGTCTATAGATTAAAGAGCGAATACCCTTCAAGTGGGCTAACAGTATTCAATAGCATACAAATCTGTGTCAGTTAGGGCAGGTTCTGTTATGGCCGTAAGTTAACCAAAGGCCAATCAACACAATTGGCCAACATTAAAGAATTCCTGCTAACGGCTTCCCCTCACGGCCTATTATCATGATTTCAAGCTGCCTTCGCTTTACAGCTTCTATAGACATCTCGAAGTTTCTTTTGACTTTTTCTTTTTCTTTTTGTTTTTGTTTTGTGATTTATGATTTTTTTTTTTTGCCAGATTCGAGTTGTGGCTTTTATGTAACGGTGTGAATTAATCAATTAGTTATACAAGCAACGATTGGAAATTAAGAATAATAAAAAAATGAATATTAAATATGAGAAAACTTGATTATAGTTTAAAGTCTTTTACAAAGTATTTCCATATTGAATAATATATTTATATATAAATTAATATATTTATATTTATATATCCTTCTCCCTATCCCTTTCATTTTCTCTTTCTCTATTGCCAACGCAATCGCTATCCTCCATTATCTGTCCTCTATTCTCTATCCACTATCCGCTATCCTCTATCCTCTATCCGCTACCCTCTATCCTTTATCATCTATCCACTATCCACTATCCTCTATCCACAATCTAATATCCACAATCTACTATCCATTATCCATTATCCACTATCCACTATCCGCTATCCTCTATCCTCTATCTATTATCCGCTATCCACTATCCACTATCCTCTGTCCACTATCCTCTATCCCATATCCACTATCCACTGTCTATTATCTACTATCCACTATCCACTATACATTATCCGCTATCCTCTATCTTTTATCCGCTATCCACTATCCACTATCCACTATCCTCTATCCACTATCCTCTATCCTCTATCCACTATCCACTATCCTCTATCCACTATCCTTTATCCATCATACTCTATCCTCTGTACTCTATCCACTATCCGCCATACTCTATACTCTATCTCCTATCCTCTATCTCTATTTCTATCTATCTTTCCCCCAATATCGATAGACATAATGAGCTGATTATGAACTCTAGCCAGCGATCTATATTCAATTTACTCTTAATACATACTTATATACTAAATTTATATACTCTCTTCACTGGCTAAGCGAGTATTAAAAGTCTTTTAAGCTGTGCTTAATTATGAGTGAAATTGTGTCAACTATGAAAGAAAAAAAGATGACAGTCGCACCCATATTCGATTATGATCATCAAGCAGATGATGATGATATCTATATATAGTATATATCTCTATATTTCCTGTTCTGTCTCTGTCTCTGTCTCTCTCTCTCTCTCTCTATTACTATCTCTCCCCCCCTCCTCTTGCTCTCTCTACCTCTGACCTGTTTGCCAATCTATTTAGATAGCAGTCAAGTTATCTATCGATATAACGAGCATTGATTGCGTTTCACTTAGATGAACTTTGCTTGACTTTACTTGACTTGACATCATTTCATCATATCTCTCTGCGCCCATTTGTGCACATATATAGAAATAAGTACAGCTCTGCATTAAGTACGTATTTCCTCAATTTGTTCAATGGCTATGCGAGCTTCGACTAGGTCAAGAGAAGCCCAGCCCATGGGGCTTCTGCGAGAAACAAATTTCAGGGCAGGTCGAAATGTGAAGACAAATGAAACGAGAAAAATATTGAAACTAATATGAATGAAAAGTGTAAAACCAAAAAAAAAAAAACTATATAATAATCTGTGAAATAATTTATCAAAATGTAGGCAGAGCCCATCCTAATATTGCTTAAAAACCAAATGCTGGGTATATGTGACTGAATAATACGCTTTCATGACTTACAAGAATTTGAATGTATGCTAAAATACAGATTTATTTATTTATTATTATTATTATTATTATTATTTTTTTATTTTATATTATTTTTTTTTGAGAATCAGATAACTTTAAAATTTGGATAACGATTTATTTTTGATATATGATTTAGATATCGGATTGCTCTACTACATATAGTATAAACGATTATTGACAAAACCAATATACTCTTTCTTTAACGAAAAAGAAAGAGTATTCATGCAAATTTGATACAGTTAAATTCTGTGAGGCTGGAGAACAGCATATATTAAAGTATATGTAATACTCTAAAGAATAGTCTTTACGCAAAGCCAATATACTCGTCTCTGCACGCATATGAACGAGCATGAAGACGACAGTTGCAACAGTTAAGCGCGCATTCCAAGTGCAATTATGAAAACAACTTTGCTGCAGTTAAATTCAATAAAGTTGAATAGTTGCTATCCATTGGGGTATGAACGAGTCTTTAAGATAGCACAAAGCCAATCAACTCTTTATTGCAGTCTGAAAATAACTTTGCCACAATTAAATACAATGAAGTTGAATAGCAAATTCCAAAAATACATCATGTTTATAGGAAGCTAATAAACTCCTCTGTGCATTAGAGTTCAGAAGTATTACAATGACTTTACTACAGTTACGACTAGTGAAGTTAGATTTTGGCAAAGCCAATATACTCTTCTTTGCACGAAGATGATCAAGTATGAAAAGAACTTTTCTTGCAGTTAAGTTGAAGTTGGCTAAGAACCAATATACTCTTATCAGCAATGTGAGAGAGTATAAACACTATTTGGCTACAATTAGAATAATTGATTTATAGACGAATATATATATTTTTACTAAACTAATATACCCCTCTGTGCAGGGGTGAACAAGCATAACTACAGCTCTACTGCAATAGTTAAGTAGACTCAATATAAACTATCTCTAGGCCCAAAACCAATATACCCTTCTGTGCAGCCTGAAGGAGTATGCCAATAGCTCTGCAATAAAGTTGGTTATCGAATTCCAGTAAGTTGTAGACGAGGCAATAATACAATAAGAATAATGTTCGATATCATACTTCATTGAGTCTATAAAATATTTTGTGCTCACAAAACCAATATACCCCTGCTGAGCAGTCTGAACGAGCATGGCTACAACTCTGCTGCAACAGTTAAGCGCGCGTTCCATGCATTCAACTGAGTTTGGATAAGAAACTCCATTGAGGCTCGTCCGCTGAGTAGCGGTTCGATTGAATTCAATGGAAATACGTGTCGATTGCGGCTCTCGAATGCTTTTCACGTCGCATCGTCTGCGTCGGCTGCGCCTGTAGTTAATTGCATTGCAATTTTTGCAATTTCTAGATAGTAGCTGGCGGTACTGTGCGAGAGACATGAATATTTCACAAGATGTTTTCTAGTCTTGACTGTTGTTGTTGTTGTTGTTGTTATTATTTTTTATTATGATTTTTGCCATTGGCTATTTGTTATGTGCTCGCTAAAAAAAACGCATTAAACCGGACCGTTCTCCATTGTGGACACAGGTTAGGCTGTTACGCCGTCAAGCGGGCCAATAAAACTTTGAGGAGACTTTTGTAGGCTCGGCTCAAACAATGCCGGCAACAAAGCCGCCCGATCAGGCGACAACTTTAACAACAATCAACGCCAACGATGATGACGTCGGCGTCGGCATCGGCGTTGGCGTTGGCGTTGACGTCGTCAAACTGCCAATGTAATTTATGTACTTCTGCTGATGGTTTGTGAAACACACACACACACACTCAGACACACACACACACACACACACACACAAATACACATTAACAGCTAACTGTTAGTTTGATGGCGATGCCAACGAATTGAAGTATCTGCAAAATGTATCTCTGCGTATCTGGCCGAAAGACAACTGAGAAAACGTAGCGAGCACAAAATATGTGAAAAAAAAAAAATTGTTAAGAAAAAAAAAACAAAACCAAAGCAAAAACAAAAACAAAAAATACAAAAAAATGAAAAACCTGTTCGCAAAATTTTGCCCGCCGACTCGTTCTCCGTTGGCTTGATTTTTAGCTGTTTTTTTTTTTCATTTTAGTTTGAAAGTTTCCATCAATGAAAGTCGCATAAGTCTTTCGGGCCAGAGCAGCATTGAAATAGAATAAGAAATCATATAAGCAACGTGCCTCAGAGATCCGCATCGCTCAGTTCCCATTCAATCAGAATTTCGCATTTGCATTCGATATCGAAAAAGTGTTTTGACCCTAAAAACCATGGACACGTTGACGCTCTCTCAGTTACTGTGTGTGAGAAACGGGCATATTGGCATGCATGCCACGCCCACAATTGGGTGTGATGATGAACTGCAGCGGCTTAGGCTTTGCTCATTTGCATTCTCATTTTTGGCAAAGTCTGGCAAGAGAATGTAAGCTGCCCAATGCCACAGTTGAGAGGCGACTGCGCCTTGGAACTTACTTGGAACTTTTAGAGTCATAGTAGGTATAGGGAAGACTCTAAATGAGTCTGGAATTCTCTATATTGTTTAGTTCCTCTCTCTCTCTCTGTAGGAAAAAACTTAGCTAGAGTTTAAGTCTTGAAGCTTGCATTTCTTATCAGCTAGAAAAAAATCTTGGCTAGAGTTGAAGTCTTTCTCAATAGAATCGAGTAGACTCTCTCTCATTAATTTAATCACTCATATCGCAACACAAAAATACAAACAAAAATTTTAAATATATATTTTTGTATTCAATTTTATTCATTAAACAAAAAATTGATATTTATCGAAATTAAGAAAATTGATCATTTAAATAGAATATGAATTCCTTAAGACTATCATCAAATTTGTTTATCAAATTTTTATTGTAAAATATATCAAATAAAACGCAATCGATCAATATATCGATATTAACGTAAAATAATATAGAATTATTATAGATACTCATTACTAAAATATATAAATTTTGACTCTTGTCCACATTTCAATTGCATCTTAAAGCGATCAAGCTAAAGTTTGTGCTTGAATCTAAAACCTTGCTCAACAACCTTTCAGCAACAGAGTATCGTCGCAGTCGAATATAACCAGCTCAAATTGCCCGTCAAGCGGCATATTAGTAAGTGCGTTGGCCATTGGAACTGAAACGGGCAAAGTTAGTCACAGTCACAGTCACAGTTGCTGTCACAGTTGCTGTCGACTGACCATGTCATCGTCGGTGGCCAGAGAGCAGGGACAAGGCAGCAGAGAGCTGGCTCCAAGCCAGCTGCCCCATCGCTTTTTCCCACGCTCACAGCCGCCGTCGTCGTCGTCGCAGTCGTCATCGCAGTCGTCGTCGCAGTCGCAGTCGCAGTTTTATGCACACTGTGTACTAAACTAGCTTCATTTGATTTGCGTTTTTCGTGCAGTTGCACAGTGTGGCGAATGCCATTTGCAATTAAACATAAATGACATAAATTGAGTCAAGTAAAAGTTTATGAAATATTAAATAAGTTGGAACTCAAGATTCAAAGCAGAGAATCAGACAAACTCGAGATATATATACAAAATTATTGTTTATATTTATTTCTTCTTTATATAAATATCATACGAATATTTGAAGTTTATTTTCGGCTCGATTCAGTCTTCAATCTGTGTGCAACTGGAGCTTATAGATGGGCATTGGATGCAATTGAAGTTGGATATATGTCTTAAAGCAAACAAATAAAGGGGGAATTTACGTTTACACTAAGAATGCAAAGCCATGTTTAAAATATTTTAGTTAGCTTGATTGAATTACTCTGGTGAATTCAGGCTGTGTGTAACTTGAGCTTATAATAATAGAGCTGAAAACGGTATGCATTAATATGACGCCCAAACTGTGGATATCAGAGATATACAATGTACGTCATGTCTATTTGTATAATATGAAATTACTTTCAAACAATTTCACTTATATTCACTTTATACAATAAATAATCAATATAGAAATTTTGCATTATAAATGAATTTTAATTCTTACTAATTTTATGGAAAATCCGATAGAATTTTCTGTTGACATTAAAATCATGTTTAAAAAAAAAAAAAAACTCTAACAATTCTCGAATATCTAAAATAACTAGTTCGATTTCTATGCCAATAAAGAAATTCGAAATATCAACAGACAAACTTCTATATATATATTTTTATCAAATACTGGAAAAAAAATTGTATTTTTAGAAAGCAATTAATTTACTCGAATAATACAATTTGGTAATATTTTATAAAGTCTTATAAAAGTGTATAAAATTAGTGCATAAATATTTAAATGTAAGTATTCAACTGTAAATAAATATTTATTAATAAATAAAATTTTATAAAATTTATATAAATTCAAAGAATTATTAGATAACAAAGAAAAAACTTTTAGATTGTTTTGCAAGTTTTATAATAATAATTTTTAAACATATGCTCCAAAAGATTACATAGCTTCAATGGCCTATAGGCATGGAAATTAAAATTGTTATTATAGAAAAATAAAAACCATATTTAAAATAACAATATTATAATAATTTACTAATTACTCCTAAAAATTATAGGCATAGATGCTAAATTATTTATTATAGAATTTTCAAAAAAATTTTTAAAGAGTTGAAATATTTATTTGTTGTAAAACAATTCTATTTTAATTTTTTAATATTTATTTTTTTTACCTTCGCACCACTGTGCACAGCGCTGTCAAGCACTGTTAATTTAATTTTTTTTTTATTTTTATTCATACATTTATTTATTTATTTTTTGCATTGATATCTCAAAGTCCAAGCCAAAGCAAATGCCGCCAAGCGCTAGAGTTTGTTATTTATTGTTGATTGTGAATTTTTAATTGAATTCAACGATTCCGAATTGGAGTTAGCTAATGTTCTTGTTGTTGTTGTTGTTGTTGTTTTTGTTGTTGCTTGCATAATAAACGCACCATAAAACACAATTAAACTAACTATAGTTTATATATATATACATATCTGATTTGAAAGTGATTTAAAAAAAAAAAATTAAAAGCAATTTTTTTTTTTATTTTAATTATCAATTAAAACAAATTCAATTTACTTTCGAGAGATCAACGTGATGATACTACTTAAAAGCGCAACGTGGACTTACATAGACAAATTTCTCATTAATTATATATACATATATATATATATATGTATCCTGAACTATATTTGCTGATTTCAGAATATATCAGCAAATCGAATCGAAACAAAATTCTTTCGTTTTGTGTATTGAAACCAAAATAATATATAGTTCATATATTAGATATTAGATAGCTCATATTTTATATTATACATATATTACACATCATATATATATAGCAGTGTTGCCACCTTTTGTTAAAGAAAAAAGAACTGTTTTTAGTAGGAACACACTTAAAAAAAAAAAGCTAAAATTATGTAATAAAAAAATCTGACAAAAACGCTGAAGTTTTTTGCCTTATTTTAAGGTTTTTTTTTACGAATAGTCCAGTGTTTGGTCCTATTCTTGAGAATTATTATCTTTATCGCATTATTCCATAGTGCCAATCATATTTTAATTATTTTATTTTCAACTCGTAGTACCTGCAGCATTTTTTCATCACTAATATAAGTTGATTCGTCAATATCGAATGCAGAGTTATATAAAAAACGTTTTTAATAATGAGTGAACATTTTATTTTGTGAATATTCACAGAACTCCCAGATCCATTACTAAAATACAGGAACCGCAAATAAGAGCTATGATTTAAAAAAAAAAATCAGGCACAATAAAATAACCAGGAAGAGTGGGATAAAAAGGCATGGGTTATTTTTTACGGCGAATTCAAAAGGATACACTTTTATTTATTTTATTAACAAATTTTTGTAATTATTAAAATTGATTTTTATGACAAAAATCAAAAATAATTATTACAAATTAATTTTTATATAAAAATCAAATCATAACTTTTATTTTCAATTTTAATTATAAAAAATCAAAAATAAGAATTATGCTTTGATTTTGATTTTAAAAATTGAAATAAAAATCAAATTGAAAACTCTTTTGATACATATATGAATATGCACCTATATATATAATCTACACATTGATACCTTTCAGATGATATATAATATATATGTAATTATGTACTTGTGTATGTATATTTAATTATCTGTTTAGGCCTCATATTCAGCGAGCAATGTGTAGCCGCAAGAGTGAAAGAGATTGATTGAACTAAATACTAATCACTATATACTGTATATAAAGTATATATAGAAATATTTCAAGCACAAATTGGTTATGCGGTCAATATACTGCATTTGCAATTATCTATTATCTATTATCTTGTCTTAACATTTAAGTCTTTCCGCAGCCAGCATTTGAATTCTTGGCTGTTAAGCCACACATACTGAATTTTTTATTTATACTGAACTATTTGGTTTTAATTCAAATACAATGAAGAACATTTCATTGTACATACATGTTCTAAAAAATGTTAAATTGCTCTGTAAAAAAAATGCGGAAAAACTCAATATATTTTTGAAAATTTTCGCGCAATTGGGTTTTCAAAAAATCCAGATTTGACGGGAAAAACTGATTTGGCAATACTGATATATAGGTGTATATATATATATATTTAAATATATATAGTATATTTCTTTGATTTTCTATAATCCCAAATACCCGTTAGTAGCCCAATTAAATGGACATAGGGTATTTGGCTAGCATTGTGTAACCGTGACGAAAGCAACAACCACAATTAATGAAATAATAACAAAAATAACAACAACAACAACAACAACAGCTTTAGCTAAACTTTTCTTTTATATTATTTATTTATCGCTCTCTAGTTTTTTCTTTATTTTGCTTTGATTTTCTTTTTCATTTAGACGCAATCAAAATGCATTTCAATTTCAGGTTTCAGATTTGGAAATCCGTAAACAAAATTTTGACTTTCGTTTTGCATCAATCGCCGATTGCAAAAGGTCAACAAAGAAGTTTCCGTATGTGTGTTAGTGTGCGTGTGTGTGTGTGTGTGTGTGTGACGTCATAATGATACGCTTATGATTACGTTAACGGATGACAATTTTGATGGCCATTAAGAGCGGCAGCCACTTGCCTAATTTACTTATTTATTAACATTTTCTATGCATCTCGTTGCCCCCTCTGCCCATCTGCCCCGATGCCCCACTGCCCCTTGGCCTTTGCCCAGAGCGTAGCTGACAGCAACAGCATTTGGCAAGTTCATCTGCCACACACATCAACGAGCTTATGAGCTTAAATGCAATCGTTGCGCCACTTGCAACATTCCAGCCGTAAACGGAATTCGAGACCGCCCAGCCGATTGACATTAATGTATGGCCATAAATAAAGCCATG
The DNA here is from genome assembly GCA_035047405.1 of Drosophila stalkeri. NCBI lineage: Eukaryota > Metazoa > Arthropoda > Insecta > Diptera > Drosophilidae > Drosophila > Drosophila stalkeri. The sequence continues at coordinate 7,348,228 of JAWNPR010000061.1, read as the reverse complement.
GTGAAAAGCAGCTAACACACACACACACACACACACACACACCTGTATATATATAGATATCTGTAATGGGTGTGGACGACAACGGGCTGTGTGACCAGTTCCAGTGACAGCCGCAAGTGGCCCAACATCATCGACAGCAATGACCTTGGCGTTGTCCAATGCTGGAATGGAGTAGTCGACATAATCGACTCTGGGTTCGATCTCTCGAATGGGAGTGGGCCAGACCAGCCATTGAAATTTCCAATTGGAATTGGGAATTGGTTGAATGTCAGTCAATGTCATCATCAGCGACCTTTTACCTGCTGCAGCTGCTAATCATTATAATTACCGTTTGATATCACATCTAATTCAGTTCAATTAGTTTAGCTGATCTCAGCGTGCGCATAGAGAACATAGAGAGAAAAAAAAAACAAGCCCAAGATTTAAATGCTTCCGCAATGTATTAAAGATCAGTTTGAAACCTGAAGAACAATTTATTGAATATGATACACGCTTATATAATTATATATATACGTATATATATATATATATAACTAACTATTGTACAATTACTGGACTGGACTGCCAAGATAAAATATTTTCTTAATTTTAATTCTAAAATGAAGTTTCATATTTGTAACTAATTAATTATTAGTAAAATTAATAAAATAAATAAATGTATACGAGAAAATATTTATTTATCTATATTATTATTATTCGTATTCTTATTCTTATTATTATCATTATCATTATCATTATTATTATTATTATTATTATTATTATTATTATTATTATTTTTTTTTTTTTTTTTTTTTTTTTTTTTTTTTTTACATTTTATATTAGTTTTTATTATAGTTTCTCTCTTTCAATCTGAAAGAACTTTTTATTTGATCTATTTATTTGCTTTAATTTTTCATTTTCAATAATAATATCACAAAGTATCATAAATTACTTGAATATTATAAATATAAAAATATCTTTTAAACTTCTTTTAAAATATATATTTTGATCATTCTAACTATTTTCTTTGAGAGAACTGTTGAAATTCTACTTTCGCTTTTATTGAATGTAAAATATGAAGTTTCTCTCTTTCATTTTTTTCTCCTGTAATAATACTCTTAATTATGAATAAATAAATTATTATAAATAATATTGAAAATGTATTTGAGTATATATGTTATATATTTGCTATAATTCTTTTTACTTTCTTTGTTTATTCATTTTTTTTCTTCTGATTTAAAAATTTTTATTATTTTATAAAATTAAAAATTTATTTTGCCATAATTTTTAATATACCTTTATAATGCATTTATATATTTTTCACATATTTAATATACTTCTTATATATTTCTTTCTTATTGTATAAGAAATATATTTAAAAATATATATATATATATTCTTTTAAGTTATTATTTTTTATTAAAAATAGAATATATAATGAAAAAATATTTTTGTTCTAATTATATAAAAAATATATATATGTAATGGATATAAAAATATATAAATTAAATTCATATAAAAAATATATTTTCAAATTTGATTATATATAAAAATCACTAAATTAAAACTAATTTAATTATTTATGAAAAAATCCTAAATTAATACTCTTTTAGAATATATAAACTATATACTTAATATAAATTTAAATAATATATTACAAAATTAAAAAATATATTATATACATATATGTATGTATTATTATATAGAGTATTAGACAGTTGCCTATGGACCATTTGGAACGTACTTCCTTCTTATTTCATTTAAGATTAATTATCTTTTTTAATGATTCGCTCGCAGCTCGTGGATTATTTTGAATTAGAAATTGTACTAAATTTGAATAGATATGATTTTGTGGAAGCTCATAACGTTGGCCAACATAACAGGGCTTCATTGAATGGTTATAGCCAAATACTGTTTAACTGTTGTTGCTTTTGTTTCATTGTTGTCTACTCTGAGTGCTGTCTGCTCTGTACTCTGGGCTCTGTGCTGTCGAAGCACTACAAGTACACCCACTGACCAGCTAGAGCCCCAAGTTGGGTCTATCTAACTATCTATGCATAACTGTTGGCAATAGCTTTTGTTTGCTTTTATTTCCATATGGGCAAAGCCCGAAACAATCAAGTGGCCCAAATTGATGCGGGCAACAATCACCGAATATGTTGAAGTTTAGCAAAAACGTATAACAAGTGAGCATTTGAGTGGGGCTTGAGTTGATCAGCAGCCAGATACCCTGCATAAGCACATCAACTATATTAACTGCCTACAGTTTTTGCATAAAACTACTTTAGTTATTGCTTAATTTTATGTTATCGTTTCTGTAACTAAAAGCAATGTGAACATTTTTGATATTGCTATCAAATTTTTAGAACATAATTTTTCTCTTTCTTTATAATCTCAATTTTAATAATATATATCTTCTAGGCGAAATTATTCATCTGCAATAGCTGAAAAGTATAAATTATGATTTTTTATTTATCGTTAATTTTGTATAGTCTCAATTTAGATATATTTTTATGCTTAATTTTTTGATGCGGATGAGCTAGAGTCTAAATTTCAATTTTTCAGTTATCGATAATACTTTATAGTCTCAATTTACATGTTTCGAATATCTTTTAAAGGCTCAAATTACACATTTCGTATTTTCTATATAAAATGTCTCACTTGGATTGCCTAAAAAAAAATCGAAATAATAATTTGATAATTATCGATAATCTATAAGAGCTTAGTAATTTATGGTTACTTTTTCTTTCCCTATTTCATTATTATAAAATATTACAAATAACAAACTAACATATATCTATATGTATATGAAACGTATTTATCGATATATTTGCAACTCTTTATTTACGATAGCTTGGTAAAGTTCTATAGCATTGACAAAGCTCAAAGTTCTTCTTTAGTATTATTAATCATAAGACAAGATCAGTATAAGCAGACTGTGTACTGCATAAAGAAATAGGTATATCGACACGCTTTATCAATATATCGATAGCTAAAGAACGTTTGAGTTTATAGAAAATTATTATACTTTATACGAATTACAAATGTATAGAACATGTTAACTATATGTATAGCTATATTTATAAACACTTCAAATTTTATAGATCTATCAATATCGATAACTTGTCAGCATTTCGATAAGTGCATGACAACTTAGAGGGTATAGCTGTCTGTCTATGTGAAGCACAATAGAATGCCTATATATAGTGCAAGGCACGTAGGCCAGTTTAATGCCTCAATGGGTTTTATTTATATAAACACACACAGACATATATATATATATATGTATATAGATAGATAGATCTCTATGTATATAAACTCTTTTTTTTTTTTTTTAATACTATTGTGGAAAACTATTGACCTTAAATTGTCGCAAATGCGTTGGCGTAATGAGCCCAAATTCTTGTTTAACGCAAATGAGTTGAAATTTATGCTTTTGACTGCTTTTGGTACGGGGCCAGCTCAGTGCGAATGTCTAAAAGCGCAGGAAGTTGGCATGCTTAGTATTAGTATTAGTATTAGTATTAGTATTTGTTGTTGTTGTTGTAGCTGGTAATGATAATGGCAATGACAGCTATATGACAGTTGCGACGCATATGCAAATCCAGTTTCGGTCAATTGCATGACCAATTAACAGATGCGAAAGGCCGATAGAGCGTAAGAGAGAGAGGGAGAGATAGAGTGAAACATAGTTGGATAGGGGTAATAATATCAGCTCAATATCCGGGCTAACAGCGTTTGTGGGGCAATTAAATGACCAACGCTTGAATCGGCACAAGAGCAACAATTATGAATGCGGAGCAGGCAGCCGTGGCACATGCAACAAACGCTTTCACTGGCCATTGGCCATTGGCCATTGCCACGATGCCTTCTTGCCTTGCCTTGCTCGGTTGCCAGCTGCAAACAAATCCTAGCCAAAGATCAAAAACTATATAACGTGGGCGAGTGTTAGCTTTCCCACGTTGTGACTGCCGCTGCTCCCGCTGTCGCTAACGTCTTGCTCTTGGGGCTTGGTCGGCCATTAGTCACGCTCGGTTTTGTTTATCTGGCGCGTCGCATTCGCCCGAAATCGCACGGCGCATATAGACATTGGCCGTTGTCTTTGCCAAAGAATAAATAAACAATCGGAAATATGTATGCTGCGGCACATAGATGTTGCCATTGTGACTTACTATATATATATATATATATATATATATATATATATATATATATATATATATATATATATATATATATATATATATATATATATATATACATTCCCATTACCAATTCAATTCCCGCTCACTTTCCAGCGACTGATGCGCTATTTTGTGTGTGGCCCAAGGCTCATTATTATTATTATTACTATTATCATTGCTATTGCTGCTGCTGCCGTTTGTTTGCATTAAGTCAGGCGAAGAGCCAAGTTTATGCCAACATCAGCAGCAAAATATTATATAAATAAGTAGCAGAGGAAGACGCGGCAGCTGCAGGCAAAATACCCTGTAAATAGCTAAACAATGCTGTTGATAGTGTTCATAGCAAAGGAGTTTTGAGCTCATTTCTTTTATTTAAAATTCTTCAAATTTCATTAAAATATATTTCTAGCCTCATCAGCTTTGTCCAATGACAGGGTATGTTAGTGTAAATAATAAGCAATCAAAATACCTTATAAATAGCTAAGCATTGCTATTGATATTGCCAAACTCTAGAAATTTTATTCTCTGTCTCATTCTCGTTTGACGTACAAAAATCTCAATATTTTTCTAGCACAATCATCACTGCCCATTGGCAATTACAATTACAGGGTATGGCTAGAACATGTTGATATTCCTGAACTCTAAAAAGTTTCGCTCGCATTGTCAGATATTATAAAAATTTCAAAATAATAATAAAATGAATATTTCTAGCACAATCATCACTGCCCATTGGCAGCAATTACAGGGTATCGTTAGAGCATGTCACATACAGTTGATATGGCTAAACTCGAGAAGTTTCTCACAAGTTCATTTCTTTTGTTAATCAATATTCATATAGCACAATCATCACTGCCCATTGGCAGCAATTACAGGGTATAGCCAGAACATGTCAAAGCTGAACTTGCTTTCGCTGCCTCCAAGTATCGTTGCTTTATCAAACATTATTTTAATTCCCGATTAAAGCTACAATAATATTGCTAGCTCAATCATTACACCCCACTAACCATAGCTATTACAGGGTATAAGCTAGAACAGTCATGTTGCTGCCATCGCCGTGAGAGTTTTTCGGCTGATGCTGACGAACATTCAGAGTTCTTTGTTCTGTGTGCCAAGCGACATTTAAGCCACAAAAGCATCCAATTTGTTGCCAGCCAACAAAATGGATATTAACTTGTTGTTGTTGTTGTTGTTGTTGTTGTTTTCTGCTCTTGGCATGGGAAGCGCAACCAAGGAAGTCTTAACTGCAGCCAAGCTGGAGCCAGCGGCAAAGCCATCGAGCCGTGACCAAAGCGTGTTCTATGCAATTTACAATTATTGCAAGCGATGGCATCTGAAATTATGGGATGATGTAGCTGAAAATGGAGCTGGAGCTGGAGCTGGAACTGGAGCTGAAATTGGAACTGCAGCTGGAGCTAAAGGCGGAACGAGAGCTGAAACCCAAGAGCTGCAATTGGAATTGAAGATGCAGCTGGAAGTCAAATCAGGAACTAAAGTCAGAGCTGGAAGTTCAACTGGAACTGAAGTGAGAACTGAAGCTGAAAGCATGAATTGAAGCATGAATAAACTATCGTTATCTTTAGTATAAGTGAAAATGGAACTGGAACTGGAACTGGAGTTGAAAACTGAAGCTGAATGTGAAACTTGAGTTAAAACTGGAGCTGAAACTGGAGCGAAAGCCATGAGCGTAAGCTGATGCATTCATCAATCGGTATCTTTAATGGAACTAGAGCTGGAACTAGAGCTGGAACTGGTACTGAAAGCTGCAGCTAGAACTGAAACTAAAACTGAAGCTGGGAATTAAAGAGTCAATTGCTATCATTATTATAAATGAAGCTGGAGCTGAAGTTGAAATATATATCCAAGACTGGAACTTTAGCTAAAACTGTAGCATACTGAAGCTGGAACTGGAACTGGAGTTGGAGCTAGAACTAGAACTGCAGCTGGAACATGGAGCTGAGAGCAAAGAGCTTGTGCTGAAAATGAAGCTGGACGCTGGAATAAAAGTAGAGCTGCAAGTGGAGCTAAAAGTGGAGCTAGAACTAGGGCTGTCATTAGAACAGGTACAGGAACTGGAACTGGAGGTGAACCTAGATCTAAAATTAAAGCTGGAACTGAAGCTAGAAGCTTAGAGTTTGACCTAAAGCTAAAAATAAAACACTTTTTTCACTATAAATAAAACTTGAACTGCAGATGGAACGAGAAATGAAATATGAAAAATGAATATTGCAGCTGAAGCTGAAGCTGAAAGTTTCTGCTGAAGAACCAATGGCTATCACGTCATGTGAAACATGCTGAAATCACACTTTACAGCTAATCTCAGACCCCAAAAAGACCGATCGCCAAAATGTTTCAGCTGTCAAGATTGCCACGAGCTGAAGACTCAAACAAATTGCCAGCCGAACGAAGCAAAAGTGTTTGCCTTGGACTGGAGCAGTCAAAAACACATCAATCACAGCTCTCAGATATATTCTAGATATATTCGAGCAGTCGTTATTCAAAAGAATACACAAAACAGTGTTTAAAATAATGGGAAAACAATTTGATTAATTAGATAATATTCAGCAATAAAATGAACTAAATGAACTAAAACTATATATATCTGGGAATTCGATGTAACAATGTTTAATTTGAATTGGATTTATATTTCTAATAAATATATTTTATTATTTATTATTAATATAAATTTAAATTTAATAAAAAAAAATTGCATAATATAAAATATTTCAATATATAATTAAATATTTTTTAATATAGATTACATAATACAAAATATGTTAATACTAAATATATTATATAAAAATAATATATTAATATATTAAAATTTTTAATCAGCTATGGGAATTCGTTTTTGATTGGGATTCGATTTTTAATATTTAATATATTATATTAAATAATATATTAAATTTAATAAAATATTAATAATATTAATAATGTATTAATATATTAACTATTTTATCAGCTGTGATAATTTAATATTACGATGTTTAGTTGGGATTAGATTTATATTATGAAATACAATAATTTAATATTTAATAATATTAGCTATGTATATATTTATAATATATATATATTAAATTTACATATTTTTATTTTAATATTTAATGCACAGTTTATTTGGTTTTATTAATTAATTAATATTGAGGAATAAAATTAACCTAATATCTTTAATCAGATTAGATTTGACGATACTAGAATTGGATTCTTAACATTCTGTTTAATATATTTTAATTTTAACTACATATTTATAACATGAATTTAATATAATAAATAATTTAATTTTAATATATAATATATATTAATAAAATATTTAAATTATATTTTAATTTTAAATATCATCTTTATTATCTATACTAAGAAAATGAGATATATTTTTAAAATTAAATTTAATTTTAAAAAATTGCAAGAATATATATATATTATTTAAAGTCTGTAACTTTTGTGGCTGACAAATAATTGCTAGACGTACAGGCATGACTATATCAAATCCAAATTCTTATCCTGATCAAGACTATATATAACTTCTGGGATATGCCACGCCTCATTTTGCCCATTACATACCTGCGCACAAAAGTAAAGGTAAATATAGTACAACATACATATTTATATACTATATATATATATCTTTATATAATATAATCAGAAAATCTACATTAATAATAAATTGCAAAATTCATTCGCAGCTTAAATTTCAAACTTTCATATTTTCGAATGAAAAAAATATGAATAAAAGTAAGAAGAAGAAGAAGAAAACGTCAGGTAAAACACAGTTAAACTAGCTGGCGTATAGTTTAGCCATTTACTGAATGAAATGACAAATAATTTATAATAAATGCCAAACTCGAAAATAATGTATAATAATCGCCGTGACATTCAAATTGCCTTTTCACCAAGATCTTTTTGGCTTGGCTAACTTGGCTAACTTGGCTAACTTGGCTAGCTGCTGGCTGGCTGGCTGGCTTCGATGACCTCGATCTGCGGCTGGCCGGGCGCGCACATCTTCTTGCGTTAATGTGTTTTTTTTTTTTTTTTTTTCTGAGCCATGTACAGGTACAATGTGCAGGTAGAGTGTGGTCTATAGCTGAAGCTCACCTACATTTGCGCGAAACATAGATAGACGAACAGATAGGCGAATTGTGCGGCAAGGGGAGGGAGTATGGTGGGGCAGTTGGGCGCCTGATGAACGAACGCACTCAGCGAACAGTATCAGAAAGTGATCATAAATCTGTATAACCTGTATGTTGATTTTCACCAACTCACTCACCTGCAAATGCGAATGCGAATGCGAATGCGAATGTGTGTGTGTGTATGTGTGTGTGTGTGTATAGCTCTAGACATGTTGTTGCTCATAACGAGGCTGCGCTGGAGTCGAGTTCTGTTGTGTGCCCCAAAAATATAAAAAGTGAATTTTTGCGGCACTCGCTCCACTTCAGCCTTCGAGCTGGAAGCTTTTGTTGTTGTTGTTGTTTTTTTTCAGTTGACTTTTATACTGTTTTTTGTTGTTTTTTTTGGGTCTCAGTTTCTTGTTATTATTTTATTTTATTTTATTTTATTTAGTTGAGTTTTGCCTTTGTTGTGCTTTGTTTCTGTTTTTTTTTTTTTTGCGCACTTGGCCTTAATTGCGCATGCGCGCGCGCGCGCGCACTTTCAATTCCTTTTGGATGATGACGCTGACGTCGATTAGAAACGGGCAGAGTGGCGGAGCAACGAGGTGGGCTGGCGGACAGGTGGGCAAAACAAAACGTGTGGCAAATTGAAGCTGTGGCAAATGTCGATCTCAAGCGCGCCAATTATTATGATGCGGCACGTTAATGTAATAATTTTCATGTTGTCTGGGGGTTAACCGTGCGTATAGCAACTAGTATAGAGCCATGCCTGAATTGGATAGGGGCGGGGGGTTCGCTCAGGGCGGTGGGCGAGAAGGAGGAGGGAGGCCGACTCGATCGCAAGCGGCAACAAATTGAGGCGGGCGAATCCAAACGAAAATTGCTCCGAAACACGGCGTGCCGCGAGTGCTAAAGTGTGTGTGTTTTTTTTTCTCGTCTCTTTTTATTATACCCTGAACCCATTGAAAATGGGAAATCAGGGTATATTGGTTTTGTTCAAAGTATGTAATAGGCAGACGGAGGCGTGGCAGACGCTATAAAGTAAACTCGATATAACAATGTCCATCTGTCCGTCTGTCCATCTGTCCATCTGTCCGTCTGTCCGTATACTTGAATGCGTCGATTTCTGAAGATATATAGAGCTAGGACTTCATTATTTTTGTGTTAGGCCCGTGTATTGCACACGCAGTACGAATTTGTTTTCGAAATTCGATAACTTTTAAATTTCCAGAGTTATCGATTTTAACATTTATCGAGATTCAGTTATAAAATTATATCTCGTTCATCTTTAGAGCTAGAGTCACCAAGTCTTCTACATATATATAGATACTAATTTTAATACAATTTCGTGTTATGTCAAATTTTGGATTCCGATCAACAATTCATCCCCACAGAGGCATACAGTTTGGTGTGGCATATATGTATGAAAGTCATGATCATAATCTGAAAGTAAAGTATTACGAATGTCCATCTAGAAATAGAATTATTAATCAAATAAGTTCTCGCATACATGCGTACTAGCGTATATCAGCGTGTGTGTGTGTGCTTGTGTGTGTGTGTGTGTGTGTGTGTGTGTATTTTGTTACGCGTGCAGAAACGAATTAAATAATTCTTGGAATATTATTCGTTCGAAGAAGAAGAAATGTTCAGGGGATCTCGTAGTCGAGCAGTCTCGACTAGAGTTCTCTTACGTATTTTTTTTTTTTTTGCCATTTTGGCCAACCAGGCTTTTGGCCAAAAAGCAAGTTCATGGCAACAACAACAGCAACAGCAATAACAAATACAACAAGCAAAAAGTTAAGTAAAATCAAAATGAAGAAATTAGCAATAAGAACGAATTGTGCATGCTCTATAGATGTAACTTAGAAACTACACTAAGTTCTTAATATACATAAATATATATTTAAATTATGTAAAATACAGAGAGTTTAATATAAAAATAATTAAATAATGTAAACTATAGGAAAATCAATTTAGATATATTTAATTTAAAATATTATAATATATATATATATTTAGTTTATATAAAATTAAATAATATTAAATAGATATATTGAGAATAAAAATTGAAAAAAGGAAAGAAATTAATACAAATATTTTTTAATTATAGAAAAAAATAAGTATCTTAATATAGATTTTTATTAATATAAATTTAATCATAAGCAGATATAATTGAATTTATAATATATTTTCAGTGTAAAATTGAGAAAATATAGAGAAATACATTTAAAATAAATATATTTAAATATATGATAAATGCAAATAAATGGACAAATTTAAATTATGAATTAAAGAGAGATTAATACATATATATATATATAATAATATACAGACATACATACATATAGCTATTATATAGATATATGTATGTATAGAGGGAAATTAATAAAAAAATACGCTTAAATTACATATATAATTTAAATTATATAAGCAAAAGAAAAATTGTAGTTATATTAAAACACTTTAATAATAATAATAAAAAAAGAGAAATTAATACATACCTAAATTAAATTAAATAAAATTTTAGAAATGTATAAAATATATATTAATATATGTAAATTTATTTATGTTGTATCAAATAGTAGGCAATGATATATAGATGTATTAAAATGCTACATAAATTAATAACAAATAATTATTAAAACTAATTAAAAATTGTTTTTTTTTTAATTTTCAGAATATGGGGGTTTTTCAATTCATAGTTTTTAATTAGGGCAACAAAAAAAAAAAAAAAAAAAAAAAAAAAAAAAAAAAAACATTGTATTAGCCATAAACTGATTAAGTTATGTATTTGAGCTGGAACTATGCGAAGTTCAGCTACAGCTACAGCTACAGCTGAACTGGTCCATTCATGCGTAAACCCGCAAAGCCTGAATGAACATGTTTTGCTACCCTGATCTAATTGAAGTGTATCGACAGAAAAAGAGCTTTAAGATTGTCTCGCATACAGATTTCTAGAGCCAGCCAGAGGCAGCGAGATGGTTTTTTTCTTTATATTTTTATTATATATATACTATATATATATATATATATATATATATATATATATATATATATATATATATATATATATATATATATATATATATATTTATTTATATTTATTTCTTTTTCTTTTATACTCTTTTTTTTTTTTTGCTACTTTGGTAACAGGTTCGTCGCTGTTGAGAAAAAGTCAAACGGCTCAATAATCGAAGACGGCTCCGACTGCGACGTCAACAGCGACTGCGACTGCGACTGCGGCTCCAACTCCATGATGGCTGGGCTCAGTGGCAGCCGGATAAAATGAGGACAACAACGGCGACAACTTTAATGAGGTTATGTCTAGCTTGTTTGTATCTGTGCAAATTTATCTGTATCTGCAATTGCAACTGCATCTGCATCTGCATCTGCATCTGCATCTGCATCTGTATCTGCATCTATATCTGCATCTACATCTGTATCTGAATCTGTATCCGTATTTGTATGTATGTCAGCTGGGATAGGCAGAGGCCAGCCAGCAAGATTATCAGCCAAATTTGGTCTTTTCGCTTTTTGCCATTATTTTTTGTTTTTATTATTATTATTATTTTCTTATAAATAAAAAAAGAAAAAAATATGCAATGCATATTTGCTTACCACTTCCTCTGGTCGTAATGGGCTGGTACGGAGCACTCGTAATTGCTGCTGTTGACTTTTGTTGTCTCGGCTGTTGTTATTAATGTTGCTGCATATTTTCAGTAGTTTTCAGCAAAATTGCACAGATCATAAAATTGCGAGAGGAAAAAAACAAAAACAAAAAAAAAAACCAAGAAGGGAAAAAACACTGTGGAACGCGAAACAACTCTTTAAAATATGCATAAAATTCATATGCTTTCCACTACATAATACACGAACAAACAAAAAAAATGAAATAAAACAAAACACCACATTAAACGATAACAAAAACAAATCGTGTATAGAAAGAGGAAAAAACCGTTGCACGCCTGCGCTTTCAAAATTGTTTTGGCAAAGCTTTTTTGTCCGAGCTGCGAACGCAGCAACTACTTTCACGTACGAGTGTTCAAAGCAAACTAACTGGCAACGGCTTCGGCGACGGCGACAGCGACAGCGATGGCGATGGCGATGGAAACGGCAACAGCAACGACGACGACGACGACGACGACGACGACGACGACGACGACGACGACGACGACGACGACGACGACGACGACGACGACGACGACGACGACGACGGCGACGACGACTCCTCCAATTCGATTGCGACTGCGCCAATCGCCGAAGTCAATAAGCAGCTCTGACTGCTTTAACTGTTTTCAAGCTAGAGTTGAGATTACTGATCTTAATGTATATATGTATATATAATGTATATTATTGGGATGGATTGCATAGGAATTTTAAATATTATTGTTAATATTACTGCAAACTATTAAAACATATATATGCACTTTATTGTCATTAAATAATGAAATAAAAAAAAATATATAAATTGAACATTCAAATAATTGAAATTAAATTAGATATTAAAAAAAATTAAACTCAGCTAAAAGTAACTTTAAAAAATTAAAAAAGAAATGTAATTAATACAATTTCAAATATTAAAACATTAGAATAAAATTTAATTAAATATAAAAAATATTAAACTATAAAATTACGCAAAAATATTCGTTATTTTATTATTAAAATAAATTAAAGGTTAAATAATAAAAATTAAAATATTAAAACATTTGAATAAAATTACATTTAAATCAAATAAAATAAAGAAATAATTCAACTATAGCAAACGCAGAATAAATAATATCACTTAACACAAGCAATCAAATTGACAAATTCCATAATTAATAGTATGTTTTGATCTATGGCCTCAGTCAATTATTAAACTTTCAAAAACTGCTGCTCAAAAACTCAAGCCAAAAAGCTGTACACCATTTGCTCAGCACTGACATGTTAAAAGCTCTCAACACTGTTGCGTCTGCTCTTTTCGCTTCGTCGGCGTTGCCACTGCGTTGCAATTACACCGACTTATTCGCCGCGACCGCAATCATTGCCCGTTTGCGTCGTCGCCGTCGTCGCACTTAGCCGACTGATTAGCTGCCGATGGTGCCACACATTGGCTGCTAGCCCGCTGGCCCGCTGGCCCGTTACCTTGCCTCAGTTAATTTCCTTTAATTTTTGCGACTTATTCACATGTGTACCTGAGCATATGTACAAACATTACGTATGTACATAAGAATGTACATTCGAAATGCGAATTCACAAATAAAAATATTTAAAGTGAATTTTTGCAGCTCAAGCTGCTCTCCAGTTTCGTGCATACAGAGAAGACAATATGACAGATTTAGACCAAGAATGCCTTTATTAGCATATGCCATATCTTATCAGGCCACTATGACCAATATAGGTTATAGAGACTATATAGTGTTAAACCAAGTATTATATATTTGACTAACCAAGTTGCAGTTTTAGGTCTTCTTCTTGATCTCGAATGCCTCATAAGTGTATTCCTCGATGACCTTCAGGTTCTTGATGATGAACTCCTTAATGGCTGCCACATATTCGGCGGCACTTTTGATAAGGTTTTGGAATGCCTCGATCACCTTACCCTCGCCCTGCAGCTGCCCCTTGTACTTTTCCTCAGTCACTTGCATGATGTAGCCCCGCAGCCCCAAGACCTTAGCCTGAGCAACGGCAAACAGCTCAAAGGCCTCCTTCTGCAGATTTCCTTTGATCTCAAAGTCACAGGCCATTATCTTGGACTTCGCTTCAGCCTCTGCCATTCTGCGTAGTCTTGGTCAATTTCTAAGATATCCGAAAAAATTTTATACAAATAATTTCAATGCTTTGCCATTCACACTAAAAATAAAAGCTGACAGCAATTTGACATTTCAATCAAATTATTACGGCATATCTTAATTTATCTTAATTTACCTTGATTTTTAGTTGATTCAGAGTATATTAAAATTCTTAATATTCCAGAATTATGTTTTTTTAAATTTGCATGGAATGTATTGCAGTATCTGTTTCTCTGACTAGCCATAAGTTGGGGTAGGTATCGATATAGCACCAGATTTTAATACAGACGCACATCAAACCAAGTCTTTATCAAAATTATACCTTTATCTATATATATATATTTTTCTATGACCGAAGTTGCCCAAGGCTTTAGGGCACAAAGGCTTTACTCTACACCCATAACTCGAAAAATTCCATTTGAAGAAATTCCATTTAAAGAAATCAGGAGTTGTTCTTCAAAAACATGTCACACAAAATAAATAATCATAAAACAAAGAAAAATATAAAGCTAATTTCATGACTTACCTTTTTTGTACATTTTTTTACAATTTCTTTTTATTTATTTATTTTCTTTTTTTTTTTTAAATTTTATTTTTAACTTTTATTTAAAATTTTTTGTACATATTTTGTTTGCCAATGATAGTAACTATTTTATTTTGCCCATTACCTAAGCTAAAACCCTTTTAACATTTAGGTATATAACATTTGCACCACTCTATGCTACACTTTTTCCGCCCTTCAAGACATCTTTTTCTTTTCCATTTCCTGTAAGCTCCTCCAACGCGGCTGTCTTTATCTGCTTCACTGTCTCCTTCTCCGTTATCGTCTCACCCATTGCGGCAACGTCTCGTCCCTTCGGCAACAGCACACTCTCACAATTGGCCAGCTCTGATGGATTTGGTGTCAGCGGCATCTTGAGTGTATTGTGTTTGGCCAAAAATAAGTACGCAGATTCTTGCTGCATTTTTTGAACGAGGCAGAACGGCTGCCAGCACTTAGCCGGGCTTGCGGAACGGCCAATACTGGCGGCAAAATTCAGATACATGAGGACGAATATACAGCCACAAGAAATATATAAAAATGTACAAGCCGATACGCAACTTCCAAAATTTAGGCATTCGCGACTCTTCGATCACTATTCGTTGAGCGAAAACGACGAAAAACAAAATATATGTATGTATATATGTAAAAATACTTTCGGTTTAGTTTTTGATTTCGGTGAAAAATTTGAGAAAACTATGAAACATTACTGAAGCACAACCAGCTCGGAAGGTTGTGACTACTGAATGAGAATTTATGTTCGATATGCTAATATAAGTAAGAATATTTTACATATATTCCTGGACACAGTAAGCCGCTCTTTCACTTCAAACGCGCTGCCTGTGAAAAATTACACAAAAAATAGCCACAAAAAATACTAACAAAAAATATCAAATGCTGAATACCAATTGACATTAAATACTAATTGATAATTATTTCACAATATAATTAGAATACAAAAGAAAAAAAAACAGATTTTTAAAATGTAAATAGATTATTTTAGATCACAACTCGGCTTGAAGTCTTTTCTTTGGCTAAAATGCATCTTAACGGTTTTTGTAGCTGCGTCTAAAACCGATTTTTCTCATCTTGCTCTTTCGGCTGTCGTGGCTCTTCCTTAAAGACGGACACAACGGTACGCCTAGTTAGTGGGAGGAAGGGAGGAAGGGCGGGTGAATAAAAAATAAATTTGAAAAATTATATAAATTGCTTAGCTAGTTAGCTAAGGCAGCAACAGCGACAACGACCGCAGCCACAATTGAATCACACATAGCGAAGACAATGAAGCAACAAAGCGAACAGCGCAACGAACACTAGATACCCTGCAATTTGAGTAATTTTAAGAAGCATAAAGAGATTATGAAATTTTATTTAAATATAATAAAATTCATGGAAATTTGTGAATTTGTATTGTACTTTTAATATTATTAAAAAAAAAAAAAACATACAGATTTCAGTTTGATAAATGTTATTAATTATTCAATATCCTGTATAGAGAATTATAGCATATATCTTTGCAAGGCTTTTACATTTCGTAAGGCATTTAAACAAAAACAATCTTTGTGCATGGCTTGTTGGATGGAATGAACAGTAAATGTGAGATTTTTTCTTTATTTTTTTTTTTCAGCCTGGCAGCTGCCAGCAGCAGGTGACGTCAGGTGTGCAGCTGAATGGAAAAACATGGGCCAGTTCCAGATTAAACAGATTCGGACAGTTTTAACAGTTATAGCTGAATGCACACAGAGACATAGGCAAACTTATACAAGTACATATATAGACATAGATATATATATAGATATATTTAATGGATTCCTGTTAACAATTTAATATTCGTTTAGCAAATTTTTGTTTCGTGCACAACTGAATTTAGCTTAAGTGCTTTATAGATATTATCATATATAGTATACGTATATTTATGTATATATATATAAAAAAAAAAAACAATTATATAGTATATAGATGGGTGTACATGATATTCATATATGTATATAGTCTATATATATGACTATATAGCTTTCACAAGATTCATTATTCGCATTTTATGACCCACACAGAAGCCATGAGAATTTCGATTCACAAAAAAAAAGGGAGATTTATATTTGTAGAGGGAGAGAGACGTTGCTCTCCATATGGATATCCCCGTGTTTTCTCTTAGGGGGCTTACGTTCTGCAAATGGAGAGCGTGTCCAATAGAAAGACGGCGCCATTGATGATCATCAGAGATCCAGCGGCAATGGCGTTACGCTTGCGATCCTTCAAGAAATCGTAGGTATCATGCCACTCATCAATGACCAGAGCACCTGAGGCCACGAACAGAATGCAGCCGAGCAGCGAGAGCAGCGCATTGAGACGCTTCTCCACAACCGAGTTGATCACGTGTCCTATAAAGGGGGAAAACGAAAGAGAGAGGAGAGACAGTATTAAGATCTGAGATAGCACATCTTTTTTTTTTTTTTTTAGCTACTCACCGATCAGCAGGACGGCGCAGATGATTGTGTAACCCACAATGGTGCCGCACACAATCAATGGGCGCTTGCTCAGGTCTCCAACAACCTCATAGAGCACAACGCAAGCAATGGCAATACCCTGAAAATAAATCAAGCGGTTTATTAATAATGAATAGAGCTTGAGTAGAGATTGGGTGATTCGAGTTGAAGTTTGGCCAGCTGGCATAGAAGACGTAAACCTCTTAACTGTCGTACCCTGCCAGAGTAAATTTTGTATATCCATTCGACTAGGAGTTGTCATCGATAACGATATATCTGGACTCTCTCTCTAATACTCTGTGCTCAATACTATCTACATTTAAAAAAATTAACGTAGGTATATGTAACTGTCCTGCTAGTCCCCCAATATTTGCATATATTTAGCTCTAATACACATATATATATTGTGATAGAGGCAAGAATTTTAATTAGCAAAAATGTTCAGTTTGTATTTCAATGACTAAACTCTATATGGCACACACGTAAGCCCAATCGCCCTATGATTCATCTAGGTTTCCATGAGAACAACAAGTGAATAATAATGCAGCTGAAATTGTTGGCACTTGTCGAGCGTTTATTGGGCATGAAATATGACAAATGTGTCGACGATGAAAAAGACGGCGGTGGTAAAGGACAGCACTCCAGAGGCCAGGATGGTGTTCTTATCACTGGCCAGTTCGTAGCGGTGCATCCAACGATCGAATATGATGGCGCCCGTCGACACGAACAGGACACAGCCGGAGACCGTGAACAGTATATCGATGCGTTTGTCCAGCTGGGCGCCCAGCAGGTGACCTGCAATTGCAATTGGAAAGGGGCAGTCAGGCTGGCGTGCAACTGCCAGAGGTATCATCCTGGGGCGTTATTACCTATGCTCAGTGCACTGCAGATGATCAGGTAACCGGTTAGCGTTCCACAGACGAGCATCGCCTGGCTGCTATAGCTGTGATCCGTCACGCTCTCGATCAAAATGATAATGCTCGCCGTAAATATCTGCGATTAGCGCTTGAAACTTTGGATCAGATGGGAAGCAACACGAACGAGTGGACAATGGACAACGGAACAACTGAACAAACTGAAGACAAACTCACACGGAACATAGGTAAAGACAGAATCAACTATATGTAGAACATACTAGATAAAGACAAAATCAATTGTAGAGCAGTGCATTCACAAACATTTTGCTCATTTTTATAGAAGGAAGAAGGAGAAGAAGGTAAGAGCTAGATTCTTGGCTGGAAACAATACAAAACATTAAAAACAAAAAAACAAAAATAAAACATTATTTTGTTAGAGTGGAGGCCCGATGATAAATACAAAATCGTGGTTTTATTTTTGTGTAAAAGTTGTGTCTTTTCTTATTCGTGCACTTAGGTGTAGTCGTACAATACCGAATGTACGAAGAATATCCTAATCATCGATTGCGAACCAGTAGAAGAACTAGAATGGGAGTTATGCTATTAACAGCGCATAATACTGTTAATAGCATAGCATGACGAGGTTAGGGAGAAACAGTTTTTGTTATTGACATTAACATATTTAATTTAATAATAATCTAATATTCTATTTAATTTGAAGAAATACCAAAGATTAACAAATAGTTTTGGCCAAGCTCAAATATAAGTAACTTCATAACTAACGATTTATATATATATCTACCTATCAATATCTATACTATCTATCAATGTATATCATATATCAATATATCTTTCTATCTATCTATCTATTCATCTTTCTCCCTATTAATATTCAAATAGCTGTCTATCTAACTATATATGTATCTATCTCTTAATTTGTGTCTATATATCCATCTACCTAACAAACTTTATTATTATTTATTTATTTTAAACATTTATTTCCATTCGACTGCTTAATGTTTATATATGTATATATCTATATCTGTTTTATCCTAGCATTAGTACTTTTTTCTATAAATTAATTTGAACTCCGCCTATTTATCTATATATCCTTTCTATAGATAAAGACATCTATCTTTCTATCTAGCTGCCTGTTTAATTTCTTTTATTTATCTATAAATTATTCAAACTATCTGTAACTAATCTACATATGTAACTATCTAATTAACGGTTCATCTCACTTTCCTCATGCCGCTTTCTCTGTCTCTTTATTTGTATCCATTTATAGTATCAATATAAATATCGCTCTACCTTATATATATATATATAAATATATATATATATACAAACATGTTTGATCCCCTTATTTTACTTTAAGTGCCCCACATTTAAAGAGTAAACACTTCGCATTCATATGTCAGCCCCAAGTCGTATTGCCTGTTGCTCTATCATAATTCTATAACGGCTATAAGTCGAGGGACTTAATACCATACGGAATTCCCAACGAACTAAAGCCAATTTGCTTATCAAATGTGCGAATTATTTAGATATTGATATGACAAATGGCCGTAATATTGACGGGCCATTGTCAACAAATGGATCTATTAATATTAAGCTAACCCCCTTCTATATATATGTATATAGATAACTGCCAATGTATGTATGTATGTATAGGTGTGCATAGATGACATGGGAACGTTTCCTGCTTAACTGGGGCAATCAATCAATCAATTAGAAACGCTGTTAGACGCCGTTAATTGCCAGCTAAAAGGATGAGACATTCTACCATATCCTGTCAAGGCTAACACACAAATACATATATAATATATATATATATATAGACCAGTTGGAAATTGTTTGATTTGTAATATGAGCTAATAACAGCAGCAGGAAAAACAACGTCGAAAAGTCATTAAGGTAGCATGTTTATTAAGTTGCAGATAATGTATGGTACAGGCTCACAGTCATATCGGTCTATAAATATAAAGTGAAAGGGAGAGACAGAGAGAGAGAGAGAGAGAGAGAGAGAGAGAGAGCTAGCGATAGATATCGCTTATATTTGAATGCCTGGGCATGTGTTTTATTATTGTTTACGTCGCGCCCATTAGTAGCAAATAAATTTTGATGATAAAAAAAAAAAAAAAGAAATAGAAAATAGAACAAATTAGTAAAGAATAAATAAAATTTGTATGCCAAATAATTACTATACTGACGCCCATTTGTTTGTATTTGCCATACCGTTATTTTTTGTGTAATTTAAATGAATGTGAAGCACATGGAGAGCACATGGCCAATGCTTAACTGAAGAATTATGCCTAAGAAGCCGATCCACAAATTTATATAGATGACAGAAGCTTCTAGCTTCAAAAGAGTGGCAGCTGCTATAGCCCAATTTGCCACGCCCTCCCAAAGTGGTGTTCCTATATATCATTGTCATTGATTAATATATTGAGAAAATTCATTCTTTGAGTTTGAGTTTGGTTAGCTTCAAAAAACACCAGCTCTGCCATATTTCCTAATCCAAAGAATTTATTAGAGGACTATAAAATATTTAGAATATAAAAGAAACAAACAAAAAAAAAACATTTTCAATGAGTTCAGAGTATAAAAACATCAATAAACATATATCTAGGCTATTTCAATTCAAAATTTCGATGCCTAACATATCTCGACTACATAACAATTTTTAGTTTATAGCCAAAATCGTGAACTGAGCATAAAATATTTGATTATTTTTTATTATTCTTGTCAAATATTGTTTATAATCACATCATATTTCAAGGCTATGAAAAATGCATAAAAATCTACAAACAAACATGTTTTTAATCTTTTTCTATACATAAATGAAGCTATATGGGACGCACACCTAAAAATTTACACATGGATAATTTGATAGAAATATATGTTAAAGAGTTTATTTAAAAATAAAAAGTATAAATTTTTTTAATGTGATCCTTCATTTATTAAAAAAAAAAAAGGTGCCCGATTTGTACAGTCATTGTCCCTTAAAACCCCATTTGGATCGATTTTGTGTAGGATATAAAAGAGATTCCCTTACTTCTAACATTATAAATTTCAATTTTTACATGATTTACTTTAATCAATATTAGAAGAAGCTAAAGCTAAAATACTTTATTTTATTTTAATTATTGTAATACAGGACATAAAAGTTTGTTTAATAACAAAAAATAAATAAATAAATAAAATAAAAAAATTCTGGCTATTTTTTTTTTGCTCAATCATAGAGAAAACTCAGATTTTATCAATAATTTTCATTTAATAATGTCCCATTTCGAGTGCTGCTGTAGAGATTTAACGAAAATTTATTTTACCTACAAAAATTCATTTTTGTTTTGGATGATAATAATTATTAGAAAAGAAATTAACCTTTCTGAAAATCTGGGTTTTTTATATATTTATTTTTAATTTGTAATGATTTCATTTATTCAGTAATTTTGAATTTCCTTAAAAAATTCTCATATAAAAGAGAATACTCCAATGCTGTTGTACAGGTTCAATACCATTCATGATTCATTTGGGATAGTTTGGAGTGTTACGGATCGTTAGTTGAAATTCCCAAGTGCTGTGAACCCTTTCCATTGGCTGTCCAAAACTTAAGCCTATGCGACTGAAAAGTCAACATACAACAATTGTGCTCAAAACTGATCGAGTCGAGCCATGCCCATATATCAGCTACGATTTGTAATGCGTTTAGTTAGTTACGAGGGTACAAGTGGCGAATGGGGGTGTCAGGCGAGGGGGAGGGGGCTAGGCATTTAGCAATTAATTATATGACGCCGACACGCCATTGACACTGGCCATTGCTCCGAGCTGGCAACAATGGGCCATGCCCCAAAAAAAAAAAATCAAGTAAAAACAACAGCAGCAACAACAACAACAACAAATGGATAAGAAGAAGCGCAAATAAATTAACAATGCGAACAATAATAAATGCGCTACAAATAGCGCGCACAGATTCGCAGTTAAAACATTTATTAGCTCGTAAACAGATTTGTGAGTGTGTTGCAAGAATTGTTGCTGCTGCTATTGTGGCAAAAAGAAAACTTTGTATTAGAGGTCTGCACATGAAATAGACGTATGAGCATGTCTAGCTATGTCTACAATGTATGTACATACATACATACATACATACATAGATACATATATCTAATGCAAACACTAACTGCGTCGCCTTATCTCTGCCATGCCTTGTGGAGCCCGTGACTAGCATTGCCAAAAAGCGAATAATAAATATATATATATTTTTTTTTTTTTTTTGTTGCCAAAGAATGTTGCGAATGTTTGTTAATATTATTGAATGAAGATGACTCAGCTGCAGGCAATTGTAGCTGCCGGCAATTGCTGCTGCTAGTAATTGTTGCTGCTGCTTAGCTCATTAAATGACCCACTAACAACAACAATAATAATAGCAACAATAAGAAAATATTCAAAATTAGCTATGCCACACTCGCACACATGAGTTTTTGTTATTGTTTATTCAATGCAGCGCCCGCAGCTTCGACTTTTGTCGGCTGCCCCCAAACGCTGGCGCACATGGCGTATGCGTAATGTGAATCTGTTTAAGTTCGCACTTGCTATAATTATGACATCATCATCATCATGATGATGATGATCACAGTGTTCATTATCAACACAAGTTCGTGATCGACCCGATACTGTTGTTGCCGTCGATTACGTGCCAATGCGACTTGAGGCGCGTCTTGGTTTGATTTCATTTCATTTCATTTCATTTAATTAGCCAGCCAAAGCGCGAGAGCTATGAAAATTCCCACAAAACGTCAGCTACATATATACCTTTTGAGGTGTGGTCCCTATATACGCAATCAAGGCCAGAATACGCACACACACACTGTCATTGTATTGATCTAGGCATTTGGCTAGAACCAGTTACGGCTTTAAGTATTAATATATTTAACACACTCTGATTCTACAATTTGTTTACGTCTAACTCGGCCAAGAACAGCAGGAAGAAGTGGGTAAGACCCTAGAACGAAGATGCTGCCCTAAAGAGCAAATATACTAAGGGGGCTGGAGGCAGGAGGCAGGGAGCAGGAGACAGGGAGCAGGAGTCAGAAGTCGAACCCTCTATCATCTCTTTCAACTAATTATAAATTTATCAAACATATATTTAAATAATATTTATATCCAAGTATTTCTCTATAATTTTTTCAAATTACAATATATGAATATATATTTTAAAATGTATATACTATGTACATATATATTCATATTTTTTATATTTATATATTTATACATTATATGTACGACATAAATGCGTGCAACTTAATTGAAAGTCATGATTAATATAGTTGCTAAATTAAGCGACAAATTGTTCACTTTAAATCTGAAATCATGCAATCATAAGGCAAGTAAGTAGTGTTCTATATTTAAATCTGATTCAAAGATCTACTAAACCCAGTCAAGGCGTTGCAGTCGTTTGTAAGCGACTATAAAATACTCGCTCATATTGTTATCTATATTAATAAGATTTTCAGATCATCCCAGATCAAATATAATTTATTGGTCAATCTATAGAGGGCGTCAATATATATATATATATATATATATATATATATATATATATTATATACTGTATCTATTATTATACAATATTAAAATTTCTGTAAGCCCAAAATATTTATACAAGGAATATAGAAATTCCTGAAGTTCTCGAGAAAAAAGTCTGAATATTTTGCTGTAAACTAACATACCTAGCTCAATTAACGTCAATGAGTATAAAAATATCATTCTAAAGTCATCCCAGCCTTCATCACAGTCATCCCAAGGTGATAAGACTCTAGATCCATGAACTCGGGCTGTATGCGTCATGCTGCACTGCATCGAGTGCGAGTCGGCGCTATCTATGCCCCAAGTAAGTATTATATGCTGTTGCAATTGAGAATTTGCAAAGTAAACACATATAGGAAAGGAGGTCAGCTGATAAACTTAATTGTTGAACTGAATTTCAATATATTTTGAAAACAAATTTCCCTTTTTGAACAAATTAAATTGCAAAGAAAAAAGAAAGAAAATAAAAATATTGAAATTCATTTCAAAATATTTGCAAAACAAAATTGCCATTTTTACCAGCTTAAAATTGTAAATGGAATGAAATTGGAATGTTGCTCATTCAGCATACCAGACTACGTAATGCCCGTTAAGAGAATGCTAACAACATTTACGGCATTCCACAATTCGTTTTTAATCCGATCTTCATTCAAATTATACCAACAATTTTTTCCCAACAAAATTTATAATAAACAACATTTTGGCGAATCAAAAGACGTCGACGTCGGAAACATGCGAACACAAACGAAAATAAATAAAATATGGGAATAAATATCAAGTAATCTACGCAACGGTGACATCATGGATAGCATCAGAGCATCATCGGCGGAAGTCAAAGCGAGTTGATTGCTTTTGTTGTTACGATTCTCTGGCCACATGTGCATGGAGCGCGGCGACCAATCATTATTGTTCGGTCTTCTTCTTGTTCTAATACAATTGGTCAGACGATCTCAACAGATTAATGACATCATGCCGGGCCGGGGATAACATAAACGACTTATAATGCCAGCCACGCATTAGAGAACTACGCAGTTACAAAAAAGGAAGAACGCACAACAACCACAACGAGAACAACAACAAAAACAAAACAAAAACACTGCCAAAAAAAGAAACTTCAAATGAAGTCATGACCAATAATGAAAACGAGTCTGAGGCAATGGAAACCGGTTGCTTCAAGGCGGCGACTGGATGCAAGGGTAGAAACAAAAACAATAACAAGTAGTCAAAGAAGAAAAAGTACATAAAGAAGAACAAGAACAAACTGTGAACCACAGCAACCGGCGCGAGCAGAAGTATAGTGTACAGGGGAAAGAGAAATTGTAGCCCAAAAAGGGAGCTGCGACACAGACAGTTTTAACAGGACTCACAGACTCACATAGTAGATGCGTATACAGCCAGACAGAATAAATAGCGCACATACATGCATATACATACATATGTGTATAATGACAATTGTCAACAACAAATGTTACTCACCAGCTCAATGATCTTCAATAGCAAACGATTGTTAAACTCCATGGCGTTGCCGTTGATGCGTTTATGTGTTCAGCTCTTTTTTGTTAATACTTCACTTCACGTCGTTAAGTGCGTGCACGTCTTGTTCAAGCGCTGTGCGAAAACTGACTGAACCGAAGGTACGCCAGCGCGCGTATTCAAAGCTCAGGCAATACAGGCAGAGGCATAGCGCAGTCATACCGAAATCAACAGCGACGACGATGACTGCGACTGCGACAGCGACAACGACAGCGACAGCGACAGCGACTGCATTTCACGTCAACAGCAGCAACTGGTATGCGTTATTGTGTGTGTGTGTGCGTGTGTGTGTACATACATATTTATGAATACAGAGAGTTACTCTAATTCTTATCAACATCAATTGCCAAATATATATAATGAATATGTATGTAAATATATTATAGCTTTATTTGTACATACATATGTGCATAAGGCCTTCCTTTTTATATGTATTATAAAAGTAAATAATTAAAAGGCAAATAATAAAAAAAAAAAAAGACAAATTAAAAAATTTTGTGTTTTTTTTTTTTTTTTTTTTTTTTTGCAATGTACATATATGTATATTTTTCGTTTTATATACATACACAGTATTTCCAAACATTGATGAATATTTGTATATTTAATCAATTTCTCAGTAGCTGACACATTTAAACCGTAAGATTTAGGAAGATAAAATGTCTGTGGTCTTTTGATAAATGTGGGAAATTGAAGAGAATGGATAATGGTATTTAACTTTGCTTTTTGCTGCCTAAATAAGAACGCGTTAAGATAAATTTTAAACATATTGAGTGGAAGATCTTTGTAGACGCCATTTGAATTTGAAAATTGAAAACTACAACGAATTAATGCGAATTATCGAATCTTATGGAAACTGGACTGGACGAAAACCAATTATTTGCAAGATCTCTATATGTAAGAGATTAATTGAAACAAAATTCTCTTCTTTTTATAATATTCTGCTAATGTAAATTTAAGCAATTCTTTATGAATTTCTAGCACTGCTATCATGCAAGCTTGCACCTAACTTAACTCGTTTTACTATTTAATAATTCTTTTAAAAATTCTCCTAACATAATTAATGTATCGCCATCTCTCTCTTTCTCTCACTGTCTCTCTCTAAAAGTGTATCCCACTCTCTCTCTCTCTCTCTCTATTTCTTTCTCTCAATGTCTGGCTCTCACTCTTTCAATGCCCCTCTCTATATATGTATCTTTATCTCTCTCGCCACCCTCTCGTTTTCATTTCTATTCATCCTTCTTCATACTCTTTTGCTCTCCTCTCTTTTTCTCTCTTATACTCTGTCTATATATCCCTCTCTACTTCTGTCATTTACTTCTAACTCTACCTTCTCTAAAACTATGTATCTCACTCCTTTTCTTTCAAACTGTGTCTCTCTCTCTCTCTCTCTCTGCGTCTCACTTAACCCCTCTGAAGCTTTGTGTCTTTCTGTCCCTATCTCTATATCGCTCCTAATCTCTGTATATCTCCCTTTATTTCTTTCATTCACCTCTCCCTCTCCCCATCTTTTTCCAATTCACTAAGTTTCTAACCTATCTCTCTCACTCTCACACCCTACTATGTCTCTTATCACAGTGTCTCTCATACAAGTAAATTGAAATACCTATGGATGCATGTTAAGTTTTATAGCTCATTAGCATATATACATATATCTTACATATACAAACACACATAATACGCATTTATTTATATGTGTCATATAGAATAAAGATATACATTTATGTATATTTATATCTATACATATATCAATATACGTATATGACACGAATATATTCAATAATAACAATAGAATTTTAGCCAGTGCTTATCACCTGTCATATTCGGTCTGCCACTCAATTACTTTTATTATTATTGTTTGTGCTTCGCAGTAAAATTGATGTCTAAAGAATTAATGGATTATATTCAGTTTTGATATTATTACACATTATCAGTGGAAGTTTCGGGCTAAAAACGAAACAAGTTCTTATCAGACTTATGTCTTTGCTTACAATTCACGTAAGTAAAGACTAAAATATATAAAAAAAAAAAATAATAATAATTAGAGTTAGTTTAACTATCTGGATATGGCCATGCCAACGTGTGCCATGGCACGCTCCGCCTCGAAGACAGACACAAACTGTGGCTCCAGTGTGGAGAGCGCACGCCGGCTAAGTAGGGCGATGCTCTTGGCCTCGCCATGATCCCGCTCGAACGCAATGTATTCGATCCAAACGCTCGGCTCCCGCTTGCCAAAGTAGGTGACCATGAATTCATAGCACATGCGCCACGACTTAATTGTGGATAGATCCTGTGGGGAAGCAATAGAACGATATTGATTAAGAGATTTCAAGGCGCAACATTAAGAGTGGACTCACTTTCAGTTTGGTACTCTCTATCAGGGCGATCATTTCGCGATGCAGCTGCAGCGACATTGGCGGCTGCTGCGCCAACTTGGCGTATTCATCGCGCGCCTTGGCTGTGGAGTGCTCGTGCCAGAGGTAGCGCAAATAGCTGCAGCGCAGATCGGCAAATTCCGGCCAGGGTTCCTTGCAGGCCTGTGTGTAAATGTCATTCAGCTGGCGCTTGGCCTGGCTATCGTTGCGCGCTCTGTAATATGCAATCACCATCTGCCAGAGCGAGATGCCGGCAGCGCCCATCGTGCGACGCACCTGGCCGAACAGCTTGTGAACGTTCGGCTCATCGTCGTTGCGTATATAAGCGGCTAGCAGCAGCTCGTGCATGCGCAGCGAATCGTCATGCTGTAGTGCCTCGGTCAGGATGCGCACACAGATCTCTCCACCGTTCTCGTCGCTGCCCAATATCATGCTGAGCGTGGCGTAATGCCTTGCATGCATCAGCTTGGAGCGATGCCCATCTTGAAGAGCATTTGCCAAGCATTTCTGTATGCAGGCGCGCTCCGTTTTATGGTTCTTGCTTAGCGCGAGCATAGCATCCAAATATAAGTTCCACATTTCCTGCGTCTGCAGTTGGTGCACGGCCGTCTTGTACACCTCCACGCACAGCTGGATGCAACGCTTCTTCGAGCGTGTCTGAAAGACTTTCACTTGTGTGTCCGTGCGCGACTTCTTCTTACTGGGCTCAGCATCATCGTCGTTATCTGCGATATGCATAAGATCACCCAAGTGATAGCCACGCAGCTCACGCTTTGCTAATGCATCCCATAGTGATGGCTCGCGGGAGAACTTTGTCTGTATATCCTCAACTATGTGCAACTGTAGCTTGGCAGTGAGCTCTGCATGATCTTCACAGCTCTCGAGCAGCTTCAGGAAGTAGTCCAAGTTTGTGATGTTCGCCAGGCTATTACGATAGACGGCCACGACACGTTCCATTTGTATATCCTGCTCCGAGACTGTATTTTCGCCTAAGCTACGTCTGTTGTCGGCCAGCGCGGCCTCCTTAAGCTGTATATTGAAGAAGCAATTGTTGAGCGGCTCGGAGGCGGGATGACGCTGAAGACCACGCAACAGTATATCCTGGACGCGCGGCATATTGGCACGATTATACTCATAAAGCCAAACTGCGGCATTGATCCAAACTTGTGGATCTCCACCATGATACTAAAGGTAAATCGATATTTTATTGCTGCTAATACTAAATATTTCTTGCTACTTACCGAAAGCATCTTCTCGTATATGCCAGCTACTTCCTGGGGTGCTGACTTTTTGCTGAACTTAATCCAATTATCCCACAGACGCTGCTCGTGTGCAAACTTAGCCAACATCTCTCTGTACATTCGCATTATGCGCGCGCAAGTGGAGGCTTTGAGTCCAGTGAGTTTTATGCCGGCGAGTTTTTCCTTTTCAGTAATTGTTTTATACATTGTCTTCTCGTATACTATAAACTCGAGGTAGTCGGACATGGTCTTCTTGCTTTTAGCTATATTCAGCAATAGGCGCTCACGTTTGCGTATACATTCTCTGAAAATCAGTAATTAATATGTTTATATTCATGTTGAATTGATTTGAATGTATTGATATATTACCTGATTTGCTCTGGTTGAAATATTTGGTAGATTTTCATTTGCTCATACTCCGGCAGCAGCCGCTCCTGCATTTCCGCAATAAACTCACCCATATTGAACTACTTTATTCTTTAAGACCAGTTTAGCGTAGCAAATTAGTTCGGATTTAATTTATTTCTTTTTGCTTGCCGTGCACGTTGTTCACATGTAGTTTGCAGTCAGCTGTAAGTGCTTTTTATCGATTGTTGTATGTAGCCCTGGGAAATTCATTTCGATGATTGAAATTTTGTGTATTTGTGCAATTTGGTCACCTAAAACACCAAACAATTTGGAAACTGGTCACTTTTTTCAAACACAAAAATTTTTTAATTTACAGTAAATAAATAAAATTCCAAAAAACACAAAAGCAATTTGCAATGGCCGAATTTTCTGTCGAGCGTGTAGAGGACAAACGCACAGTGAATGGTCGCACAGAGTACTACCTGAAGTGGAAGGGATATCCGCGCAGCGAAAACACTTGGGAGCCGGTCGAAAATTTAGATTGTCCCGATTTAATAGCTACGTTTGAGGAATCCTTAAAAAATAATAAAAAAGAAACTAAAAAACGGCTATCCACATCTTCAACGCCCGAATCTATACGAAGTAAGCGAAAATCATTCATGGAGGAGGAAACAGACGAACAGAAAAAACTGATTGGATTTGATCGTGGCCTGGAACCTTCAAAAATCCTTGGTGCCACCGACTCATCTGGATATCTAATGTTTCTGATGAAATGGAAAGGCAGTGACCACGCCGACTTAGTGCCCGCCAAGCTGGCCAACATTAAATGTCCCCAAGTGGTAATACAATTTTACGAGGAACGTCTAACCTGGCACACTGGTAATGGTAATGGGAATGGCAATGGCTCGGGCAGTGCATGTGGCAGCGATGGAACGCCTGGCAGCACCGCAGACGCCAGTCCAAGCGGCAGCATCAACGATGAGAATATAAAACCGGACGCTGGCTCCGAATTAGGGAGTGGAGATGCTGTCTAGTTAGTTGCTTTACCAGAACTTGTTAAGCCAGCAAAAACAACTCCATGTAAAGCATGGATACACACGGACACTAACACACAGGCATGCTCGCTCCTACATTTTTACATACATATAACATAGACATATTCATATACATAAATTTAGATATACAGCATGTTCTTTTTTTTTATTTGCTTCAACACAACAACAAAATGTTGAGCATATTTCTGAAATAAAATAAGCGTACATACAAATATGTAACATGAATTATAAATACATACGTCTATTTATACGTATTTTTAGAATCTAGTTGACTGTAGATTTATAAAATCCTTTTACTAACATCTAGAAGTAAGGTCTGGCAACGCCAATTGCGGAGCCTATCGATAATTCGATAAGTAACGCTTCCAAGCCGGTAAACTAAAATAAAGATATTACAAATGCAAATGTTGTTCGCTTAATTCCAAAAAGGAAAGGAAAGGTAGAAAATAATGGCACAATCAAGCTCGATGAAGCTACTTGGCGCACGCAACATGAGTTGCATCGTAGAGCGCATGGAGTGGAACAACAAAATGGATCTCATTGCCTACGGCACCGAGAAAGGTTTGTCGCAAACATTTTTGCGAAGCATTTTGATCTATCTCTGACTGTGAAATTGTATTGTAGGCGAGGTAATAATACAACGTCTGAACTGGCAAAAGATTGTCACTTTTCCGACACCCGGTGAGGATGTCCGGGTGCGTTCCCTTAGCTGGCAAATGGATGAGACTCTTTTAGCTGTGGGCTACAGCAATGGCAAGGTTGCGCTGCTCGATGCTGAGAGCGAGACAATAATATCGGGCCTTATTTACGAAGACGATATCAAGAAGGTCTATTTCAGCAAAGCGATCAATAGCAAAGAAGGTCTCGACAGCTACACATGCAACGCCAAGGACAAACATAAACGATATTTACCAAAGCTACCACCGCTGACCAATATCGATCCTTGTCTGAAGACGCTCGATCAGAAGTCGTTCCCGAAAGGCTCACCCTGTTTCCTGGTCGTTATTATGCGCAGCGGCAAAGTGCATTTATTGCTCCTTGGTGCCCTGCAGGCGGGCAGCATAGATCTCACACAACATGTACTCCATCCAGATCAATTTGATGTGTACGATGTGCGGCTGAATGGGGATTTTAATGCCATCTATGCCCTACTACGCGACGGTCAACAGCTAAAGCTGTTACATTTTCATAATCAAGTACTGCAGGATTCCATATCGCCCATGCTGGAGCTGGCTTCACACTGTGCCCACATTTTAGAGACCAAAAAGTTTGTGCTCCTTAATAGAAAATGAGACTTGCGATAAATAATTGTTTCATCTTTGCATCAGTTACATCAACGACACACAGCAATGCCTGACGGAGGCCTGGGAGACAGTGCAACTGGAAATGGACAACAAGCTGACCAAGTATGCCAATTCTCAGGCTTATGGAATGATTTCTGCGCACTTTTTGGAGCTGCTCGTGTTTGGATACGCTACCCTGGAGGTCGAGGAGTTTCTGTTCGAGTGAGTTAAGTCCCTATACTCAGTATACAGTGCTCATGGGCTCCGCCGGTTTCTCCTCTCTTTTCATGACAACAACGACAACGACCGCGACAACAGGACCCTGACAGAGAAGGGCTTCAAGAAAATAGCCAACTCCGTGGATTTGTCCCTGAACAATCTACAAGGTCTTGTCTTCAAGCAGCTGAACGGAGCCGCCATTAACATGTTTTATTTTCTCAATACGATTGCGGGCTTTGGACGAATGACGCACTTCTTCGAGGTGGGACTTAGATGTCATAAATAAGATTTCCATAATTAAATACTCTTTACTTCATTAGGCACTCATCTCGCCGGATGTAGCTAGCGAGGCAATGCGTGCCTGCGGCTCCTTTCTGCTCAAAGTTCATGAGCTGCAGCGCACAATTGACACATTGGTGTACGACATGAAGCTATTCCATTCCTGGATTATATTCACCATACTGCGTCTGTCCCATCAAGAGATACCCGATGATATGGTCTTCACCGGCAAGGAGAATCTGGCGCTAGCTGAATTCTTTTGCGCCATGGAACCCGAAATACCGGAACCATGCGATGGTATCGACATCAGTGTCGACAAATCAGCGACAACATCGGCAAGAGCAGCAGCCTCAGCAACAGCAGCATCAACTGAGGAGGAGCTGCCGGATGATGACAGTCCAACTCCGACGGTACCAACGACGCGGAGTAAATTCAATTTGGAACGCGTGGGACAGTATCTGGAGAATACCTATTTGACGCAGCTGCATGCTGTTAACCCATCGGAGGTGTGGCCACGCCTGCTGGCCGAAAATGAGTGCCTCGCCCATTGCAACCTGCTGGTGCCTCACGATA
Organism: Drosophila stalkeri; assembly: GCA_035047405.1. Taxonomy (NCBI): domain Eukaryota; kingdom Metazoa; phylum Arthropoda; class Insecta; order Diptera; family Drosophilidae; genus Drosophila; species Drosophila stalkeri. The sequence continues at coordinate 7,315,815 of JAWNPR010000061.1, read as the reverse complement.
AAAGACTTTCGCTGATACAGCAGCGCGACAAGATGTTCAATGCCATTGATGCAGTGTTCCATAAACCCACGGAGAGCATCAGTGCCAGCTTCAAGCTTAGCACGACTGTGATATGCGGCGACCTACAGCATTTGCATGCCGAGTCTGCGGCTGAGTCGGACCAAGAACCAAACTATGATATTGTGAATTGCAGTTACTATGTGCACGAGGCAACTAGATGTGATATGCTGGCCATGACAATTGGCCACCAGAAGGCGATGGTGTTGGAGTTTAGTCGTGGCGAGGACTGTCTGTTGCGCTGCATTCATGTGCAGCTGCAGCCGGGTCCATTTACCTCTCAGCTGCAGGAAGACTACTATAATCTGCGATTTGTCGATCTGCAATTCTACAATGAATCCTCACTCTCGATGCTGGCCCAGACGTCAGCAGCCGTGGCAGGAGCACGGCCACATAGCTACTTTCTGCAGTTCTCACTGAGCGCCGCAAGGAATCACTGCACCCAGCATCAATTGGCGCCGCTCATAAAACTGACCGATGCGACGGTGACGCACAGTGTGCATGATATTCCGGATGCAGCTGCATTCAAGGCCCTGGACGGAGTCTGCGAAATGTTGGCCGTCTCTGGCAGTCGCAAGGTAGCCACCGTTCTCTCGGATCGACGGCGCAAGATGACGATATTTGAAATGGAAATCGAGGAGGAAGAGGACGACACGGAAATGTCACAGACATCGTTCTTGGAGATCAGCAAGGAGTCTGTGCTGGCCACCGGATCAGTCGACATTGAGAAACACGGAGATACGTAGTATTATGATCCAACTAGCATCGATTGAACCTGCTGGCACAATTGGCACATGACTGTAGTTGAAATGAATTGGATTGGATTTCCATTACTTGTCGCGCTTCTTTTTTTCTATTTCGTTTCAACTCTTTACTTAGCAAAGAAATATTTAGGTATATTATAATTATAAATTACATTTATGTACAAAACAGAAAACAAGCGGTTCACGTACCACGTGTTGAGTCTAAATTAAATTTCATGCAACGAAACGCTGAAAACTTCAATTTTGAGCCACAAAAATGTAAATTAGTTAATCACTAAAGCCCTACACACATAGACACAAGTCGAAAAGGTTAGAATGGGATAGGCAGATTTAGAGAGGAAGAAGTAATGATAATTTGGCAATCGTTTCAAGTGAGAGAAAACTAGTGCTTAATTGTTAAAAGTTCTGATTGAAGGAAGAATTAAAATTAAAAACCATTAAACATAACAATTTCACTTAGTTCAAATGGGGGTTTGAAGCTGGTTAATACAGTGGCATGATAGTATATATATAAATAAATTGATGACCCTTCTCGCTCTGGCAAAGTGTAGCCAATTTGTTGTTTGGCTGCGATATGGATAAGATTGATTTAGGACGAAGTGTCTCTGGGACATGGGCTGCGGTAATGGAAGCAATAGAACTAACTGATCTCATATTGATATGCATTATCAGAGTCCTCGTCGCTGGACATGTCGCGTTTGCGTCGCCGTTGCTCGCGTTTGCTCAGCTTTTTGGCTGGCGCTGCAGGCGGAGCAGCAGCAGGAGCAGGAACAACAGCTGGCTCCTCTGTTGTTTCCTCGACGACCTCCTTCTCCTCGCCGTCCGCCTCTTCCACTTCGGCCTTCTTCTGAGTTTTGACCAGTTCGCACAAGTATTTGTAGCGCACCAAGCACTCCTCTTTGGTCTTGTCTGGCACACTGTTGGCGATCTTTACCCAACGATCGCCGCCAGCGGTTTTTCGATATTTAACGATGGCCGCCTCGAGTGCTCGCTGCTGGTCCTGGGTCCAGTTGGTCTCTGGTATAAGCATGCTCTTCTCATTAACGGTGGGCGTCACCTTCTTGACCTTCTCCTTGCGGACTGCCGCCTGGGATTCCTGGACTATGTGCTCGGCCACGCTGTCCGTTTGGCCTGGTATACGATAGCCGTTCTCCTTCATCTTGGCCGCCATGAATGTCACCTCTTGGACGGTGCGGTTCATGGACTCGGCTATGGTGTTCCAGCGACTGCCAGCTCCACCTGGATATTTTTTAACCAGCCTAATTAGCTCAGTTAAATCCTCATCGGTCCAAAAGCCGCCACTGACGGTGGTCTTTGGGAATAATGGATAAAAACGAAATTAGATTGGATTACAGTTGATTTAATGTTCATACCTTTTGGGTAGCTGGACGTATTGCATCGTCTTCGGTTAACTCTCGTGCCTGGATTTGTGAATAGCCACGCAGCTCCTCCTCAGTCTTTTCTGGTGCCTTTGCGTTCTGCTTGCGTTTACGCAAATTCTCCTTCTGCTCTTTGCGTAGACGCACTTGTTCCTCAGCTTCGCGTTCCTGTTCCGCCAGACGACGTGCCTCTTCGATTTCTCTGTAAGCATTATCAAATATGAATTAATGCAGTTTCCAACTCATCCTTAATTTACTTACAGTCTGCGCTTCTCCAGTGCCATCTCCTTGAGCTCATTGGCTTTGCTGAAGCCATTCTTAATCGTTCTCGGCAAATGCCAAATGGCGAGTGGTATTTGAATGGGCAGCGTATTGAGCAGAGACGGCATAGGGATCTCGTTCAGAATGACGTCCATGTCAATGTTCTTGTTGCGCTTCTGTAGCTTCTTCAGCTTGGTGCCGAATACCTGCTCGGCCGTGTACTTTGTCTCAAGATAAGCTGCCCAGGCGAACAGATATTGGCCCACGGTAATGATCAGGAATACAATGAAGGCGCCCTCATACAGGCCAATCTTACGCATGCGGCGATAGTAATAGAGAGCGGATTTCCAGTTGGGCATACCATCGCGCAGCACTTTGTCGTACTTTTCGCGCTTGGATGCATCCTTTAGCACCTCATAGATGGAGACGAGGTTGCGGAACTGAATGTTGGCATCCTCGGCCGGATTCTTGTCGGGATGCAGCACAATGGAGAGGGTGCGAAAAGCGCGCTTTATTTCATTGTTCGTGGCAGTCTGATTAATGCCCATAAATTCGTAGAAGTTTTTGTTGACCTCTTCGACCAGGTCGAAAATCTCCAACTCCTCAGAATGCCAGGCGTTGGATGAGCCGCATAATAGCAGTAGCCCAAATAATATGGCTGGCAGTGTTATTTGGTTGTGCAACTCCATTTAAATGCTTAAAAACTCAACTAAAACGGAATAGCGGCTGACCCCCGCACGCTCACACGTACACACACGCACACAATCATTCGTGCACGCACTCACGATGAACTGTCAACGTCAAAAGTGGCAACGTCAGCAGTAAACAAAAACAATACGTGCTAAAGTTGCCACACTGGTCGTTACCAGGGTGACGAATCGAGCTATATTTTTAAATATGAAATGAAAAAATTGTACACTAATTAAATAATTTTATATGTACTTCAACTTATGAGAATAATAACAAGTCAAGTTTAATATTGACATATTATGAATGTCCGTTAAAGTCAAAGCTATCGATAGGAGTATTTGCAACTATGGAAAACAACACAGGCTTGTTTAATGGTTGCGATATATCGCATAGAAAACATTGCTAATAGCAGCCACACACAACCTAGCACTATAAGATTTGCAAAAGACGAAAACAGTGAAAGCGGTGTGAAAAAAGCAGGCGAATAGAGATAAGAAACAAAATACAAAAGTCAACGCAAGCAGCAGCGGCGCAGCGTCATCTCAGCGCTAGCCGCTGGGGCTGGTTTTAAATGGATTAAGCGTTGCTCGCACAACCAGATAACAATATACTAGGGGGAAGTGAAGCGAGAGCGCGGACAAGACCGGACCTGAGCAGAGCGGAGCCATGTCTTCGGCCGTCAACATACAAATCGTATCAATGCCGAATCTGGCCAAGATCGAGAGCTTTTTCAAGGATGTCAGTTACCGAGAGACGATCGAATATAGCGCCAATTTCAACACACGCCTCTGCATCGAGCGGCGATTACGACTGCCATTTCTCGATCCACAAACGGGCGTTGCGCAGAATCACTCACAGTTGTTTATGGACAAGCGACAGCGAATGCCCGGATTCCGCCAGGGCCAGATCTACACGTATCCCGCGGCACGGTGGCGCAAAAGTCGCCGCCAGTACTTGACCAAGATGTACAGGTACGTAATCATTGAACTCCAAGTTATTCTCATACATAAATGTTAGGTCTACTCCACCACAAACTTATAGTCGGTTCCCCGAGCGCCCCTTTCAGGCGCTGCGCAAGGAGCACGAAGCGCTAGTGGCCAGTGGCATTAATATTGGAGGCACTGGGATTAGCGGCACCGCCAGCATAGCCAGCACCAATAGCAGCAGTTCAACGCTTAGCCTCAATATGCTGACGGGTGGGGGCGCATCGACAACGCCGACGGTACTGAGTACGCTGCACAATGATACAACGCATGACTTCAACGGGGCGTTTAGCATGGAGGAGTCTTGCTCGCTGGGCGCAGCCGGCGGTGACACATCCGACAGCAAAGACAGTCAATTGCAAACGCAGCAGCAACAGCAGCAACAACAACAACAACAGCAGCAGCAGCAACAGCATCAGTCAAAAGATGATTTGCCCAAGGAGTGGTTCTACGATGAGATGGACATGAACGATGTGGATTCGCTGGAGGATCCGAAATCTCCAGCAGACGATGAATATGACTATGATCCGCGATATGGTAACAAAAAGCGACGCAAACGCCGGCCGGGCAAACGTGGAACGACACATGCCAGCAGCGAAACTGCCACCACTAGCAACAGCAACAGCGCGCGCCGACGGAGCGCCGTGACGCGAACGCGCGTCACCACCACAGACGCGGCGCTAGATGCGTCCCTGGAAGCGATTGAGGCGGGCGACATTGGCGGCACGCCGACATCGAGCGGTGGGCGCAGATCTCGCGGCGCAGGCACACGGGGCAGGCGACGTGCCAAGGGTACACCAACAGGCAACAGCACCACTGGCGCCAGTGGCATGCCCAGCAATACATGTGATCCACCCAGTCCGGGCCTGGTTAATGAGCCGCCATCGTTCGAGAGTGCTGCCGCTGCCGTTGGCGTTGGTGGCGTCGGTGTTGAGGACGGCAATGCGCATTTGCGCAATTATCGCAAGTATCTGTAACGCTAGGATCGGCCCATCTAAGTGGCATTTCGTATGGACCACATTCACCCACTACCTAAACTACCTATCCAATCTATCTAATTAACTGTTTATCGCATTCGTTTCTTAAACGGTGATTAACTATTATTTTTTTTTTTCAACTTATTAGTAATTTAAAGCTAGCGTAAGACTTAGTTTTTATTAGTTCCTTATTCGAGTCCAGCACCTGACTAGACCAGACCAGACAGACCTGGACAAAACACCACCAGAACACATCCAAGCAGGCGTAGCTAAATTTTTATTCTACTGGTAACTCTGTCGCCTATCTAATTATACGTTCCCATAGCCAATTTATTGTTGATAACCTATATATTTATATATATGCAAACAAGCTAACAAACACACGTATATATACATCCAATACAAATATATTATGTATATATATTTACATAAATATATATATAATGCAAATTTACTTAAACAAAAATATGAAGCAAAGAAGCGGCGAAATTCCTTACGATTTTTAAATGGTTTTTGTTGCCGCAATATTCAATATTTTCCAACCTTATTGTTTTTTTTTTTTCTAATTTTATTTTATTTTTTTTTATATTTTTTTGTTGTTTACTGCGTTTATTTAATTAAATACTTTAAGTTCAAATTCTAAAATTCATTGGCTCCATGTATTCTTAGGCAGTGTGGTAGGGTTTAAGGGTTTCAGTCCAAGTCCAGCGCAACAAAAACAATTTCGTAAACCAAAATTTTTTCATAGGAATAGTATATTTCATAAGTGAGAGAGCTGAAATACAAAATAAACACGAAGAGAAAAAAATAAGAAAATTGTACATTTTGAAAATCAAAGACAAAAGTTCTAATAAAATTAAAAAGGAAGAAAATAATGAAAAAACAAATCATAATTTTATAAACCTTTGGAAGGCTTTTAGACAAATTTTTGAAGTTATTTAGATCTGGACTATATACATATGTACATGCTTAATTTTATAAGAACGTACACCTATATGTGTATACAGCATAACCACCAAAACTTGGCTGGGGACATACAAAATTGTACGAATAAAAAACATGAGATATTTATATGTATATAAAACTCGTAATTATAAATCAATTTTCAACAGATCTCTATATTGTTTTTATTTTTATTTAATGTCTCTTCGACTCCAACTTATAAACGACAAACATTGAAAAATTTAAGTATAACAATTTCGTTATTTTGAAACATAATATATTTTTTACGTATGTGTGTATATATACATACGATAAGCTCTTTTAACGCTATATATTTAATAGAATTTTATTCGATAAAAATCAATCAATATTCATCTTCATTATTTATCTTAATGTGATATGCGTTGCACATAGTATAATGACGTCACGAGTTTTTCAGCTTTCAGGCAAAAGTATCACAGAGAACAGCTCCTGTTAGGGGTTTACCGTTCAATGATCATATGGCGCAACTGCTGAAAAACTACAGATGCCAATAAAACTATGCGACGCAAAAACACATTACTTGGACTCTGGTGCCTTCGGGGATTCAATGGCAGCCGCCTTTGCACGTTTGGGCAAACTGGATGGGGCTGTTGGCGGTGATGATGATGAGCGTTTACGTTTGTTCTTTTTCTCTATATGATTGTTGAAAGCTTGTATTATCTGCTGATACATTTCATCGACATTGGGGAACTTCTGGGCACGCGGTGTGCGTTTCAGACCGGACCAAAGGGGCTGCTGTTCCTTGTCAATTGTTGTGGGATGTGGGGCAAAGGACAATTCGAATGCTCCGCGTCGAGGTGCCTTTTGGGCATTTAGCTGCAATTGGAGCTGAAAGGTGTGGCCTGCATCATGAATTTTAGTTTGCAAAGCAGCATGTAACTCCTCGGCGCGGCGACGAAAAACTCGTCAAGAGCGACAATGCTCAATATAAAGCACCGGATTTTTCGGATCCAGTGCCTTGGGCTCTTCACTACTTGCTGGTGACTGCTCAAGATATATAAATATATGTACTTGATTATAAATTGCATATATTTGTAGATTATCAATACTTACAGATTTAGGGACAGCTTTTTTAGCACGTTTTGGTGGCATTTTCGTTCTTAACAAGAAAACTACGTTTTAAGAAATGGCGCGCCACAAGTTCTCAGTAAAACTGCTGAATTGTATCGAAATATCGATATTAAAGTGTACCATTATTGTGAACATTGCACGATTGAGTGATAATAGGTTACACAAAGCGGTCGATTAAGTTAACAGTGTGACGTCAATTTTTCAGAAAGTGGTCCGCGCGCCTTGACTGTTATAAATTAAAATTTAATAATATGACGTCATAACAGAGTTAGTTAACATTAAAAGTTACCTACTGAGTCTATTAACAGTGGTGAATATTGAATTACATTAACAAGCGAATGGCAATCGATACTTATTAAGCAGTAAAAACTATTTATTACGTATATCGATAGTGCAATGTATGGCAACGCTTGACCTACATTCTCACTTTTTTCTATATTCTCGAGAGGAGCAGTTAGAGTTGTGCAGACTTTTAAACAAATGCGAAAGAGGAGGAAAAGGCTTTGGATCTTAGTCCATTAGTAGTTTTTTTTCTATGTAAGTATTCCGCTTGTACTTTCTGATTGAGTGTAACAAAATCGCCATAACATGTAAATTAAACAATTTAATGGTAGCTTTAAAACTGCGTTTGCCGGCTAAATCAAAGTGCCTGTACATTGATTTTGGCGCCAACTAAAATCAATGGACGATTCTACAACAAGTATGGCGACAATAACGCCGCAACCGAACAGCAATTCGCAACCGACTGCAGTTGGTGTTAGCACCGAAACACCAGCCGAGGAATTGAAGGCGGAGAGTGTAACACAATGCGTGCTCTCATCGCCTACATTGAGCGATTGCCGACGTAGCTCTCGCAAGAAAGTGACTAAATTCGATGTTTTGGACGTGCTCAATAAAAACCGAAAACCAAACAAATCACAAACTAATGCACGCAGTGAGTGTTCTGTGCCAGCAACATCAACATGCTCACTTGACAAAGCCGATGTTGCCACGGCAACGCCAGTGGCAGGTGCTGATTTGCAATTGGCTGCAGGTTCGCCATTGCCATCCCTATCGTTGATTGACCTGTTTGTGAAGCCAAAGCCTACAGAGTGCGATACACTTGAGCAAGAATGCAGCGGCGAGTCGCACTTAGCTGACAAACAAAGTGAAGGTGAACAAAATTTCCCAATACAGGAAATGCGCACTCGTGGACAGGTGCGCAAGGCACAAGCAGGGCTGGTCTCACAAGATGTCTGCGGCAGGGCTGCTGGAATTGATCAGAGCATCAGCTCGGATACCAATTCAACCACTGCCGACGATGAGATCGATATCTCCACCGAGAATCTACTTAAAACCATATTTAAATCCAAGCTGCGTGTCATGATTAAACGCATAACTTTGCCAACGATCCGTGAAACTCCCGCGGATACAGAAATAATAATGAAGACTGATATAATATTTGATGAAAATGTTGACCAATCAACAAAAGAGCAGCCAACTGCCGGAACTGACAAAAAACTGCCACAAAGTACAATTAATAGCTTAAGTAAACGAAACGAAAAGAAGGAACAAGTGGAGGAGTCGACTGTGCTGACACCATCGCCAGTACCTTCGGCCAGCCGACGTAGCAAACGTTCACTCTTGTGCGTCCCTACTCATACTATACGCGGCTTCAAAATGACGTTGGAAGAAACATTTGCCGAAATTACAGCCGTCAGCTCCAAAATAGTCATGGAGAGTGAATTTGCTGCAACAATTGATCTCAATAAGGACAATGAGCAATTAGATGCCAATTCGGAATCCAATTGCAAATTGGAAATAACAGAACAAGTGCCTAACACTGATATCCAATCAGAGATAACCTTTAACCCCCAATTGGAGGGTTTTGGTTCGGTTACCGAGCCGAAATCGATTACGACTGATACTTCAATTTTGATTCCTACTGAACTGTCTGTCAAGCAAGCAGCAGATACTGCAACTGCGGAGCAACAAGACTCATCAGATAATAAACTTGTCATTCCCATCAAAGAATCTCATACGTTACCGTTAAACGCTGCACTGCCGATCGCGTCCGATACGGCAGCCTGCATGAAGACATTATTAAGTCCATTAAAAACTGATCCCAAGTTGGAGACGGCCATGCAAAAGGCAGAGGTAAAGTCTAGTCCAGGTTCCATTGCCACAGCCGCTTGCAATGCAGCCGTAATATCTAATCAGGAAAAGGAGAAAACTGTCAGCGTTTCCATTGTCGAATGCGATGCGCTCTTCAAGGCATTGGACTTGGCCAGCGCTCAGATGCGCCAAGAAGAGAAAACAAAAAAGAAGCTTAAGCTGGAGAAGCAAACTGCTGCCAAGCTGGAACAGGTGCAGGAGAATCACAGCAACATCAACAGCAAATCATCTTCTGCCATTAAACAGTTGCCAAATCAGAGTTCACGTACCAATACTCCAACATTGTTAACCAAAAATCAACAACGCAACTCGCAGCAACCAGGCAAGGCCTGGCAACCCGAATCCGACTCAGTGTCCAAGACAAAGTCAAAGATTGTGGCACACAAAGGGCCCTCAGCGCCCAAGGACTCCAATTCAAGCGCTTCGCCATTCGTCTTTAACCGCAAACCAGGCAAAATTAGCGATGCATTACGTTTGTTGCTTGCCGAAACCGAATCTTGTGAGTCCACCAACGACAGCAGCAAGGAGCGAAGTGATGGTATACCAACGCCAACAGCTGAGCTGGAGGCGTCCAATGCTGTGACTGAGCTTGGCCAGTTCACAACCGATGGCAAACCGGAGGAGCCAAATGAAGTTGATTATTCGCGTCGTGTGGCGAATATTGAGACACCAGCCACGACACCGTCGACGTCTCCACAGCCCAGCACCAATTGCACAGAAGATGTAACTCGCAGTACAGTGCGTCGCTCGCATCGCATTAAGCAGAGGCCGCAGCAGCCCAGAGCCAGAAGCTCCAATGGCTCGTTTAACAGCAACAACAGCCACTCGTCCAGCTCCCTCAGAATGGAGGAGCAGCTAGCAGAGTTGGCGCACATCGAAGCCATCAATGAACAGTTCCTGCGCCAGGAGGGTCTCAACTCATTTCAGTTTTTGCGCGACAATTATTACCGTTGCGCCCGGCAAGTTAGCCAGGAGAATGCTGAGATGCAATGCGATTGCTTATTTACCGGCGAAGATGAGATGTATATGTTTTGTGGCGAAGGCTGCATCAATCGTATGCTAATGATCGAGTGCGGACCGCTGTGCGCCTACGGCGATCGGTGCAACAACAAACGATTCCAGCTGCACCAGTGCTGGCCCTGCCGCGTCTTCCGCACCGAGAAGAAGGGTTGCGGCATTACGGCGGAGATGCTGATACCGCCAGGCGAATTCATAATGGAATATGTGGGCGAGGTCATTGACAACGAGGAGTTTGAGCGGCGCCAGTATATCTATTCGCGCGATCGAAATCGCCACTATTACTTCATGTCGCTTAGGGGCGAGGCAATCATCGATGCCACCGCCAAGGGCAACATATCGCGTTACATCAACCACAGCTGTAATCCGAATGCCGAGACCCAGAAGTGGACGGTGAACGGAGAGCTGCGCATTGGCTTCTTCAGCGTAAAGACGATCATGCCCGGGGAGGAGATCACCTTTGATTATCAATATGAACGCTATGGACGTGATGCGCAGCCTTGCTACTGCGAGGCGGACAATTGTCGCGGCTGGATTGGCGGCGAGCCAGACTCAAACGAGGGTGAGCAGCCTGACGAAGAGAGCGGGAGTGAAGCCGAAGACTTGGCTGAGGAGCTAGATGAACAAGAGCCGGGACAATCGCAAGAACTTGAAGTCGAAAAAAAAGGACAAAAATCCAAAGGAAGCAAGGTAATCAAATCAAAGCCGACCAAACCATCAAAGGCGCCCACCGCAGCACGTAAGAAGACACCAAAGTACAAGGATCGTGAGTACAAAGCCGGACGCTGGCTACGTCCATCTAGCAGCGGAAGCGGCAGCGGCACTGGTAGTGGTAGTGGCGATAAGTCCGTCTTGCGCATACCTAAAATGCGCGAAGATCCGGATGTGCTGGAGCAGCTGCGTCGGCTGAATCGCACAGGCCTCAAGAATCAAGCGGATACGCTAAACTTATCGCGTTGCATGGTGCGTGTCAAGCTGCTAGAGACACGCCTTCAGCTTTTGGACAAACTGACGCGCGCCGAGCTACCGTGCCGCCGTCTCTTCCTTGACTACCATGGATTACGTCTGCTGCACGCCTGGATGAGCGAGAGCGGCAATGACAATCAACTGCGGCTGGCACTGGTCGAAACTCTGGAGTCGCTGCCCATACCAAATAGGACAATGCTCAACGAAAGTCGCGTCTATCAGAGCGTGGAGCTCTGGAGCACCAGCATGCCAGTCGAGGAAACCAAAGAAGCTACTAACCAAATCACACAAGAGCAACAATCAAAACTAACGTCAGAGATGTCTGCAATGCCCCAACGTCTGCAGGCGTTGCTGCAAAAGTGGAATGCCCTGCCCGTAATCTTTCGTATACCCAAGCGTGAGCGTATCGAGCAAATGAAGGAGCACGAGCGCGAGGCGGATCGCCAACAGCCTGCGCCCTATGCAGCCACCGCGCTGGAGGACAGCAACAATAAGAGCGCCGCTGACACACTAAACAGCGATCGCTACAAGCAGGATCGCTTCAGGCGCGACACCAATCGCGACAAACGCAATGAGAAGCCCAAGCCAGTGCGCATGGCTGGCAACAATACCCAGGGGCGCAAGGGAAGCGGAGATGGCGGCCCTAGCACAAGTCAGGGCATTGTCAATTCAGATCCTCGCAGGCGATCCGATGAAAAGATTCGCAACATGACCAAGAAGCTGCGACGTTCACTATTCGAGCGAAAGGTATACTCTGATCAAATCTCAACTGTTTGTAGTATATCTATATATATATATATATATTCCATTTTTCAGGTGGCTCAGGATAAGGCGGAGAAGCGTGGGGGCAGCATGGATAAGCGCGAGCATGAGGCGCGCTGCGAATACTTTGGCGTTGATCCAAGCACCGATCCGAAGCAGCTACCGTTTTACGAGAATACGGAGACCGGAGAATGGTTCAACAGTGAGGATGTAAAGGTTGCCAAGCCACTGCGTTGCGGCAAAGACAATGTCAGCGGCAGCTGCAGCGGCAGCGGCAGCGGCGTGTCCAGCAAGCAAAAGTCACCGAAGAACGGCAATGCACCGGAGTACAAACTGCCCGCTAATGTGGAGCCATTGCCACCATCTTGGCATTTTAGTGTAACCCCCGAAGGCAACATATATTATTATAATCTGCGGGATCGCATCTCACAATGGGAGCCACCAAATGCACAGCAACGCCTGGAGCAACTGATTGACGATTCACCAGAGCCGGAGCCGACTGAAGAGGAGAATCAGCTGCAAGAGGACGACCTGGTAAACATTGATGTGGACTATGTAGGCACCCTCAATGACAAGGAGCTGATTGATTATATCGATGCGAAGGTGAAAGAGCGTCGCGAAAATCGTCACAAGCGGCTTGTCTCGGTCTGCATGATCAGTCCGCGGCGCGAGGAGGATCGCGTGCACAACCAAATGGAGTCGCGCAAGTATAAGGAGAACAAGGAGAAAATACGTCGCCGCAAGGAGAACTTGCTACGCACAAAGAACGAGGCCAACAATGAGGAACCAGGTGGAGCCGAGGATTTGGTGCCCATTCAGGGCTATTTGTACTCCTCCGATGAGGAGCTTAATCCAACTGCTAACAAGGCAAAGCTTGACTCTGCTGTCCAGCCGTTGAGCGATATACCAGTTGAAGCCAATAATGATGCGCGTATGGATGAGCTGAAGACTCTCAATGTCATCAAAAACTACAAAAGCAAAACAGCAGGGTCCAACAACAGCTTTTCAGGACAAACATCGAGCGACTCCGATGGAGAGTCCATATTGAATCCCAAACGTAAACTACCAATGCCACCGCAGCTAACGGATAGCAAAAAGAAACACCGTAGTGAGCGCGAAAGGAAGCGCACTATGTAAGCACTACAACCCCAGCACGGGATTCAATTGATTCGCAAATTATTAATTTTAAATATCTTCTAGGTCACTGAGCAGCACGTCCAGCGGCCGCGAAGCATGCGAAAAGTTTCGCATTGAAGTCAGCGGCCTTGTGGCAGAGTTCCTGCGTCCATATCGCAAGGATAGCTGCCAATTGGGTCGTATTTCTAGCGATGAGGACTACGAGTTTCTTATTAAACGAGTAAGTGATAGTCCGTCCGACCGTTTGTATGAACTGGTCGATCTCAGAGAGTATAAGAGCTGGAGAGGTGAGTGTATTGCACACTCATTACGAGTTGGTTTCCGAAAACCCATAAAACTATTCGCCTTTCAAAGTTATCGATTAAGAACCTTCATAGAGAATCAATTATAAAATTCTATCTCTTTCATCTTAAATGCTAGAGTCCACAAATCTTTCGCTTATATATAGATAATAATTCAATACAATTTAGATTTTTGGTAGATTTTGGATACAGTCCCCAAGTTAATCCCAATCCCTCAAATTAAAAAAAAAATGTATTTCAAATGCTAGAGACATGCGGTTTAGTCTAGCATATACATATGATTGTCATGATCATAATCTGAAAGTTTGATTATGAAAGTCAATCTACACGAAGATTTATTTAGAAAGTAAGTTCCCATAACATAGCCCAAATTGATGTGCAAGCGGGACAGCAATGCGCATGCTTATGCATACGAGTGTGTGTGTGTGTGTGTGTGCATGTGTTTATTATATGTGCACAAAAGAAGCGTAGAATTATTGGAATATCAGTTATTCGAAGGGTTCATGGGATATCATAATCGAGCATGCTTGAACTGTTTTTAATGGGTACAAAAAAATCAGTATTAAGATAAGTCTAATAATTCGATTATTATTTTAATCATATTTCAGCTAAGCCACCATATAACTACCAAAGAGATGCGCTACTGTGACTCGAACGGAAATTCACTGGCCTGCACGGAATCGGTCAAGAATAAGTCATTCGAATTTATAAACCAGTATATGCAGAAGAAGGGACGCGTATATCAAAAGCCAGACGATGAACCTGACTATTCACTATATTAACTAACCAGTATCAGCCACACTCAGGCAGACTAGATATTTAAGCATATTTTTAGTGAATCGAACAGCGAATGTTTTCTTATTTTAATTTTGTTTTTTAAAATGTTTCTACCCAATGTTTGGGTAAACAGTTACTTACTTTCATACTTATTTTTACTAGTTACTCGTAGCAGACTATATGAAACTGAATATATACATATGTCTAAGAAATAACTACGAGCTTTGTCGTTGCGAAACATGAAATAAAAAATATATTTTCACATTTCGATGCATTTTTCTTTTAGTTATGGTATATTCACTATGATCAAGTCTTGAATAGGGCTCATAGAGCAATTCCCAATGAATTGGAAAGACAAAAAACAATAACTGTAGAATTGAAATCAGAAACTAATACATTTTTAATTCAGTTAATAATTTAAAGCAATACGCAGAGAACTGTAACACACATGACGGCTGTGTGTGGCTATGAAACTGGTTAAGTGGATGCTGGTCTATTGTTGGGCGGACTGCTTTATATCGGTTGCATTAGCTGCTGGCGTGCGATTCGCTTCCTCGGGCTTCATGGCGGGGAACAAAAGCACCTCCTGCAAGAAAATAACAATATTAGCAAGGCAAGGAAACAAACTATTTGCCAACATTTGATTCAGTACGCACCTTAATGTTATTTGAATCGGTCAGGAACATGGTTAGACGATCAATGCCCATTCCCCAACCACCGGTGGGTGGCAGGCCGTATTCTAGCGCCGTGCAGAAGTTCTCATCCACCATTTGAGCTTCGTCATCGCCGGCGGCTTTGTCGCCTGCCTGCTGCTCGAAACGCTCTCGCTGCACTACAGGGTCGTTGAGTTCTGTGTACGCATTGCATACCTCTTTCTTGGCCACAAAGAGCTCGAAACGCTCCGTCAGGCCGGGCACACTACGATGGTACTTGGCGAGCGGCGACATTATTTGCGGATGCTCACAAATGAATGTTGGATTAATGCATGTCTCCTCGATGAACTCACCGACCAGTTTGTCTAGCAGACGGGCGGTGGTGCGTGGCGCCGGGCACTCCACCTGATGCTTGGCACACAGCTGGGACAGAAATTCGTTGGCAGCCGGACTATTGAATGTGTCCGCCGATGGAAACTTGACCTGCAGCTTCTCTTCTAGCGTCTTGATCATAGACACACGCTTGAAGGGTGGCGTAAAATCAATCTCTTGCTCGACACCGTCGGGACCATCGGGATGGTATTTAATTTTATACGAGCCGTGAATGGCCATGACCATGCCAGATATCATTTGCTCAGTAATCTCAATCAAATCATAATAATCGGCATATGCCATATAAAATTCACAAGTGGTAAACTCGGGATTGTGGGTCAGATCGATGCCCTCGTTGCGGAACTGGCGACCGATCTCATAAACCCGATCCAGACCGCCCACAACGACCATTTTGTGATACAGCTCGGGTGCTATGCGCATAAACAGATCCATTTTGAGTTCGTTGTGGTGCGTGACGAAGGGCTTGGCAGTGGCGCCACCAGCAATCATATTCATCATTGGTGTCTCAATCTCAAGGAAGCCCAGCCGATCCAGAAATTGGCGAACATAAGATATTATCTGTGCAAAAAGAAGCGAGAGATTAGATTACTTTTATTTAATAATAATACGAATATTGGACGTGTGCTGTTACGTACCTTGGCGCGAATCTGGAAATTCTCACGCACTTTGTTGTTCAATATGAGGTCTAGATAGCGCTGGCGATAGCGCGTCTCCTTGTCCTTGAGCCCGAAGTGCAGATGGGGAAGCATGTGCAGACAGGGGGAAAGGAGTTTCAGCTCAGTGGGCATAATGGATAGCTCACCCTTCTTGGTCTTGCCGGGATGGCCATTGACGCCAATGATATCGCCACGACGCAGCTTGGCCGTGTCTTGCTCAAAGGCCGCTTCACTTTTGTATGATTTGGCGCTAGCCATTACTTGCAGTTTAACGCCCTCGCCGCGCAAATCGTAAAATATGAGCTTAGCCCCAGATTCGCGTATGGCATGAATGCGTCCAGCAACACTCAAATTGACCTGGTCGAGCGTCTCGCCATCGTTGAGTTGGCCATATTGTTCAATGAACTTTTCCAGCGAGATACTGACATGGAATTTGTGTGGATACGGATGGCTTTCGGATGTTTGCTTTAAGTCCGCAACTGCAGACGATCTCAGCTTAAAGTACTCATTGGGTGAGATCTCCTCCTCCAGCTCGGCGGAAGATTTTTTCTTTTGACCGGCTTGTGGAGTTTCGGTAGCTGAGCGCGTTGCATCCTTCTCTGCCTTTTCCTTGGCCTTCTGCTCGGCTTTTAGACGGCGTTTCAGCTCACTGTAAATAGGTACAATATCAGCTCAATTTCGTCTGACCGAGTTATGGTTACCAACAGTTTTGTGTGTTTGCTTGGGGCCAGCTGCATGTCGGTCACATGGTAATATCTCGTAGCTGTCCCCGTTGGCTGTTTTAGTGATGACAAATACACCAAGTGTCTAACTACGTTGCGTGTAAGCATTTTGCACCCGTTACTTTCGTATGTTATTTTATTTTTAACTTATCTATCTGCCGCTTCCAACTAAGCAGCTCAACTTAACCTCACAGTTGGTGACTAGTTGGCCGCCTTTCGATGGTGGGATTTTCAATCAACGAAATGATATCGTGTACTTACTTCTTGGACAGTTCACCAGTAGCAGTAGCCATGCCGTTTGTCGTCTTACGAGTTCCAACTGATAATAAGTTTTGAACAATTAAATATAAATAACTATTGCGAATGCGCCACACACACTCGAAGTGAGTTGAAATAATATTGATATACAAAAATATCGATATATCGATAAATACTTGTATACATAAATGCACAAATTTGGCAAATGAGCGCGTTGCCAACGAATCTAAAACACGTGTTGCTAGCACATCAGCTGGTTTGCCAAACTTATTTTTGCAGTAAAGTACGGCAGCACTGATCACATTAGCTTGGAGATCGTGAATATAAATATCGCGATTTTCATACATAATTTTCCTTAATTAAATACTATATTCCTAATAATTTAAATACCCAAATACACACATCATCCAAAACGTGAAATACTTATTAGAATTCTTTCCGGATAATGTACTATTAGATTTTGTACCACACAATTCAAATTAAAAAACTGCTTCCATCCGGGCCAAATATCTTTTTTCACGCACACATCTCCAATCAGCAGGTGAAATTGTGCCGGGTTGCCGAAAGCTGAGTGGGTATGTAGAGAAAAAAATATTTAAAACTAAAATACACAGTAAACGTTTCAAAATCCTTTCAAACCTATATGTAACTAGCGATTTAATACATTCGTCAAAAACAAAATCAAAAAACCCCAAAAAAAAAATTTTGTATATAAATTCGTGTTACCACAGAGCATAAGCCATGGTAACGGTTGGACTACTATCGAGCCGGCTCTGCGGCCGCGGTGTGGGCAGCGGCGTTGTCTGCATTCTAGCGCGAATGGCCAGCCCTAGAGTAAATCTCAATCTAAATCCACGTTGCCTCAGCTTCTTGGGCAGCATCAACAAGGGAAATGGCAGACCATCAGCCTCATCATTATCCACAGCCTCATCAACATTGCCTTCAACAACCACGACAGCAACAACAACGATACTGTCACCGCTGCTTATCGCCAAATATCGCAGCTATGCGCGTCTTAGCACTAAATCAAACTCGCACTGTGCCAACGCCAACAAAACGGATACCAAATCCTCATCAACGGCCACCACCACCACCACCGTATCCAACTCGAATGAACTGTTTGGCGATGCGGCCAACAAGGGCCTCTTTGCAAAGTTCAAGCACATGTATAAGCAATATTGGTATGTGCTTATACCTGTCCACGTGATAACATCAATTGGCTGGTTCGGCGGCTTTTACTACCTATCAAAGAGGTGAGCAATCTAGCATCATCTAGCTCGCGATCGCTCTTATATGTGTATCCATTTCTTGGCCCACAGCGGTGTCGATGTGCCTGCCGTGCTCCAGTACTT